>RYFJ01000695.1:0-331041 GCA_003991445.1 Oryza meyeriana var. granulata | reverse complement strand
CGGTTAAATTGTAATAGGAAGATATTGGAAAATTACACGGACAATAAAGAGCAACCAAGTAAATGGGGCTGCTATAACCTGCCAAACTTGAATTTATCTCAGTGATATACCATGGACCACAACTTGCTATATACGAATGATTTTGCGTCAAACAGGATGTATATGATAAACAAGCAGTACCTGATAGAATCAAAAATAACAGGGTTGTTATTGGTCCAGTTAAGGCCCAAAATTCAGATAATGATAAGGTGCATTAAACCCAAATTGCATAGCAATACCGAACTATATTTTGTATATGGCAGATGGGTTTGTTTGTTGGCAAATGGGTGTAAATCCAAATTGTTGGCACTGTTAGCCAAAACAATCCAAAGCACTTGGCCAAATCTGTGCCTGACAATATCAACAAGAGAACATGGACTCACGTGGCATGGAGAAAAAAAAAACGAAGAATCGACCAACTGGTGACAACTCAGAAACAAAGGCCAACGGTTTGAAAACAAGTAGGTGCAAAATTTGCTAAATGAGATGATAGCAAAGAAATACTATTTTTTTGGTCTATGGACAAAACTGGCATGGACTTCGTGGATGTTGACTCTATTAAATTCAAGACATCACCATTTAGAAATGCGGCTATATTATTCTAGCGCAGTTAGTTTTGATACACCCTGCAGGTTTGAAGGAACCTGCTCTTGGTTAACCTTACACTTTAATCAAGAAGATGTAAATTAGGCAAAAGGTAGGAAATCAAACGTTTGGAGGACCAATAAGCCCACCAAACGCGCTTTTCTGGCAAGACTCCATTTCCCCCGATTAACCAGCGGCCAAAATTCTTGCCATTACCGACGAGCAGGCAGAAAACAAGTGGCACTCGTTGCTTGTGTTCATACAGACGTATTAATGTAATGTGCAAAACCAGGGGCCTCATACAAGTAATTTAATTTCTTTCATCTCCCGCACCAAGAGCATCTCCAACAGCAGCCTCAAAAAACAGGCTGAGTCCCTATTTTTCTGAGTAGGGACTCAATTCTATTTCTGGGGTTCGTTTTTTATTACCCTAACTCCAACAAGGGCCCTTAAATCTGAAGTCCTTTCTTTTTTTTCTCATATTCAATATTAATCTATATGTATATTCTTCATTATACATCATCAATTAAAATTCAAACTCAAAATATTTATTAAATCATAACATAAACCATATTCAAATTTTATGATTTCAAATAAGACAATTTAATTTAAATTCAAATTCAAATTTTTTTCCAAAACATAAAAATCATTATGGCATATAGAAAATCGTCTATCACATCACATAGTAATAAATTACGATCAAACTACAACGAATCATACTAGCTAGCGCCCATGAAGTGCCCACAAAATGCTCCATAAGATCATCTCGAAGTCTCTCATGCACTTGCTTATTCCGTAATCTCCTGATGGAATCTTGAGGAACTCGTCGAGTAGAGTGGATACGCCGTTGGTATCCTCCTCCCTCAACACCTCGCCTCCATCCTTGATCATAGTCATAGCCCCCATCATCATCTGCATCGTTCGCTCATTTTCATGATCATATTGTGCATGATAACAGAGCTACTATCAATATGTACCATAGGGTGTTCTTGTCCCAAAATCTAGCAAGACCCTTACATACCACAATCGAGGCTTGTAGGACACCAAATTCTCTCTCTACATCTTTTCGCATTGATTTTTGAGCTTTTGTGAAATAAATTTTCTTGTTGCCTTGTGGATTGCTATAGCTCTTAACAAAAGTCGCCCATGAAGGATAGATCCACTGCAAGATAGTATCCCATAGTATATTGTTACATTAACAATATACTCCACAGGCGGCACAGAGCGTGCCGGCGAGACCGGGAGGAGCCGACGAGCGTCCTTGCGGTAGGCGCGCCAACGACAAGCAGGCGTGGCGGCGGCGACCCAGGCGGCGAGGTCCCGGCGCTCGGCGTCGGAGGCGTTGGCGGAGAGGTTGGAGCACGGCCGCGGAGGAGGTGGATCGGCGGCTCGGATTGAGGCGGAGATGGGAGGGCAGAAGGCGGCGGCGCGAGGACGGGTTTGAGAAAATTGTTTCGCGCGAGAGAAAAACTCCCAACCGTAGAGTAGGGATTTTCCCTACGTACCGTGGAGAGATGGGGCTGAGAAGGAAGATTTCAGGGCCTCCATAAACTAGGGACTCGAGTTGGGGCTCTGTTGGACTTCAGTTTTTTTGTCTGACTTCAAAAAATAGAATATGGGCCCTGTTTAGGGTCCCTGTTCGAGATGCTCTAAGCATGTGAAACGCAAACCTTGTTTGCTCCCCCGCAAATCCGAAACCAATCACAACCACTAAAATCCACGTAACTTGAAAAAAAACGAAATGGAGCCGAGCGCCCCCGAGCGCAGGCTCGAGCCCCGATCTGCCCCGGAAGGGCAGGTCCTTGCAATAGAGAACTACTTAGCATTTTCTCCTTGCAATATGAATGTTAAGAAGTAGCCAGGCTATCACAAGAGCTAAGGCAGGGTACACACATCGACTAGCCTGGTGTACGCCTAGGCAATTTTGAGGGCATCTTAATCTTACACCATACAAGCATATAGACAACATGAATCAGCAACTACAGAAGAAAAAATCAGCATGCAACAACAATTACATAGGGAAATGCAATCTCTCCCTCCCTCCCCCTCCTTTGTCCTCTATTATCCATGAAGCTGCCAACAACAATGTTGAATCTTACAGACACTGATACACTAAATTCACTGAATTCCTTTGCCTAATATGATCACACTATTGCGAAAATTTACTGACCGGTTGAACTTGATGCCATCTCTTCTTTCTTCTCTTTGCTCTTCTGTTTCTTCCGTTGAAATTGTCGGCTTAGGGTTTTACACTACGAACCCCTACCAGTGCGCCTAATGTAGACCATCCTTGCTGTTAAGGGTTGTTTGGCTTGCCTCTTCTAGAGTTTGAGCCTTCTCCCTGATAGAATTTTCTCTTACCCTTACCCTTAGTGGAATTGAGCAGGTTGAGCTGATCCTTATGTTTCTGTTTCTCAACCTTCTGATGCTCTTCTTTCTCAACTGAGTGGGAGATCAACTCCTGTATTGTCCACTTGTCCTTCTGAGTGTTACAGTGGATCTTAAACGGATAAAAATCCGAGTTAAGAGAATTCTTGATGAAATGGACAAGGAAAGCATCTAATAGGCCATGTTGTTTCATCTCTCAGAATGTGCTTCCAAACACCTTTTTTGCCATCATACTGACTTGAGACCATTTTCATAATCAGAGTACTGGCATAGGGGTCTTAGATGGGGATTTAAAATTTTTCTCGATATTGTCTAAATAGTTCTTGACATTCTGAGATTCTTTGATCCCTCCGATGATTGATGGAGAGATGTTGCTTTTGACATACATGAGCGACATGCGATTTGATTTGTCCTAGGCGTCCTTCTTTTCTTCATACGCCCACTTGAGTTCTTCATAATTTTTTGAGTCTTCTGAGGGTGATACAGGAGCTTCCTCTATGATTGTCAGATTATAGTCCAGCATTCCCAAGTTTAGAAGCACCACATTCTTCCACTTAGTGAAGTTTGATCCATCGAGTGGCTCAACAGGCATGAGTTATCCAATAGCTAAAAAATAATTTAAATAACCATTAATATCACCAATGCAATTGATTTACGTGCAATAATTAATTACATGCTAATAACTGAGCTTCTAAAGTAAATCACCGTTGGGTAGAAAAGATTTAGAAATAATCTAATTTGACATTGGCAATTTCTCTGAATTTTCCTTGATTACATCACCGTTGGGCAGATAATAATCAAGAAACTAATAATCTTGACATGAATTTATAAATAACGTTGGTCAAAATATAAATTCACATCACTGAAATAATCTAGATAAATTTCCCGCTGGTTTCATTTAACTAGAAACAATTTTATTTGCAGAAATAAGCCCATTATTATTTTCTGCAATTTTTAAATAGCCAAAGAGGTACTCTAAACGATCTTTGAAATTGAGAAACTAATTTAAATTCTTAATAAATGTAAGAAACCTAAATTTGGCCTAGTCGGCCCACTCCCTGAGTCGGCCCAGTCGGCAAGCGCACGTGTATAGTGTTCTGATGCACACGGCCCGACATTCCCTAAGCGCCCAGTAGGCAGGCACGAGGCTCCCAACTAGCGCGCAGGCCTAGGTGTTCGAGCCGTTCGATCTGACCAATGGTCGAGATTATCCCCGAATTATCTGAAGTGATCTTCGTTGATTCTGAGTTGGATGGCTAGGATTTTTCACCGGATTGAAGAGCCACCTCGGCGAGCAAATCACTAACGCTGATCTCTCCTTCCCCGATCCCCTTTCTCTCCTCTACGACGAGTGGTGAGTGAGAGCGGCGGTGGTGGAGTGGTGCCCATGGCGACGGAGCGGCACGCGTGGGTCGATGCCACGTGAGCTGCTGTCTGGTGAGCGAGCAACCCGGCCTCCGCGCTGGCCGATGCCGTGGCGGGGCCGGTACTTATGTCATGACGGCACGCTGGTGCTTCCAATAGAGCCGGCCGGCAAGGAGGAGGAGACGAGGATGGAGCTTACGCGTCAGACACTGTAAACTAATTCACTGAATTCCTTTGCCTATATGATCACACTAAACGAAAATTTAACTGACTGGTCGAACTTGATGCATCTCTTCTTTCTTCTCTTTGCTCTTTGTATTTGCTTCCTTTGAAATCGTCGGCTTAGGGTTTTGCGCTACGAACCTGTGGATGCCATGGGCCCTGGGTACCTCATGGGTGGCTTTCTGGCCACTCGGACAAAGGATAGGCCCAATCCTGTAATTAGGGATACAATAGGACTCGGTACATATTACTTTGTATGATAAGGAAAGGGATATAGTCCTAGTCGATATGTTGTATTCTTAGAAAAAAATTGCTTGGTCAAGTCGACTGGGATTTTACCTTGTAACCTTGCCTCCTCAGTGATATAGGAGAGGCAAGGAGCCCCTGGGGCAGAACGCTCTCATCAGAGAGAAGGAGCATGAATCTCACAGAGAAATCTCAAAGCAATACACACAGCGTGAAAGTAGGGTATTACTCACATTAGGGCCTCAACCAGGATAAAATTGTTTTGTGTTCCTTTGCAATCATCAAGTTTAGGTCTCACGAGTAGCCCCATATTATTATTTCCAATACAAAACATTGATAGTTGGCGTGCTAGGTAGGGGTTTCGGCGAGATCATCTTCATCAAGCCGGATGGATCCAACCACCAAAGTCGACGGCGTCAAGTTCTTCCCCGGGCAGATAATCAGCTTCGGGAGCCTCGACTTCGTTGACCGACAAATCTTGGATTTGCGCACCTCACCTGTCCGACTCGGACTTGATTCGATCGGCCAGAAACCAAGCCAACTCCGCGCCAATCGGCCTACTCAACGCTGTAGCAATCTTCGACGATATGCAGCGGCAATTCCCAAGATTTACGAGTCTCGAGACAACGCTTTCTTTCGGTGTTCGACTCGGACTCAGCCTTGAGCTAGCCGAGATCAGGCTAAGAGAGGAGGAGATCGTCAATCTCCCGTTTAGACTCAACAATGTCGTGGACAATTTCAATCTCACTTCGACGCGGCAGATCCAATCCCCCAAGGTTTGACTCAGATACGGCCCAGAGCAGCTCAAGATCGGATCTAGGGAGGCTGGTGTTGTAATTACCCCCTCAACTATTTCGACTCCGACTCCTAGTCAGATAGTAGCTCGGCAAGCTTCTCCCCATCACGTGAAGTCTTCATGACGTCCAAGGGCTCAACTCCCACTCAAGATGCACACCGACTACACGATCAGCAAGAAGAGGAGGCTCGCCGACTGCGTGAATAACAGGAGGAAGATGCACGACGCTTGCAAGCCGAGCGCGACGCTCGTAATGATAACTTGCGCAAGGCTGGGCGGACTACACAATAGGAGATCCTCCAAACCGAGTCGGTGACCATGACGTCTTTGTGACCCACAGCAGAACGTGTAGCCACTGCCACATTACTCGATACTTGCAGTTCGGGCCTGACCTCAGGCCACCCCGACCATCGCAAGGATCAAAGCAATGATCTCCGTTGCGGCCTGTCAACAGCGACAACAATCTGGAGACACCTTAATACTGTTGAACAAGACGGCTTCAGACGTAGCAATCTCATCTGCCTCAGCACAGCGCCGCGCAGCTGGCTCTAGTCGGCATTGCTCGGAGTCTCGTCATACGTCACTCGACAATCAGAACAATGATCAAGGGCGGTACCATGACGACCACCGTGACAACCAGGATGACCGAGGACGATTACAGCGGGATCTTCGCCACGACATCAACGCCCGACGCCGAGAACACAAGGAAGATGAGCACCGCCGACTGGAAGATGACACGAGTGTTTCGGCCTCCACATGAGCGATTTCATCACCAGTAGTCGGAGTCAGAGCCCTCACTTAGACGAAGGAGTACCGGCGTTCACCCATGAGCTATAGCAGGTCGACTGGCCATCTGGCTCCAAGTCGACTGGAATTGAGAAGTACGATGGGAAGACCAACCTTGAGTCCTGGCTCACGGTCTACACTTTGGTGATCCGTGCAGTCGGAGGTGATCATAAGGCCATGGCTAACTATCTCCCAGTCGCCTTAGCTGACTTGGCGAGAATATGGTAACCGGCCTTCCCAAGCGATCAATCAGCTCTTGGGGAGATCTCCGAGAGCGTTTCATCGCCAACTTCCAAGGAACATAGGAAGGGCCGTCTTCCGAGTATGACTTATATCATTGTCACCAAAAGAAGAACGAGTCCCTCCATGACTTCATCAAGAGGTTCTCCAAGAAGAGAAATTCAATTCCCAAGATTAAAGATCGATGCCTTCCGCAAGGGAGTTAAGGACACTCCGTTCATTGCCAAGTTCACTCGGAAGCCTTCGATTTCTGTCAAGACTCTATTCGGCATGGCCAATAAATATGCTGACTCGGCCGGCGTAGTTGCTGAGGCCCTAGATGAAAAGAAGGAGCCTCGACAGAACGAAAAGAAAGATACCGACGATACAACCCTGAATAAGTCTGGCAATCGTAAGCGCAAGTCGGACAATATTGTGGCCGTTGTAGAGCGCAGTTGGCCATGACCCTCAAGGACAGATGAGTACTAGAAAATCATGAACGGGCCATGCCATTTCCACCCAAAGGGGAAGCACGTGGCTAAGAACTGCTTCATGCTCAAGAAGTTCGCTTCGGATCAAACATCAACATCTGGTGATGCCAAAGACAAGGACAAGCTAGATTCGGGCGTAGCCGGTGATTACCAAGATCCCTAGGCTAAGCTCAACCATATCTTTGGAGGGCTGTCTGCATACGAGTCCAAGGGAAAACAAAAGCTAACAGCGTGAGAAGTCAACTCGGTCTCAACAGACGCCCTCCAATACCTGCGTTGGTTAGAAACGGCAATCACATTTGACCGCGCGGACCACCTCGACCGAGTCACGCATCTAGGTCATTACCCACTCATCCTAGATTTGGTCATCAGGAGTATCAAGTTGAAGAAAGTTCTCATCGATGGAGAAGCGCTCTCAACATATTGTTTGCCAAAACGCTTGATGAGATGAAGATTCCTCGAGTCCCACCCGTGTTGGCATCACCTATGCCTTAAGAACCACTTATGCTGTATCTGACGGCAACCACTCAGGTAGTCAGCACGGTGTTGGTCGTTGAGCGGGTAGAGCCTGGGCATATACAAAAAGTACAGAGGCCAGTCTACTTCGTCAGTGAAGTTTTAGGCGACTCCAAGATAAGATATCCTCAAGTCCAGAAACTGTTATATGGCCTACTCATAACTGTCCGGAAGCTGGTGCACTATTTCCAGTCCATTTGGTTACAATCGTCACATCGTATCCACTCGGGGACGTCCTACATAATCGTGAAGCCACTGGCAGAATCGCTAAATGGGCGCTCGAGCTGATGGTGTTTGATATTATTTTTCAATCTCGGACAGCGATCAAGTCACAAGCACTTGCGACTTCGTAGCCGAGTGGACAGAGGTTTAGACGGCTACACCAACAGACAAGTTAGAATACTGGACGATGTACTTTAATGGTTCTCTGCGGATTGGTGGAGCATGGGCTGGTGTCATCCTAACATCACCCACCGGAGAAAAATTGAAATATGTCCTTCAGATACACTTTCCAGCGTCCCACAACGTTGCTGAGTCCGAGGCACTCATCCACGGGCTCCACATCGCCATATCACTCGGCATTCGCTGACTGGTAGTGCGCGGGGATTCTCAACTTGTGGTGAACCAGGTCATGAAAGAATGGACATGTCTGGACAACAACATGGCGGCTTACTGTCAGGAGGTACAAAAGCTGGAAAATAAGTTTGATGGACTAGAGATTACACATGTGCTGGGCCAATACAATCAAGTGGCAGACGAGCTAGCCAACATGGGATCCAAACGAGAAGTGGTTCCGACTGGAGTTTTTGTCGAGCAATTATTGGAACTATCAGTCAAAAAGAAGCCTATACTCGAGCAGTTAGGGGCTGAACCAACCCCGGCAACAAATGATGTACTAGTTATCTCTCAGGATTGGCGGACTCCAATCATTAGGTTCCTCCTGGAAGACGAGCTCCCAGAAGATCGCGATGAAGTCGAGCGAAACAAACGTCGAAGCAAGTGTTTCCTTGTAGTCGGAGAAGATCTTTATCATCAAAGTGCATCCGAAGTTCTCATTCGCTGTGTCACACCTGACGAGGGCAAGCATATTCTGCAATCCATCCACTTGGGCATTTGTGGCAACCATGCTGCATCAAGAACGTTAGTCGGAAAGGCTTACAGACAAGGTTTCTTCTGGCCGATTACGGTAACAAACACAAAAGACATAGTTCGGACATGCGAGGGATGTCAGTTCTTTACACGGCAAACACATCTTCCAACTCAGTAACTACAAACAATTCCAATCTCTTGGCCCTTTGCAGTTTGGGGGCTTGACATGGTCGGGCCGTTCAAAAAAGCGTCAGGAGGGTTCATATACTTGTTCGTCGCAGTGGAGTAATTCACAAAGTAGATTGAGGCAAAACCCGTTGCTACCATAACAGCGGCAAGGGCAAAGAATTTCATCATGAGTATCGTATATCGATTTGGAGTTTCCCAACCGCACCATAACGGACAACGGCACTCAGTTCACCGGCGGCGTCTTTCATGATTTCTGTGACGACTTCGGCATTAAGATCTGTTATGCTTCTGTGGCGTACCCACAAAACAATGGGCAGGTTGAGTGTGCCAATGGCATGGTCTTACAAGGTATCAAGACTAGGGTGTTCGACCGACTACAATCATATGCAGGGCGGTGGGTGCAAGAGCTTCCATTCGTTCTCTGTTCTTTAAGAACCACGGTTAGTCGGGCGATAGGGCAATCCCTTTTCTTCCTAGTGTATAATGTTGAGGCTATGTTACCAACTGAGTTGGAGTTCGGTTCACCATGAGTTCTATCTTCAAGGCCTGTGTCTTTGTCACAGTCGGAATGTTCGTGGCTGCGCCTTTTCGGTGGGAGATCTCGTTTTGGGAAAAATCCAAACCACCAAAGACATGCATAAATTATTTCCCTTATGGGAGGGGCCGTTTATCATCGCTGAGGTGACACGTCTGCGTGCCTACTGATTGAAGTCAGAAGACGATGTCCTAATCAATAACTTATGGAACATAGAACAGCTATGTCCTTTCTATAATTGAGTTTTATACTCCTTTTATACATATAAATAAAGTTAGTTACTCTGACTCACTACATCGCTTGTTCCAACCGAGTAGTGAGTCGAGGCTACATGATAATATATGCCTGTTGTCATTAATAAAGTTCGAGCTTATTTTATCTAAGTCATGTAGTTTTATGACGACTATGCCAAGTTTTCCCGAGTAAGTCCTGAGAGGTGAACGCTTTTTATTAAGTGGATCTCAAACCACTCGAAGTAAACTATCTAGTCGGGTAAAACTAATGACGGCTCGAAGGAAACAAGCACTTGGCAAGATTTAACAGCAAGCAACAAAAACATTTACAATATTTACATATTGTTCTCGATGAACACCGATTGCATAAAAAGTTTCTGTTTACATTGTCAGATCTGCAATGATCGATTCGGCAGTTGTCCTCACTTGGCTAATCAGCTCCAAGCCCTCCTCCGGGGTAATGCCTTCAGCAAAGTCTTCACCAATTGCTTCAATATCTACCCGAGGGTAGAGAGACTTGGTTATGGCTAGAGCCTACGCAATCCCAACGGCGACGCGCTCGTCCGAGTACTTCTTCAAGATCCCTGGAGCTTACTCGAGACGTTGTGCCACCTAAGCAATCGAGCTGGAGCTGGACCTGGCTAGGTTCGGCTTCATGACATCCAATAAAGTCCTCGCAGAGTCAACAAAGACTTGCCGTGATTCCTTTATCACCTTGATCTCCTCTGCGAAGGCGTCAAACTGGATCTGCGAGTTGGCTTTGAAGACTGCTCACACAGAGACAAAAACATCAGCAAATCAGAGCATCCAGTCGGACCAAGTTCACAGGTAGACATGTGACTTACTCGCATAGTCGGTGTCCACCTTGGATTTCGCCTTTTCGAGCTTCTTCAGCTCCTTTTTCAGGCGTTTAATTTCTAGGGACTGATTGTTGAGATTTGTCTCGAGAGCTATAGCAAAATAGAGTCAAGGATTAACAACGTAGAAAGTCTTGTTTAAGGTCACTCGGGTGAGAGGGAAGCTTACTTCTAATAGTCCCTGCCTGAGCCCAGTTCTCGTCCCTGAGCTTGTCCACTGATCCCTTCAGCCACTCCTCCCTCTCCTTGCTGAATTTCTCCAGGTCGTCCTTGGCAATCTAGAGCTGGCGGAGCTGAGTAAGCTGAGGGGCGAGTTCAGTCAGGACTCGGCCCATCTTCTCCGACCGATCGACAACTTTCTGCTCAGGGAGTATTGTCACACCCTAAATTTAGCCACACAAAAATAATAACTGTGAAAATGCCCAAGAAAAACATAATTTAAAATTGGCCAAATGAATTAATTAATGTGAAAAGTGCAAAATAATAAATTAATGTGGCTGGGAATATTTTTCCTTTATTCCTCTTGCCAAAATATATTAACATGATTTTTATCTAAATTTTCAGAGCACAGGAACTATTTTTAATAAATCAAAAAGATTATTGGAACAAAATTTGCTATGGAAATCAATTTCCCTTTTCTTTTCTTTCTCTATTCCTTTTTCCTCCCGCTGGGCCACCGGCCCAGCACTGTTCTTGGCCTGTTCGTGCAGCCCGCGCGCGCCGCGCCTCTCCTCGGACACACCTGTCGGCCGCCCCTCCCTCTCCCTCTCTCTGTGCTACGGGGTCCACCTGTCAGGCCGCTCGGCCCCCCGCTCATTCACTCTCCCCACTGACAGGCCAGGCCCACCTGTCAGCTCCATCTTCCTCCTCCGTCCGAATCGGGCGGAGGGGAAAATTTCCCCTCCGCCATCCGATTAGCGCCCCGCCTTGCTTCTCCGCGTGCCTGCTCCTGGTTCAAACGAGGGTGGACCAAGTCCACAGCCACTTCCCCACGTTCTCTGGCGTAGTCGTCCCCTCTCGTGCGAGAATCGTGCGCACGACCCCCCCGCCGCCGCCCTCAATCCAGTGAGGAATTGAGCCGTTACGGCCTCGATCTTGCCCGCTCGCGCGCATAAAAAGCTTCCCCGTCCTCTCCTCTGTCTTTTCCCCAGCATACCGCGCCTTCTCGTGCCCTCAAACACCACCGCCACCGCGCACCCGAGCTCCTACCATCTTCGCCATCTCCGACCGTCGCTCGCCGCCGTTCCAGACGCTGCCGAGCTGCGCCGCCACCGCCACCGTCTTCGCCGCGCCAAGGAGCCCCTCGGCCGCCGCTTCGCAGGCGCCGAAGCCTACCGGAATGCCCCGCCCTCATGCACGGTGAGCTCCGGCCCTCTGTCTCCTCTCCAGCCGGCCAATTCCGCGGCACCGCGCCTCCTTTCTCCGCCCTAACTTTCTTCTCGTCTTCCCCATCTCCCAGAGCATCACGGCCGCCAGCCCTTGCTCTCCCGTCGCCGTCGGAGCACCGTTGCCGACGACATCCCGAAGCCACCACCGCTTCCGCCTCACCGCCGTCGTCCTCGCGCTGTCGCTTGCCGCCGTGAGCCACCGGTGAGGTTCCCCGCCGTCTCCCCGTTTTCCCTCCACCCCTCCGCATGACCGCCGTTGCGCCGAATGGTCACCGTGGGCGACTATTGGGTCGTGTGGTCCGCTGCCTCCCGCTCGGGACGGTCGGCGTGTGGCCGGCGCGTCCCTGGGCCGTCCGATCTGCTGCGTGGCAGATTGGGGCCGCCCGTCGACCGCCCGCGAGGCCGCCCGCGTGGTCGCTGTGTTGGCACCACGTGTGCGCACGTGGCGCACCGTTTCTGTCTCGGTGGACCGAGTCTACCGTGCGCCGACGCCTTTGAGTCCCTGTCAGGTGGGGCCTGCTGGTCGGTGCCGCTCCCCCTCGGGTGACGCCATAAATGTTAACTATTGCGCAATAAATCGTTTAGTAAATAAATTTGTATTGGAAAACACAGTAAAACTTCAACAATTCATAACTAATTCATACGAGCTCCGATTAAGTCCATTCGAATTTTATTAAATCCAGAAAAATGCCAAGAATTCATTAAAAATATTTTAAGCTCATGTTTGGTTGCCCACATGTACTTTTTTTAATTGTTTATATATTGTCTGTTATAGAATCCGACGCCGTTGATTCTCTAGTATACCACGAGGTCGTAGCCGAGTACGTCGAGCCGGAGCAAGGCAAGTCACACTGTAATCTTGATCATTTTGTACCCATTTTTTTTGCTAAAATGCTTTGTTTACTTAAATAAACTGCATAATTTCATTATTTCATGTGGAGGGGTTATAACCTTTATATAGATAAGACTATGCCTTATTGTTTAAACCTGACTCCTTGTCATTGGGTAATAACATGATTAGATTACTATTCCTAGGATGCTTAGCCATGCTTAGTAACTTAGTTCACTTGGGAATTAAATATTATCTTTATTTGGTTCGACTCAATGTCGAAAAATTGAACTTTGAATATGTTAATGTTAAATTACTAAAATTGGGCCTAAATGATGGACTGTGGGTGCATGATTTTGCTGGTCACACCCATAGCAATTAAGGACCGGTTCGCAGGAACCTCTTGGGCAATTACTTGTACTTTCCACAAGCTAGCATGGGCAACGGCTGGGTTTGTAGCGTCTCTTCTCCCTCTCCTAGGCACCGATGGTGAGGATGGGCGTGATGGAGTTGGGTCGGCCCGGGGTAGGGTCGATTGGCTTCCGGATCCATTGTGGCGCAAGGGGGGTAGCCTGGCCGATGTGGGGTATCCTGGCGGCAGGTGCAACCTCAGCGTGGTGTGGATGGTTTGGGAGAGGTTGCGTGAACGGTCCTGTCACAGCCTCTTACGGGGTATTGTGGTGATGCACCGACACACGGGAACGTGTGTAGGGCTGTTCTTGTGGGTACAGTTGTACACCTCTGATCAGAGACAAATCTATTCGAATAGCCGCGCCCGCGGTCATGGGCATGTTGGTCAAGACTCACTGTGATTAGTCTCACTTTTCTTAATTAACTAGAGTTGATGGAACTGGCATAGTTCAGGTGGATGGTTTGGGCTTGGTTAATGTGGTGTAACGTTGATCAACGGGGTCTGGTTAACGTGGTGTAACGTTGATTAGCGGGGCCTGGTTAACATGGTGTAACGTTGAACAGCGGGGCTTGGTTAACGTGGTGTAATGTTGATCAGTGGAGGTTTAATATTGGTTAATTAACCAACCTTTTATCGTTTGCGAACTACAACTGTTTACAACTGCTTTTACGCAAATACACCCCTAGCTTGTCTTTGTGTCCCGTGCATTATGCATCTTTGTGGGTTTGATTTGTTGAGTACTGTGGGTGGTACTAAGCCTTGCTCCCTTTTCCCCCTCTCAGTGGTGGAGTATGCGTCCGACGAGGATCGTCCTGAGGAATAGGCTGGCTCCGCCGTCAAGGTGCTTGTGGGATGGAAGCTGCTGCTTGGCCAGATGTTTATAGACTTTATTTCCTTTCTTCCGCTGCATTTATGTAATATAATTTTTCTCTGTTTGTAAGATGCACTCTGTATGGCAACTTGTATTTATGTACCCTGGCTTTTCTGAACAGAGATTTAATACACATGAATGTTCAGAATTTCGGTGGTGAATTTCTAGGCGTTACAAGTATTCAAGTCAAGAAAAACAAACAACAAGAGTGCAAAGTCTTCAAGAACCACCAATCAACAAACATAGCAAGATTGGCTGCGTACTTGAATCCCCTTTGACGTGGCGATAGCGGCGTACATCAAGTTAACCCTTTCTCTTTGGGCCGCTTGCTCATCATGCTCAAGGCTCTCTGCTTTCCCCTTCGGAGTAACCCAATGGAACGTCTGGGGGAAGTTTGTAGGGGGAGCCTCGAGCCTGGGGAGATCGTCTTCGTCAGAAGATGACGATAGTGGAGGCAATGGAGTCCTAGGCCTCGAATCAATTAGCGGTGCGGGCTCCTAGGCAAGTTCAGGGACGAGGGCTTCAACTATGCTATCCCAACTAGGCGATGCTTGAGGCCCAGCCGGGTGGGTCAACTCAGCCTCGGGGGCTGGGATAACTTCCGGCTCGGCTTGTGGCGCGACGGGCTCACGCTCAGTTGGGACAGGAGCTACTACAGGGGTTGGTGGTGTTGCCTCTTTGGGGTCAGCATCACTTGGCTTCCTGCAAGAACATTCAACAGTCAAGATATTGCAAGTTTATTCAAGATTTTTTAAAGATTGAAGATTTTTTGTACCTCTTGGAAGTTTTAAACCTCCACCCCTGTGTACTGGGGGTGGAGGTAGTCGGCGACGGGCTTGACAGCCTGCTCGGCAGCGAGAGCTGCCAACTGTCGGGCTCCTGGACGTGGCAGTCAGCGGTAGAGAACTTGGCCCAGTCGGCGCTGTGCTTGATGCAGCTAACTGGGAGGTGGCGGCACTCGGCGGTGTGGTCCTGGGGCTGGGTGGCCTAGGGGCGGCGCTGCTGGAGTCCTTGATCATCAGACCGCCAAATGCCTTGCTCGGCATATCGTTCTTCTTGGCCTGGTCTGTTGCTAGTCTTTTCCCAGCCCTCTTGGGGCTGGGTTGGGTTGCCGAGGGGCTGGCCAGGCGTTTCCTAGCCCCACTGACCAACTGGCTTTGGGGGTCGGAATCAAATTCTTCACATTCCTGTGAACACCCAGATATCATATATTGCAAGATGGGACGACATTCATATCACTCGTCATAGATGGATATCAAGATGACTACAGCATCATATATTACTTTTGGCCGGGGCCTACCCTCGCGGTATGGCTTGGGGGCTCTTTCCTTGTCCTCAGTCCCTATGACTCCATTGACGAAAAAACTGAGCAGAGTATTGGTTACTTTATTCTTGTCAACGAAGTCGGGGTACTCTCGGGTTGGATCGTTCTTCCCTTTGTAGTCAAACCTGAGGTGACTTCTAGCCTTTAGGGGCTAAGTTCGTCGATTCAAGAATGCCCTGGCCACCCAGGGACTAGTTAGCCCCGTGCCTTTCAGCGTGCTGATCTTCTCCAGTAACTTGTATACCTGGCTCATTTCATCTTGCGACGGTACTAAAGTCCAGCTTTCCAGGACAGATGGTGTATTTCCGGTAAAAGGGGGTAGGAAGGGCTTCAGATTGGAGCAGTAGAATCACTCCCGATGCCACCCCTTGAGAGAAGTCTTCAGGGGGACATGGAGATAAGCCTTTTTCATCTCATTGCGGAGTTGAAGGCCCGCTCCCCCTATCGTCTGAATCTTAGATTTTGAGGGCTGAGGTTTGATGTGGAAAAGAAACCGAAAGAGATTGAAATGGGGGCTAATTCCCAGGAAGGCCTCACGGAGGGTTACGAAAATAAAGATCTGGAGAACGGAGTTGGGATTGAGGTTGACGAGCTCAATTTGATAGAGATCAAGAAGGTGGCGCAGGAAATCAGAAGATGGAAGAGAAAGACCGCGATCAAAAAAAGAAGTAAAGACCACGGTCTCGCTCGGGCTTGGAGCACGGACTAACTCACCGACGGCGGGGCGCCAGTTGATTATCTTCTTGGGTTGCAGAATCTTCCTGTTCTCCAAAATCGTCAGCTTCATGGAGCTGCAGTCCGACACCGGCTAGGATCCCGACGACATGTCTGGGATATCGAAGGGAGCTCTCGGCATCGCTGGAGGTGAGGAGCTAGGCGGAGAAGATTTTGGCTGCTGGGAATTAGTGCTGGGAGGCAGTTCCTAGCGAATCTCGGGCTAGGAGCACGAGCTACAGCAAACCCTAGCGGAGCAGAGAGCGCGAAATTTAGGCACGGTTTCGGAAGCTGAAGCAATTTGGCGAATTGGAGGAGAAAGAGGAATCTTTTCTCTCTCCCGTCATTTTATAAGGCCTACGCTGAGTTAGCGTGCTTGGGCCGGCTTGCTTGGTACTTGTCACACCCCGATCTAGCACCGCCGTACAACAGTACCATTTAGGGCATGTCGCAGGATTGTAGCGTGAACTGCCTTCCCGCGGAACTGCGATACAGATACCAGTCCTAGGACACAGTGATGGTATCCATGGCAATCAGACGTGCATCATTGCAGTACCTTAAATAAATAATAACTAAATAGACTTATACCTTAATTTACGTTGCAGCTTTGGAGCAAGCCGGAGACAACAACGAACAACATAGAGGCAGTAGCAACAACGGAACAGCGGACTAAGTCCCAACACACAGGCAACGGCTGGGAACCAGGACGAAACCCTCATCTTCATTTCACTGCAACTCCAGCATCTAGCTCCCGGTGGAGAACTATATATATATATATATATATATATATATATATATATATATATATATATATATATATATATATATATATATATATATATATATATAGAGCAAGGATGAGTACTTACGTACTCAGCAAGCTAGGGGAACTTAGGTGGTTGTTGCAAGCTTCAAAGAGAGGCTGGTTATTTTGCAATCTGCTTTGTTTAAATCCTTTTAAATCCACTAGTGTGTGCTTCTCAACAATCAGGGCGAGGTGAGTCTCGCCCGATCGAAGTGAGCTGTATTAATCTTTGAATCAGCGCAACTCTCAAGAGTTGGCCTCCGGGATCTAGCGCCATCAGCTGATTCAACTTCATCGGGCCCACAGCCCTGCCGTCATTGACAACTTCACAACATTTTCTGAAATCGCATTCCCAATCCGCAAACATCATTTCACAAGCAGTTGTCAAACAAAACTACGCTAAGGAATCACCTCACATCCGCCCATGACCGTGGGCATGGCTGTTCAAATAGTTTAGACCTCTGCAGAGGGGGTACACTTTACCCACATGACGTGACTCACTCTAGTCACCAGCTCACACGCATCAGGTACGATTTGGTGACATAGAGGTTTTCATGACAAGGCATTTCCCAAATCCTCCTAGGTTACCCCATGCCAACTGGAGGGGTCCTCAGACCAACAACAGGGTAGGTCCGAGACCATGCTGTGCCAGGAACCCAGGAGGCACCCCGATGCCCTCCTGCACGATCCACAGTCCAATGGCACGCAAGGCATCCTTGGGAGGCTAGTTACTCAGCCAGGAGTTATCTCATATCACCCATATGGTTGTACTATCATATGTTCAGATGAAATTCCAAAGGAATCGGTCCTTAGATGTAGTGCGGAGACTCGCGCTGATGGCACGATCCCCGCACCGTGGTTTTCACAAACCATTTTATTTTCAGGGCACCGACCCAGGTGTCGGGTTTTTCAAAGTTTCGTAAACCCAAGTTTTACCCATCATAAACATTTTTAAATTTGATAGGTATCATGCCCATCGACACGGATATCAAGATCTATCAAGGAAGGTGACAAGGATGTATAAAGAGATCACAATCATTCAAGGAAGTCATGCAACAAATGGGTTAGTGGCCCGTCGGTCGTCTTGCGACCGCGGCTGAGAAATTATAACAGTGTAACCTAGCATATGCGATTTGTCAAATAAAATACTTAGTTCCAAAATTATGGGAGATGTTCAAAGGTGATTTGCCTTGCTCTAGGTCTTCACCGGTTGTCGAGAAATCGTCGCGAAATCTGCTCCGAAATGAAATTTTCGGTGACCGTTACTATGCGCAAACACACAAAAATCTACACAAAGACCAGTAAAAAGATCCTATTTAGTGCTAATAATAGTGCCATTAAATAGATCTCAATTTTAGAAAATTTTTGGAGCTAGAACGGAGTCAATCGGACGAACGGAGGAAAAGATATGATTTTTCGAAGATTCAATGAATTTTGGGAACTGGAAAAAGGATTAATTTAAATTCTCTAGGGAATATTCCGGGGATCTCTCTGCTGTGCCTATGACAGCCAGGGCCCACTGGCGAATTTGGCCCAGAGGGCAGTGAAGGGAGTAGCTCCATGGCGGCTGGGGTCCGGCAGCACAGTGGAATAGAGGAGAGTGATGTATGGGCGCGGTCCACTGTGGGCCGAGGGATGGAGGGCCCACACGCCAGAGGGTCGTGGTCCGTGGACCGAGAGTATGCACTGGGGCGGAGGGCTGACTCGGCACGCGCGTAGGGCCGGCGGGGTCGGCTGGGCGCCCATGTGTGCTTCTCCTCCGACGCGCACAGGAGCCAAAGAGGGCACAGAGACCGAACGGCTTGCGGCGGCGAGGAGGATTCTGGCGATGGCGGCGGTTCGGACCAAGCGACTTGCACCAGCGGAAGGAGGAGGCCGGGACAAATGCCGTGAACGGCTTGGATCAGGTAGCTAGGGCGCGAGGTAGGCCGGCGACGGGGATGCCGAGACGGCAGGAGAGAGAAAGGGGAAGAAATGGGGCATCCATGGTGGTGCGGCGAACCGGTGTCGCCCGAGGCGATTCTCGAGAGGAGCAAAGGGCGAGGAAACGGTGACGATGGCCATGGCGATGGCCGAGGAGGAAAGGAGGCCCGAGCGGGGTCCGGTGGCGGTGGCTGGCGAGGGGAGAATAGGGAAGAGCGATGGTGCAGATACAGCGGCGGTGACAAAGCCGATCGGCGCGAGGAGGAAGAAGGAAGGGGCCGGCGGCTACGGGAAGGGGATGACGAGGATCTTGCCGAGGCCTCACCGGCGGGAAGAGGTGCCAATGGTGGCGGCGGCGCGGTGAGGAAGGAAGACCGGCCGGTAGGGTGCACCAGTGGAGCTTCGGGATGGCGATGTCCCAAAACCAAGTGAAGGATGAAGAAGGATGCGGGGCGACGGTTCTCGAGTTCTAGGTTGAGGGAGGCCACAAGCTGCGCCAGCGGGGACGGCACACCGGCGCGGTTGCTCGGCGGTGATGGTGCCCGAACTCGGGGAAGGCAACGCGGCATAGCTCCGTCCGAGAGGCAGAAATGAGGGAGGGGGAAAGAGAGGAGCCTCAGGAGCATTTATAGGGGCGGCGTTGGTGCTCGGGTTGAGGGAGGAGGTCGCCAATTATTTGAGTTCAATCATGGACGATAGAGAGAGGCGGGACGGCGCCGTGGCGCGGAATTCTTCCAAGCAGCGAAAATTTCGTGGATTGCGGCGATCGCGGGGGACGTAGAGGTCAGCATATCTGAGGATGGTGTTTGGATCTCATGAGTGGGAGAACGGCGCGGCAGAATGATTGAGAAGGAGAGAGAGAGAGGTTCGGGAGGGAGCCTCATTGGCTCGGTCTTCGGTCAAAAGCGGAGGAGGAAAAAGGAGAAGGAGCGAGGCGGTGGTGACGGCCGTGGCTGTCCAACCCTTGGCGGCTAGCGGCGACCAACGCGGGGCCAGGCGGCATGGTTTCGGTGTGTTGGGCATTTGACCGAACGGCCTCCAGGCCCGACGGGAGAGGGAACGGAGGACGCCCGCCGGGAAGACGACACTGTTGGAGAAGATCGGACGGTCGCGCGGCTCGGGGGGGGGGTACGTGGCGACGATCTGGATGGACGCGGGTGGCTCACACGTGGAGCGGCGGGCTGAGAGATCGGGCGGCTAAGCACGACCTCGGGGACACGTGGCAAACATCCATGGGATGCGGGGTTCACACGAGTTGGCGAGCGAGCAAGGGGATCGACGGCGCGGAGCAGCACTGCGAGGGCATGTGGCAAGCATCGGCAGGGGGCGGTCGTGCGCCGTGGAGTGGAGGCGAGGTGGGCTGTGGTTGCTGGGCCGCAGGAAGGGAGAAGTTACGGCCCAGAGGAACAGTAAAGATTTTCTTTTTCTTTGGAATTATTCGGAGATTCTTGAGGATTTTCAAAAAGATTTTGAATTCAAACTTTATACTTGTACTCAGATAAATTCAAGGAATACAAGGGGATGGAAAACCAAGGATATTTTTGTATTTTTGGAATTGGATCTTTTTCTGAGGATTTTTGCAGGGGATCCAAAGAGAGATTCAAGGGGATGGATTAAATTCAAATTACGACATTTAATTTGAATTTTAGGGAAAACTCAAGGGAATTTGAGGAGGGTTGATACACGTATATACACTGGTTTATATACGTAGGTGTATACTCAAGGAGATAGATAGATAGATATATATATATATATATATATGTATATATGTATATATATATATATATATATATGTATATATATATATATATATAAGCTAAATTCTACATTAAACTTGCTAGAAGAATTTAAGGAAAGACAAAGTAAAATAGCACAAAATAGTGATTACTTCTCTACCGATAACGGTTCTCCTGATGCCTATTTGAGATGCAGGCTGTAAACGAGAACTATCGAAGAGGTTTCTCCTATAGGGTCCCTCGCATAAACATTCTTCCAGAAAATAAAAAGACAGGGAATACTTAAAGAAGACTTACTTCATAATTAAACAAACAAGTTTACATATGGTTTTCCCTTTCGGGAACCCCGAAGGATGAAAAACAAACTTACTAGCTTACCTTACTGAAGTATATTACACTCCTTGCTATTATATACTTGCAAGGTATTTTCTTATCAGGCTACTACTACTAAGGCTAGAGGGTGGATGGATACTCGCTCTTGTTCTTCATACTTACTAGAGTACCTTTTTTGGTCTTTATTGGGACATGTTTTACTTAAGTGATCAGGAGAATTACATATGAAGCATCTACATGTTCTATCATATGTTTTTCTAGGATTATATCTTCTCACATTTCTTTTATGAAGAAACGGGGCTCTATTATCCGATCTTCTTAAAAAGTACCTTCTTTTTGTTCTAATATTATTACTATTTCTATTTTGAAATTTATTATTTCTTTTAATTCTAGGCGGAAAGTGAAGGAGCTGAAATTAACATCTCACAAGCAATAACCTTTGTGTTTAAACAGCTAAGAAATATATGCACAGGAATACAAGCCCAAAGATCTATGAAATATTCTGACTATATTGGTGGTCATGGGCAACCAGATCACTAAAATTATTAGACGAAGAAAAAGCAAATATTAAATTGATAATGTATTATCAATCATTCGGGCATGACATGTAGGATAATTATGCCCAATTATGCCCAAAGAATTGAATAATATTTCACAGAAGGTATGCTTTCGGCGGAAAAGTGCATGCGAAAGTGGCATAAAGAAGAGTGAAGAATCCTGCTTTCGGCGCGAAAGTGAATAAAGGACGCCCGTGAATAAAGAAAGAAAGACAGCAAGAAGATGGCGTACTCGTGAAGCCACAGTGCTGCAGAGATAAGCACAAAGCCTGGTCATCATTGAAAAACTAAAATATCTAAATATAGAAGCTAATATTGGAAAGGTAATAAATACAAAGGAAAATATCAGTTTAAGGTATAGATTGAATCATACTGAAGACCATAGTTGGCACTCTAATAATAGTCAGCTAAATCTAATTGTTGATTTAATATATAATTCTTATCTAAATTGGGGCAAAAGACAAGAAGATTTGGAACTAAAATTTGAAGGATTATATAAAGAACATAAGAAAACTGAAGAACAATTCTCTCTGATTAATAATAAGCTAAATTCTACATTAAACTTGCTAGAAGAATTTAAGGAAAGACAAAGTAAAATAGCACAAAATAGTGATTACTTTAAGGAAGATTTTGTTCCCTTGAGTAAAAAGGTAGACAAAGTTTTAAATACAGAAAAAGTGCTGAAAAATCTAGACCAAGAAATACTCGAAATTAAAAAACAAATAGAAGAAGTAAAAACTTTAGTACTCCCTAATCAAGGTAATAAAGAAATAGTTTTAGCCTCATCAGGAATAGTTGCCTCTTCACAAGCCATAAACTCAGAAAAATGGACTTATCTAGGAGTCTCCTTAGAAGAATAGCTAGCAGAGAAGACAAAACCCTTAGTAATGCTGATAAACAAAAAGGTAAGTATGATGAAATAGATGATTTAGAAAATATCGCAGATTTGGATAAACAACTGGAAAGATACCAGAGAGACACCTTAAGAGCAATAAAACCTCAGCAGATATACAGTATGGGGTTTTTTGAAAATAAAAATGGGTTATACAGAATATCTAGAGAAGTAGAACTTAGTGTTTTAACAAAGCCAGTCGAATTAAAAATAGTAGCTAAGGAATTTGAAAATGGATTAAAATACGCAGGTTATAAGTATATTCACCAAGGTATGTACATAATAGGAATCAAGGGTATGACAAGAAAGAAATTAGGTGCAAAAGTGTTAATAACTTTGCTGGATAAAAGATGGGACACAATAAATAAAGCAGCATTAGGTTTCTTAGAAGGAGATATGAATGAGAATAGATTAATAACCTATATAGCTCCAGATTTAATGATGCCTGTAAAGGAATTTATAGATAAAATGAGTTTTGGTTTTCAAACTAAGGGGTATGAAGAATTTAAAGGGACAAATTTGCTAATAAGTATAGAATTCATAGGAAGACTAACTAATAGAAGTGCTTCTAGATATAAACTAAATGTAAATGATGTTATAGAAAGCATGCAATCGAAAGGAATAACATTTATGAGCCCATTAAAAATAAGTTCTGAAGAAAGAGCAGGAGAAGAATGGAATATCAGTGACCTAATAGAAAGTAAAACCTTAAGCCAGCCTGAAAACTACATAAGTTACCAAAATAATAAAGGAAATACCAGCATTAGATTTATGAATTATAAGTCTAGAGCTGCAGACGACCTAGACACAGAAACTACTGATAAAGATATCATAGACAATAGAAGGCATAGCATCTCTGAATTCATGGAAAAATTAGATCAAGAAAGTGAAATAAAATACTATGAGGATAAATTAAAAGAAATATCTATAGAATATAATAATTCTATGAAAAGCGAATGGCCTAAAATAAGGGATAAAGAACTTTATTTTTATAGAGAACTAGCTAGGCTAAAGAAATCAAAAAAGGATAAAGACAGGATTGTAGAAGTCCCCATAATCCAAAATAGTAAAACTGAACAAAAAGAATTAGAAGAAAGAAACAATAATAAAGAAAAACAAAGAGTTGAAGAGAAACTAAGTGAAGAAGAGCAATGGGTAGAGAATGAGAGGTTGCTCTTAGAAAGCTATGAAGAAGAAATGAGACTAATACAAGAAAGAGGAAATATAGAAGAAATAGAAGATGGTTCAGAACAATATAATGATTTTATAAACTCCTTAGACGATATAGGTCTACAAAATTTAGACAATGCAATGGAAGCAATGGAAGTAGACTTAGGAACAGGAAAGAGAAAGAGATATGGTGAAGGCTCTGTAAAAAATGAAGGAGAAAGAGAGAGATCAACAAGGGCAGCAGGAAAATGGCCTCCGGAAAGAGAAGAGTATGCATATAATTACATCCCTGGACAATATAGACACATGGGTACTAAGAGGAGAGAATTTGAGAGATCAGTAAAGTTTCAAAATCAAAAGAGTGATGGTGCTATATTAAACTTAGCCGCACATGACCCTATTGATTGGCCAAATATTATTAGCATATGGAAAGGATTAATAGTTTAAAAATATATACAAAACCAGCACAATATAGGAAATAAGGTAGAGGATATGATAACTTACTTAGAAACTTTCTTAGGTGAATCTGCTAAAGTTCTATGGGAACAATGGGTTGAAAAGAATCCTAATAATTATGAAGAACTAAAAAGAGCTGGTAGCAATCCTCATAATTTTGCAAATGTGATATCTAACATCATTATAGCTGAAGATCCAGAATTAGGGTATACAACCCTACAGAATGAAAGATTAAAAGAAATAGAGAAATTGACATTAACAAGCTGGAAAGGCATAAAAGAATTCTCCCAGCATTATCTATATAATGCAACAACTGCTAAGCAAGGGTATAACAGAGGTATAGTTGAAAGATATTTCAATAAACTACCTGATCCATTAGGAAGCATGATTTTTGAAGAATATAAAAAGGAAACTGAAGGAGCCGAAATTAACATCTCACAAGCAATAACCTTTGTGTTTAAACAGCTAAGAAAGATATGCACAGAAATACAAGCCCAAAGATCTATGAAATATTCTGACTATAATTTTTGTAACAATATAGTACAGATACCATTATCATATGGGGAGGATAAGCCTAGAATTAAAAGAAATAATAAATTTCAAAATAGAAATAGTAATAATATTAGAACAAAAAGAAGGTACTTTTTAAGAAGGTCGGATAATAGAGCCCCGTTTCTTCATAAAAGAAATGTGAGAAGAAATAATCCTAGAAAAACATATGATAGAACATGTAGATGCTTCATATGTAATTCTCCTGATCACTTAAATAAAACATGTCCCAATAAAGACCAAAAAATGTACTCTAGTAAGTATGAAGAACAAGAGCGAGTACTGATTATAGATAGTGTAAATGAAAACATATTAATATGTGACGATGAAATAAAGGATGATGAATCTATATATTCTATCATAGAAACAGACGAAATAGAAAACACTAATGAAGAATACGAGTCGAGTGAAGAAGAAATAGATCTAATTGACGAACTAGCAGGAATGAAAATTGAAATGATGGATCAATTAAGTTGTGAACATGATTGGATTAGAGGAAAAGGTGATTACAATATTAAATGCGCTTTTTGTATCTACTACCCTAGCCAAGAAAATAGAGTCACCTGTAGTATATGTCTAAAACAAGCCTGTGCTGAATGTATAAGAATAAACAAACAAAAATGGAGAAAAGAAGTAGAATTAGAGTCAGATGACAGGATACTCTCCAACAGAGTACGAATTTTAGAAAATAGAATAAACAAATTAGAAGCGGAATTGGAAGATTTAAAAAATAGCTGTGAAGGTAAGGCTCTACCTGAAACAAAGACTCCACAAAATACTGAATTCAAAGAACAATTAATAACATTAAAAGACAGTAATACTGCCAAGCTAATCCAACTAAAGGATGCAATTACCAATTTTGGAAATAAGTATATAGTAAAAATGCCTTTCAAAGAAATAGTAGGAATAAGGATACCAGTAAAAGTGAAGCTATCACCAAAGATATCATATAAAATACTAGCATTAGTAGACACAGGTTGTACAAAAAATATTATTCACGACAAGTTCTTCATAAAATATCCTGAGTTAGTTCATACAATTGATGATAATAAAGCAGAAGTCTCAACAGATATGTCAGGAATAAGGAAAATTCATAACCAGTTAGCTTACAATATCGATTTATACATCAACGGGACAAGATATATAATAGATGAAATTACAATAAGAGATTTATCAATGATAAATGATGATATGATAATAGGCTTAAGATTTTTACAATAATCGGTACAAGCCACACTAATACATGAACAAGGGATTACATTCATCCCCTACCATGATAATGTTTCATATATCTCAGAAGTACGAAAGCGTGGTGGAATCTCCTCCTCTTCTTCCAAACTTGATAACCTTGACCCTAGAAGTATACAACATGAGCGTAGTGAAAATATAGAAGAGCTTAGTAAAAATATAGAAGAGTACTATATGTCAAACTCTAATATAGAATGCATAGGACTGCAATCTTTCGCTCCAAATTGGTATAGGGATATAAAATCTAAAAGAGATATTGAAAGAGTTATCCAAAGACTAGAAGACATTCAAATAATAGGAGAAATCCCTATGAAATACTGGGAGAAAAATTCAATTCTCTGTAAAATTAATATAATAAATCCGGACTATATAATTAAAACATGCCCAATAGAAGCAACTCCAAAAGACATAGAAGAATTTAAAATGCATATAGAAGAATTGTTAAAATTAGGAGCAATAAGGGAAAGTAGAAGTCCACATAGATCAGCAGCATTTATAGTAAGAAACCATGCCGAAGAAGTTAGAGGTAAATCCAGAATGGTCATTAACTATAAAAAGTTAAATGATAATACCATAGAAGATGCTTATAATATTCCTAACAAGCAAGAATGGATCAATAAAATACAAGGTAGTAAATATTTTTCAAAATTTGATTTAAAGGCTGGGTTTTGGCAAGTAAAAATGGCAGAGGAATCTATAGAATGGACTGCGTTTACGTGTCCCCAGGGACACTATGAATGGCTTGTAATGCCATTAGGATTAAAAAATGCACCTGCCTTATTCCAAAGAAAAATGCAAAATATATTTAACGAAAACCAAGAATTTATATTAGTCTATATAGATGACTTGTTGATATTCTCAAAAACATATAAGGAGCATATTGCTCACCTTGAAATCTTTTTTAGAAAGGTAGAACAAAATGGGTTAATTTTATCCAAGAAGAAAATGAAAATATGCAAGGAGAAAATCAATTTCCTTTGTCATGAAATAGGAGAAGGCAAAATACATTTACAAGATCATATCGCCAAGAAAATTCTACAATTTCCTGATGTCATGAATGATAAAAAAGAGTTACAGCAATTTTTGGGGATTATAAATTATGCTAGAAATCATATAGAAAATTTAGCAAAGCTAGCAGGACCTTTATACGCGAAATTAAGAAAAAATGGCCAAAAATATTTTAACTTTGAAGACATTAGATTAGTAAAGATAATAAAAGAGAGAGTTAAAGGTTTAAAACCCTTAGAATTACCATTAGAAGATAATTTTTTCATTATTGAAACCGATGCATCCCAACAAGGATGGGGCGCTATATTAAAACAAAGACCTACTAAATTTTCAGCCAAAACAGAAGAACAAATATGTAGATATGCCTCTGGAAGTTATAAATTAAAGACCATGAATAATACAGACAGAGAGATACTCGCAATAATCAATGCGATAAATGCTTTTAGACTATATCTAGGTTTTAAGGAATTTATAGTTAAAACAGATTGTGAAGCGATCTGTAGATATTATAATCAGCTTAATAGTAAGAAGAGTTCTACTAGGAGGTGGATTTTATTTGAAGATATCATTACCGGAAATGGATATAAAGTTATTTTTGAGCATATTAAAGGAAAAGATAACCATTTACCTGATTTACTCTCTCGTGTACCTATCTTGCAGGTATGAAGAGATCAATGAATTATAGTGGAGTTGAATTCTTCACATTCGGAGATGATAACAAGTTGAAAATATTTCCACCCAATACCTATAAATTTAAACCAAAGGATCACATAGTTATAGATGAGGTGCAAGAATGCATCTTAGATAACTTTTGGTATCAATATAATAACAAAAGAGAAGAAAAGGGATATATGTTGTCAATATTAAATAGCCTTTCCGAATATTTCCATCAAATAAATAAATCAATGCCTATTTCCCAAAATATTGAAACCATAGACCAAAAACCCATATATGTGGTTTTTGAAGGAAAGGTTCCAGGAATATATATATCTTTTGAACAAATAATAGCCCAGAAGATAGACTCAAAATTAACGGGTGGAATATCATGGAAAAAATATAAAGATATTGAAGAAGCACTAAGTCAGGCAAGAAAAATATTAGGAGTAAATTACTATATAGAGCCAGCAGCCAAAGAATATATTCAAAAATACAAAAGATTGAAGAATAAGAAGGCTCCAGAGACCCTTCATTATATAAATATAAAAGAAGAAATGCCATCTAAAAAAAAACCCACATATAAAGAATGTTTAACAAAGGGAGTTGACCCTTTAGATGGTGAATATATAGATTGGAAAATAATAGAAAAATTTGAAGAAGTTTCTCCCCAATGGAAGAAAGAATTAAAAGAAGAAATACTTAAAGAATTAAAACAGGAAATAAATGAGAAGTTTGAAGAAATGAAAAAAGTTTATGATGAAAAATTTGAAATATCCCTCTCAGATGTAGATACCATGGATATTGGTGGTCATGGGCAACCAGATCACTAAAATTATTAAACAAAGAAAAAGCAAATATTAAATTGATAAGGTATTATCAATCATTCGGGCATGACATGTAGGATAATTATGCCCAAAGAATTGAATAATATTTCACAGAAGGTATGCTTTCGGCGGAAAAGTGAATGCGAAAGTGACATAAAGAAGAGTGAAGAATCCTGCTTTCGGCGCGAAAGTGAATAAAGGACGCCCGTGAATAAAGAAAGAAAGACAGCAAGAAGGTGGCGTACTCGTGAAGCCACAGTGCTGCAGAGATAAGCACAAAGCCTCTGAAGAGCCTCCCTCTCAGAGCGTCTATAAAAAGAGGAGCCTGCCCAGTGGAAATGGACACAACACATCGACGAAGCGAAAAACTTCCTCCAAGCAGAGCTTCCATCCACCCTCTAGCCTTAGTAGTAGTAGCCTGATAAGAAAATACCTTGCAAGTATATAATAGCAAGGAGTGTAATATACTTCAGTAAGGTAAGCTAGTAAGTTTGTTTTTCATCCTTCGGGGTTCCCGAAAGGGAAAACCATATGTAAACTTGTTTGTTTAATTATGAAGTAAGTCTTCTTTAAGTATTCCCTGTCTTTTTATTTTCTGGAAGAACGTTTATGCGAGGGACCCTATAGGAGAAACCTCTTCGATAGTTCTCGTTTACAGCCTGCATCTCAAATAGGCATCAGGAGAACCGTTATCGGTAGAGAAGTGTTCCCTTCGGGTGGAACTGCCTGGGGAGAAGATAAACTCTCTGTCAGAAAATAAAATATGACTAGGGATATCTGAGAAAATTTTGCTTCTAAAAAACAAATAAGTGATAAATATGGTAAGTACCGAGTAGGATAACACAACCAATCGTTTTACACCCGGCTATACCAGTGGTTTCGCCAGCAAACAAATATTACTGTATATTACTGTTCACAGCAATCAGGTTACTGTTCACAATTAAATTACTGTTCCAATTTACTATTCACGATTACTATTCACTGATATCGATTTTTTCCAGGATCCTTTTTGGCTGGCGAAACCACTGGTATAGCCGGGTGTAAAACGATTGGTTGTGTTATCCTACTCGGTACTCACCATATTTATCACTTATTTGTTTTTTAGAAGCAAAATTTTCTCAGATATCCCTAGTCATATTTTATTTTCTGACAGAGAGTTTATCTTCTCCCCAGGCAGTTCCACCCGAAGGGAACACTTCTCTACCGATAACGGTTCTCCTGATGCCTATTTGAGATGCAGGCTATAAACGAGAACTATCGAAGAGGTTTCTCCTATAAGGTCTCTCGCATAAACGTTCTTCCAAAAAATAAAAAGACAGGGAATACTTAAAGAAGACTTACTTCATAATTAAACAAACAAGTTTACATATGGTTTTCCCTTTCGGGAACCCCGAAGGATGAAAAACGAACTTACTAGCTTACCTTACTGAAGTATATTACACTCCTTGCTATTATATACTTGCAAGGTATTTTCTTATCAGGCTACTACTACTAAGGCTAGAGGGTGGATGGTATATATATGTATATATATGTTATTTGATGGCGAGGGTTCGGATGGTGGTTCAACACCCAAGTTATATCATTTAACTTGGGATTTTATTTAGAGATTCAAGAGAGATAGGAAGCAAGGGAAGATACGGGATTTCTAGGAGAGAAACCAAAAGGGATATCTTATGGTTCCGACTCGAAACTTCGGAACAGGTATTGAAGCGGAGATTTGAAGGAGACGATTGAAGGACTTTGCAGTTAGGGTTTTAGGAGCGATGCTCGAACACGGCGAGTCGAGATCGAAGATTATTTTAGAACGGAGGGTTTTGGAGAGGATGGAAGGTCAAGATCAAGGATAGGAAGTAAATTGAAATCCAGGCACGACATACAACATAGCACACAAGATCGAAATTTTCACAGGTAGATTTTAGCGAAATATTGTTTAACGTCTCGTTGAAAGCGGGGCGTTACAGTAATGGGCCATAAAATATGAGTTTCTAAGTAGCATGTCCTATTGGGCCAATTGCTGACTGTGTTAAAATCACAGTACATATGCTATTTTACAGAAACCGATCAAAATAATCAGATATGCTTCATGTTAAGCCTAATTGCTGGACACATGTGTTCAGATATCTAAATTATTTGACAGGTATTGAGGATACATCCTTATAAGGATCAATAGTTGGTCTCTATTAAAATCGAAGATGGAGGTATCTCTCAAAAACACCTCACCACATATTAGGTTAATATCCATAAAGTGGTACTTGGTTTATATGCTTAGCTAGATTGCCTTGAGCAAACAATGTTTTCAGCTGATATGATGCTGAAGAGACCAATTTTCGAGAAATATGGTACTCGGAAAAGACTTAAAGGTTAAAGATCTTTGACTTTATGTTTAGTTGTTTCACAATTAAGCACAAAGTCAGGGGCTATACCTAATAGGTGGGCCTATTCGGTGCACACTATTCATATTTTTCTATGAAGCCCTTCATAGCCTCGTTGCCAGCTAATATGAAGTGGGACCTAGAGAAGAAGCACTTGGATAATGGGTACTCGAGAGCAAGGCACTTGAAAAATCTTCATCAAGGAGGATGAGCACTCGGCATCAGTTGTGACTCAACTATGAAGGTCTCAGGGACTAATGTGGAGGCCATGAGCCCCGGGTACCTCATGAGAGGCTTTCTAGCCATTCGGATAGAGAATAGGCCTAATCCTGTAATTAGTGATACAACAGGACTCGATACATTTTAACTTATATGATAAGTAAAAGGACATAGTCCTAGTCGGATACGTTGTATTCCTAGAAGAAAATCTCTTAGTCAAACCCGACTGGGATTCCTATCTTGTAATCTTGTCTCCTCAGTATATAAGGAGAGACAGGGAGCCCCTTGAGGCAAAACGCTTTCATCAGAGAGAAGAACAGAATCTCACTAGAGAAATCTCAAAGGCAATACACCATAGCTAGAAGTAGAGTATTACTTCACATCGAGGGTCTGAACCAGGATAAATTATTTTGTGTTCCTTTGTAATCCATCAAGTTTAGGTCTCACGAGTAGCCCCATATTATTATTGCCGATACAAAACATCGACAAAACCCCTACCAGTGCGTCTAATGATCGGGTTTTAGGGTTTAGATTTTGGGAGAGAAAAATAGGGCAGCGTCCCTCCTCTCATCCCTCCCTTATATAGGCACTAGTGGGACTCGGAGGCTAAACCAATTTTATCTCTAATTTGTTTGTTACCGATCAAACAAATATTTATTTTTTATTTTTCTTTCTTGTACGGAAGGGAAACCGGTGGATATTTACCTTTCCTAATTTATCTCGGTAGTTAGTCAAAATAATCAACCAACAAGCAATGGTTAGCAATAACAGCGATGGAGTGCAGCAAGCACACCAATCATGGTGAGGAGTGACAAAATCAACAATGAAAGATGACCATGAGTACAACAGCAGTACTGACAGCAATGTCTAACATTTGTGGAATAGTCCTTTCAGCACAGAACCAATCTAAACCTTAAAGGCTCTAATGACTTTCGATGAATATCTGTCTACTCACCCGCCTCATCACCAACTGTAGCAAAGTCAAAAACTAATATACTTAATAACCTAATGTTCTGGGTAATTATAGCTCGTGTACTGTTTATACGGCTCATGTCTTCCAGATTTGAACTATGATTTCAAACAAATATGCAATATATCACATATATAGTTGAAGTCTCAAATAGGGGGTACTTAATAGCAAAAATGAGACAATACGGTTAAGTTAGTTTTAATAGCAAAAATGAGACAATACGGTTAAGTTAGTTTTAGAGGGCTTTTACATGGAAAGACAAATGGTTAAACAATTGAATAGTCAGTTAGCAACAAGAGAAGCTAACCTTAGTAGCGTTTTTTCTCATCAGAGCACTGAAATTACTACTCCGAGTTACTTGATAAAGAAGAAAATACAGTCTGTTCCTCCTTTGCTTTTCATGGTCACCATCTTGCAGTGCTTCAAGTGACTATTATACAAGATTTAGAATATCATAATGCATGAACAGTTGGTGTATTAGAAAAACATTTGACTCAAAGGAGCAACAAACATGCCTGAAGAAATGGGAGGAAAAGATCAAAAAAATTTTTGTGGCTTTTCTCATCTCTAGTATGAAAACAATGACCCAGTAATGTGTTCCGCATGACATTAGGTGATAAAGTTGTTCTCAACCAAAGTTTGCAACCTAAAACAAGAGAATGTGTAAGTTCGCAACAGGGCAAGATCATCATAGGACATAAAAACTCATGGTTACACTTACCAAGCATTTCAAATGATGCTTTCAGGCAACTGACAGCACATGGCAAATCAGATCTATCATCACTGACATGGTTAAGTACAATATTCAGGAATATAGGGTATTTCTCCAAGATTCCATCTTCAAAAGCAGGTGCATCAAGAAATCCAAGGCTGCAAAACAAAGGCAACACATTAACAGGTACAAAATTTGGAACAAATGACAACATGGTAAGTCATGTATTCATGTGTTAAACTTACATACAGTGATTTAAATACAAGCCATATATCGGCTCTTTTGAGCTGCACCCTAGGCCTTGGAGATTCTGAAGTAGATGGAAGAACTTCCGCTTCCAAAAAATTAATATATTTTTGCCGCAAGGGTTGCAAAGGGTCCAGGTCAACCACTTTCTTGCGTATTATTGTTAATGCTAATACAATTACAAGTGATGAATTTTATAGTAATTAAAGTGTACATGCTCAAATCAGGCCCAATGTGTTAAAGGCTAAAGCCATACATGGTTAAACCAATCCCAACATGCATCCTGGCATGATATTTGAGCATTTGATAAAACTCTTGTACATTGAGTTAAATTACTGAGGCTGCTCCAACTAAAGATTTCAATAAACTTAAGATTCATTATTAAACGAAAAACTATAAGTGATATTAATGGGATGTTGAAGATTAAATAAAGTGTAGGAGGAACGGCTGGGAGGACTTTTTAGTGTTAATATGGAAATAGGTATTATATTATTCACAATGAGAGCAAAGAAGAATTTGAATTTTGTATAGATTAAATGGATACAAAATCTTATACGTAATCAGCTAAGGCATTACATGTAAAACCACTTGTGGCGTGAAACAGTTTTTGGTTCATAAAATCAACAATTGCGAAACTCCAAGGTCTCAAGAAACACTATCTAAAATCCGAAACCAAATCACAACTCTCGTTGCTCCAAATCTGAAACCAAATCACAACCACCAAAATCCGGGTAACTTGAAAAAAAAACGACATGGAGCCGAGTGCAACCCGAGCCCCGATCTTTCTCGGAAGGCCGGGTACCTGCCTGGCGCCCCTCAAATCCGCCAGATCTGGCGGTTGCAGGGGGCGGCGGCGGCGGATCCAGGTGGCCGCGGCGGATGCAGAGGACAGCGGGGCGGCGGTGTTTGCAAGGCAGGCGCAAGGGGGTGCGTGGGTAGGGGCAATGCGTGGGGCGGGGTGGCAGGGGGATGGGAGGAGCGTGAGATCAATCTGAGCACTGGATCTGAAGTGGAGGAGCGTGGGAGAAATCTGAGCCATTGGAGGAAGAATCACCACTACCACAAGGGTCTTTTTAAGTAGTATAGATAACCTCGTTAGACTACTGACGTATATATATGTCCAAACATGCCGGCCGGGCCGGCACGGCCCGAGGCCCGGTCCGGCACGGCCTGCTACGGCACGGTCCGTTTAGGCACGAGTGCTGTAGCGGGCCGTGCCATGCTGGCCTACGTGCCGCCCCCTATCCCAGGCATGGCACGGGCTTGTTGGCGGCATGTGGGCCGGAGGTGTCCCATGGCACGGTCGGCCTAATCCGCTCCCCTCTTGTCCCGTCCCTCAAATCGAACCGTCCGCCCCCGGATCGGACTATCCCCTCCCGCCCGGCCTACCGCCCGCTCCTGACCGCCGCCGTTCAAATTTGAACGGGCGGGCGTGCGGCACGGAGCGGTGGGCCCTGCCGGCGGACGGCCAACCCGATGTAAAAAAAGAAAAATTGAAAAAAAGAGGAAAATGTGAGTTAAAGTGACTTAAAAAAGAAAAATTGAAAAAAAAAGTGACTTAAAAATTTTGTAAAATTAGAGGACTGGTAAAAAATATGGAAAAAAGGCACAAAATTATTTGAGATAAGTAAAAAAATATGAGGGTGTTTTTTGATGATATTGGAGGGGAAATTTTTCATATTTTTAAACAACCAAAATAGCTACACATATATAATTATGCAATTTAATTTCTGCATAGATATAGGGGAAAAATGAGCAATGAACTTTATTGAATTTGTTATTACACAGTTACCTCATTAAAAACTCTGTCATGTAAAAACTCAATTTTAAGAAAACCATGTGTTGACGCCGAAAACCGCCGGGGCCGTTCGGCGCCTTGGAGACACGTGAAGGCCTGGGAGATCTGCTTAGCTCCAGTGCAGGTCCTAAAATATTGAGGTTCGTAGGCGTGCCAGTCAATTTGACCCCGCAATTGACAAGGAGATAGAAAATATTAGATCAGTGATCAGTAATTGTTAGTGCCGCACTGAATGTATTACCCGCGCCCGGGTCCTCATCCGTGTCCGCGCCCGGGCCCGCGCCCGGGTACTCGTCCGTGTCCACGCCCGGGTCCTCGCGAGAACCAATCGGACGATAAGGATGCTGCCAGCCGACTGCCGATAGTACTTGTATATCGGCTAGAAGCCGATAATAATATAAAGATAGAACCCGCTAACTTCCCTCGAGCTGACTGCCTGACTACCAATGTGTTACCTGCGCCTGGGTCCTCGCTCATGCCCGCGCCCGGGTACTCGTGAGAAACAATCGGCCGATAAGAATCCTGCCAATCGATTTCCCTTGAGCCGATTGCCCGACTGCCAACAACACTTGTGTATCGGCTAAGAAACTGATAACGATATAAATAAATAAATCAGTCTGTGCTTGATGATAATATAAATAATAAACCAGCTGATAGAACATGTACATTGGCCGGAAAGCCGATGATGATATAGGTACACAAACTAACCGACTACCAGAAAAAAACATGTAGACATAGGCTGGAAGCCGATGGTAGAGCAGATAGGCAAAATGATCAAGACAATGCAGTCGGCTTTATATAGTAAAGATAACCTATCGGCTAAGCACTCCGATAGAACTTTGCATAAAACCTATCGACTTAACAAGGATAAATCTATCACTATCAATCTAGTAGTTCAAACTTAACTGATGCAGCACAGATTAACAATGATAAAAGAACCTCGATGAGCCGATAAATCTAATGCAATCGTGATGTATATGATAACTTACCGGCTATACATTCTGGTAAGACGCTTGCACAGAAACCATTGGCCTAGCAGGAACAACTTATCACTCAGTTTAGTAGGTCGGACCCAACCAATGCAGCACAAACTGACGATAAACTATCCCCAGTAAACCGATGAAAACTATGCACGCGTGATGTGGTATACCGACTCAGCCTAAGAGATCAAACTCAACTGATGCAGCCGTAGACAGAATAGATACACCGTGGTAAGCCGACTACCATAGATCGACTAGAATATCGGACCCAACCGAGGAAGTCCTAGCCGATAGATAGTCTAGGTAACGAGACTTACCCTCTCGCAGGAGTTCAGACCTAACCGATGCAGCCCGGCTCGAGAAGCAAGAACCCGTTGAAGAGGGTGGTGATGTGCCGAATTTGTATTGATCGTTGAGATAGTTTACAAGGTCCCCGGGCCTACGTATTTATACCCCGAGTTTGCTACAGTCCTGATCGAACACGAAACAGGAGTTTCCTATCTAGAAAAGGAAAATTACAAGCCCTGATCGGACACGAGATCAGGTTTTTCTAAAAAGTATTAAAACTACCTAAATAAATAAGGTAATTAACTGCCATGCCGTGGTCTTCACAACTCCTTTCCAAACTTGGTCTCTTCCAGATGAACTTCCATTGGCTGACCCAATCTTTTTCCTTTAACCAAACCCGATATGAATCGTGCCAAATTTTGGTGTTAACACCATGACAAATAAAAAAGAGTACAACTAAAGGTCAACACTCAAAAATAAAAATCACTACTCTAGTTCCTTATTTCTAGGTAAAGATTTTCGAACTGAGCAGCCAAATCTTGGTTCTCCGCTGTGTGTTGGGCACGTTCTTTGGCTAGCTCCCAGTCTTTGACCGCAAGTAGCATTTCTACCACCTTGCTATGGAGAATTCTTCTTCTCTACTCAATAATTCTTTCGCAAAGATTGAAGGCCGATTCGGAGGATACCGTAGACACAGGCACCGTGAACACATCCCGTGCTAGCTTTGAGAGCACGGGATATTGGGTCTTGTGATCGTTCCACCACCCTAGAACGTTGAGATCTTCCTGGTTGATGGAGTCATTGTCCAAGTAGGAGGACAACTCAAGGGCTTCTTGCGAAGCGTGTGCAGGACTTGCGGCGGCCGAATTTCACCACCAGTGCTCGAAGAAGAAGAGTAACCACCCCAAATTCGGCCCCACTACAATTTCTTCTTACCTGGTATAGGGACGAGTGGGGCTCTTTGCACGCGAACTCCCTAAAACTTAGTTTCATACTTTCGAAACACTTCATACAATTTAGTCTTAGCATCAGAATAGTAGTTAGTGTAATCAATAGTCATTGCATCCCCAAAAAGATTCAAAATATTAAGGAACCCCTGCATTTTACTCCTAGGATCAAGGATAAATGCAAGATCATACAAGTATGGAATGTCCCTCTAGTATTTAAGATATTTCTGCTTCATGTGAAACACTATAAGTCCTAGTAGTTGGTCATCTTCATATTCTATTAATAAAGTGGCAATCTCAAAAATCTTATGCAACAATAAATTAACAGTTGGATAGTAAACGCTAGACAGAGTAACAGTTGCATCATAAAATATTTCAAGGAAGTAATAAAACCTTTCCACAACATGCCAAGACTGTTCTGTTAGTAGCGATTGCCCGTCACTGGTAACAACATTCTTAGATTGCAAAAAAATAGTTAGTGTATCCTTATAAGGCAAGACATGTCTCAACATCAAATAAGTCGAGTTCCATCGATGGTCCGCATCCGTTTGGAACTTGCGTGGACGCTTGTCTAAAGTGATGCAGAATCGCTTGAAGGTTGCAAGTCGAGGATTAGAACCATTGAGCCATGTTATGGCTTCACGGATAGAATCGAGATATGCATTTACTCTCTTAAAACCAGATTTAACTATGAGATTGATAACATGGCATGCATAGCATTGATGCAAAAGAAATGATTCAGCATAAACATTGAATAAGGGCTGTAGAATTTTCATTGCTCTAGAATTTGCAGCCACATTATCTAGAGTTACTGCAAATATTTTATTTGTGAGGCCAAATTCCTCACAAACTCTAGAAATTCGTTCAGCAATATTTTCTGCAGTATATGAAACATCAATTAATTTTAAAGCTATTACTCTTTTTTGTAATTCCTAGTCATCATCAACATAATGAGCAACTACACTAATATAGTCCTCCTTAGCCCTACCACTCCAAATATCATATGTGATACTAACAGAAAAGATGCATGTAGCAAACAATTGTTTAATACTATCCCGGCCTTGGTTGTAAACATTCACCAAGTCCTAGGTTGTGGTCTGTCTACTAACAGCTTGAAACCTAGGATTATGAGCAGTTTTAATGTAAGTCTCAAATGCAGGAGACTTACCAAAATTTAGCGGTAAATCCTGTCTAGCAATTCAACGGGTAAGGAAATCTTGTGCTACCCGAGAATCATACTCCCATGAACATACCGTACTGTCAGGATTTAGTACCAGTTGCTGCTGTCGTAACTGGTAACCTTGCTTCTTCGCACACACCTCAGCATGCCGCCTCCAATGCCCTGTTCCACCAGAAGATTTTTCAGAGAGTTTAGTCTTACAAATTCTACATTTCGCGTAAGTTACCTCCCTTCCATTCGCGCCAGTCTCCTTGATCTCATCAAAATGTTGCCAAGCGAAGGAAGTTCTTGATCTCTTCAAGCCGGTTGCCGTCGATACGCTCCTGCTCGCAGTTCCGGATCCTTCCGAAGCCGCATGTACTTCCTCGGTTGTCCTTGCGGTGTAGGAGCTGACCGGAGTCGTCTCCTTGTGATATCGGCACATAGCTTGGGTCGAAGTCGCTCAGTTGAAACGTCGGGTAGTTCGGATCCATCCTGAAATATAAATAGAGAAAATTAGTACCAAAAAAATAGTACGAACAAAGAACAAAATTCAGAATTTTTTTTACCTTGCAGGAGTACTGGAGGCTGCAGCTATCAGCTATGGAAATGTGGAAAATTTTTGAAATTTAGACAAAATTTGTGTAAATAAAAAATTTAGAGCACAAGAGAACACAAGATGAGAGATTGTGAGGTTTGGATGACCCAAGATGTTGCTGCTGGCTACCCTATTTTTAGGAAAAAATTTCATATTTTTTGGGTATTTTTTGGATTTTTTTTGCCCTCCAACGGCTAGATTTTGAATCTAGCCGTTGGGACACGTGGCGAGCTCTGATTGGGCCACCTCACCCCATCTGACCGTTGTCCCCCCTCCCCGGGTCGGACCGTCCGACTCCCCCCCGATCGGACCGTTGCCCCCCTCCTCCCTGCCCGTGCCTGTAGTGGACCGGCCATGCCGTACCGGCTCGTCGTGCCGCACCCCCGGCCCAAGCACAGCACCGGCACATGGGCCGTGCCAACACAGCCTACGGCCACCCGTGCCGTGCTGGCCCGGGCACGGTTACGGCACAACATGAGAAGCTATTGTAGGAAGTTTATACATATAAAATTTATATATATAAACATAATACGTAGAAAAATTTAGAGTAAATTTTACTTTGGTTCATCTTTATTGACCAAAGTGGCATAATAGACTAGAAGTAACTCTATCTCTTTACTTAACACCACCATTATTATTATCCTTTGCAGGATGTGTGTAGGCCATGGGCCCCGGGTATCTCATAAGAAGCTTTGTGGCCACTCGGATAGAGGATGGGCATAATCCTGTAATTAAGCATACAACAGGACTCGGTGCATATTACCTTGTATGATAAGGAAAGGGATATAATCCTAGTCAGGTATGTTGTATTCCTAGAAGGAGATCCCTTGGTCGGAATCTGACTGGGATTCCTATCATGTAACCTCTTTCCTCCAGTATATAAGGAGGGGTAGGGAGCCCCCTGGGGCAGAAGACATACAATCTCACCAGAGAAACTTTAAAAACAATACACAACAGCTGGAAGTAAGGTATTACCTCACCTTGAGGGGCTGAACCAGGATAAAATCGTTTCATGTTCCTTTGCAATTCATCAAGTTTAGGTCTCACGAGTAGCCCCATATTATTATTGCCGATACAAAATATCGACAGGATGGACCAAGTTTATAGTTTGGACTGTCAAGGTGGCTTTTGGCCCAAACCACACGAGCGAGCATGGTGCAGGAATCCCACACGGTGATATGAGGAGCATGCATCGGTGCGTGGTTAGGCGCAGGCAGTGGCCTGAGATGGCTCCCTCAGCGACCATAATTCCGTGTGGCACCTGCTAACTTAGAAACATGCCAGTCAATAATTAAATTATTGAAGCATATTGCTTAATCCACAAGTTAATATGTAGAATGTGATACACGCTACGTACTAAAGAGAAACCTACCTTGAGCGGACTATCAATGATGGTATAAAAGTACTACTCATCTACCATAAAAGGCCTTATCAAATAAGTTTTCTTTGAACTACAATCTCTAGTAATTTTCTGTCGATGTTTAATATCGGCTATATTGATTATGGGGCTATTTGTAAGACCTAAACTTGATAGATGCAAAGAGACATAAAATATTTATCTTGATTCAGGTTCTCAAGGTGAGGTAATACCCTACTTCCAACTATTGTGTATTGCCTTCGAGGTTTCTCTGGCGAGATTGTTGTGTGTTCTATTCTGCCCTAGGGGGATCCTTGCCTCTCCTTATATACCGAGAAGGCAAGGTTATATGGTAAGAATCCCAGTTAGACTCGACCAAGGGGTTTCCCTCTAGGAACATAGAGTAACCAGCTAGAACTATATCCCTTTCCCTGTCGTGCAAGGTAACATAAAGTCAAGCTCTACTATATCCCTAATTACATTAGTTGGCCCACCCTCTATCCGAGTAGCCGTATTGCATTCCGTGAGGTACCCGGGGCCCATGTCCTCCGCAGTAGCCCCTGAGACCTTCATAGTTGAGTCACAGCTGACGCCAAGTGCTCATCCTATATGGTGAAGATTTCCTGAGTGCATTGCTCCCGAGTACTCTTTGTCCGAATGCTTCTTCCTTAAGTCCTGCTTCATATCGGTTGGCAACGAGGTTATGAAGGGCCTTATGAAAAAATTTGAATAGTGTGCGCCGAATAGGCGCACCTATTAGGTATAGCCCCCAACTTTGTGTTTAATTGTGGAACAATTAAACATAAAGTCAAAGATCTTTAACCTTTAAGTCTTTCCCGAGTGATATATTTCTCAGAAATTGGACTATTCAGCATCATATTAGCTGGAAAATTTTTTTGCTCAAGGCAATTTGGCTAAGCATATAAGCCGAGTACCAATATGGATTTAACCCAATATGCGGTTAGGTGTACTTGAGAGATACCTGCATCCCTAATTTTAATGGAGACCAGTTGTCGATCCTTATAAGGACATATCCCTAATACCTATTTAATAATACAGATATCTGAACACACGTGTCCAGCAAATAGGCTTAGCATGAATCATATCTGATTGCTTTAATCGGCTGCTGTAAAACAGCACCCAAACTGTGATTTTAACACAACTAGCTATCAGCCCAATAAGACATGCCATTTAGAAACTCATATCTTACGGCCCATTATTGAGCAAACCGGCCCAAGCCAACCACCCAACACAGGCCTATAAATCCCGGGAAGAGAGAGAAAAGATCCCCCTTTCTTCCCAAATTGCCAAAACTTTTCACCTTCCAGATCCGTGCAAAAGCCCTCATGCTCTCCGCTTGAAGCTAGGGTTTCCACACAACTCGAACTCCCCTCCGCAGATTCAAAATGCTTCCAATCCAGCGTTGATTCTTCCCCTCTAGACACCTTCTCCTCACTTCCCAAACTCAAAATATGCCGAGGTCTTCTTCCGATATTCCCCTCGTTTCTATAGGAACCTGGCCGACATCGACCCCTTGCCAGGCGAAGCTTGCACATCTAGAGAAGATCAAGTGTCTTTAACCAAGGGAGTTAATCAACTGGCGTTCGGCGAAAGGTGAAACAATCCCTACTCCCGCTCCCACGAAATTGTGGTTTTCGAGACCTTCTTCAATAGGGGTTTTGCTCTTTTGACCTCTGACTTCTTTCGGGGTCTTCTTGATTTTTAATAGATTGAGCTCATCCACCTCAATCCAAACTCCATTCTTCATATTTCTATTTTTGTGACTCTTTGTGAAGCCTTCCTGAGAATCGATCCCCATTTCAACCTCTCCTGATATTTCTTCCATATCAAGCCCCAACCTTCCAAAGCCAACCCTCAGGTCATAGGGGAAGCTGGGCTACAGCTTCGCATGGAGATGAAGAAAGTTTACCTTCACCTCCCCCTAAAGACCTCCTTGAAAGGATGGTACCAGGAGTGGTTTTACTATGCAAATCCAGAACCCTCCTTGCCTCTATTTGTTGGAAATCCACCCAAGTTCTTGGAATGCTGGTTATCGCTCCCCTCAAAAGCCGAGATGGTGCAGGTGCGACAGCTTGTGGAGAGGATCGAAGTCCTAAAGAACCAATGTCTGACTAGGCCTAGGGTTGCCCGGACATTCCAGAACCGGCAGACGCAGCCCCTCAAGGCGTGGATCCACCCTGTTTATGAATACCAGGGGAAGAATGATGCTACCTGGGAGTTCGCTGACCTCGTAGTGAAGAAAACAGTGACAAAGACTCTGCTATGTTACTTTATAAGTGGCGTAATAGAAACTCTGGACTCCGAGAAGTATCCCAAACCCTACTGCCTGAAGAGGCCAAGGCCGTCGTGAAACTTTTGATATCTTGTCATCTCGATGCTTGCCTATGGTGAATGTTGTGTATCTGAAGTGTGTGAGATTGTCTTCATATGCATTGTTTGCAAGAAAACTCTGGCTTTGTGTTAACCCCCTCTAGCTCATCGACTGGGGGTTAAGAAAACGGCTGGCTAGCCTATCGGCTGACCAACCTAGCTCTAAGAGAGCTGGGAAGCAACCTGCTCAGGACCAGGACCAGGCCAAGCCCAAGAGCACGCCCACCAAGGCGTATGGTGGTCCTAAGATCAGGGACGCCGATGGCGCAGCTTCAGCGTCAGTTGCAGCTCGAGCTGCGGCGCCTACTACACCACCGACCCAGTCAGCCACACCGAGTGCGGAGCCGACTGGTTCTAGCAAAATCCCGCTTAGCGCCACCCCTCAGGGTGTAACACCAAGCACCACACCCTCCCGGAGTAAGCCTTCGGGCTCTCCGCCGACTACCACCTCCCGTGATTCTTAAGGGTGGAGGTTTAAGACTTCCAAGAGGTATGTGGTCTTCTGTCTTCAAATGATTAGAAGTGGTTTGCAATGCCTTGATTGCGGAATAAGTATGCAAGAAGCCAAGTGATGCTGATCCTAAGGGGACAGCACCACTAACCCCCATCACTAACCCGCCCCGACCAACGTAGAAGCCTCAGTGCCACTACCCGAGCCAAGTACTACCCCAGCCCCTGAAGGCAACGTAAGGCACTTGGATGAACATCCAGCTTCGCCTAGTCGGCTGGCTGCCGAGCTGGTCATGGAGCCAACCGCCAAGCCAACTGAAGGGCCAATACTTCTGGAAGACCCTAGGCCAGTGACTCCCTCTACTCCATCCCCTCCTTCATCAGACGACGATGACCTCCCCAGAGTCGAGGCCCCACCTTGCGACTATCCCCGGGTATTCCATTGGACTAACCCAGATGGGAGTAAGGATATCCTGATGCTAGACGAAGAGGCCGCCAGAAAGGAGCGGATCGAGCTGTTCAAGGCCACCATCAAGGCTTCACAGTAGGTCCAGGTAAGCAACCCAACTGGATGTAGCTTTGACTTTGTTGTTGGTTATATGATCTTGTAGTCCACTGTCATATGCGACGAAGATTTGTCTTGTAGAAAGTTGTTGATCGGTCAAAAAAGATGAGTCGGACGCTTGCCAGGCTTTCTCCTTAGATCACTCAGTTTACTTAGCTCCAGTCTGAGAAGAACTCGTTAGGCGAACCAGCAAGGAGAGGGAGACCTGGGTGAAGGATTCAGTCAACCAGCTGCGCGACGAGCTGTGGGCAAAGATTGGAACTATCCGGGGTAATTCCTACTGATGCCCACGTTGCTTCTGGTGTCCTCTATAGATTGCTGATGCCCATACTTGTCCGATTGTAGCTAGTGAGATAGAACTACACAACCAGTCCTTGGAGTTGGAACGCCTGAGAAAAGAGCTCAAAGATCTTGAAGAGACGAAGTCTAGGGTTGACGTTGAGTTTGCAAGTAAGTTGCTTGTCTGCGTCTAAACTTCGCCTGACTAAGTGATCTGGTCCCCTCATAGCTTGTCTTTTGATGATAGATTACAAGGTCAACGTGCAGACGTAGTTCAGCTCCTTCGGTGAAGAAATCAAGGTGATAGAAGACTCGTGGAGTGCCACTGTGGACTCTGTGAAGTCTCTATTAGACATCATGAAGCCGGGAGAAGCCGGTTCCAGCTCAAGCACACCTGCCCAAGTGCTGCAATGACTTCAAGATACTCTGACTGTCTTGAAGAACTTTGCTACGGAGCATGCCACCCTGGGAATTACCCAGGCCCTCGCCATGACCAAGTGGATATTAAGGCAGTTGGCGAGGGGTTAGCTGAAGGCACAACTCCAAAGCAGGGTCTTGAACTGATCAACCTGGCGAGGCCCATTGCAAGGACAATTGACGAGGAGTTGCCGTTATAATTGCTCTGCCCAGAAACAAACTCTTTAAGTGGTCTGTGTATAGGGAAAACAATCATAATTTGTATATATTGTAAATGCATGTGTTTCTGTGTTTTTGCAAATCCTGCCCGAGTACTCAATTCATCGCATTCGTCATTAGCCTTATCCAACTAGCCAAATTATACTGAGTAATGAGGACCAACTTGAAATGCATTCATCCAATAAGTCTGTACTCGGTAGAAGTTAGCATGGTTGTTATAAGACTTTAGGAATTAGATAAATTAGACTCGAGATTAAGCAATAACAAAAGATATATTAACATCATGTAGCCCCCGACTCACTACTCTCTTGGAACAATCGGTGTAGTGAGTCAAAGTGAAAAACTTTTTTATATATAAATTGAGGACAATGCTCAGGTATAGAAAAGACATAGTTGTTCTATGTTCCATGAGTTGTTGATTAGGACGCCGTCTTCAGTCTTCAGTCGGTAAGGCCCTGGGTGTGTCACCTCAGTGATAATAAACGGCCCTTCCCATAAGGGAGATAATTTGTGCCTATCTTTGGTGGTTTGAATTTTTCTCAATACAAGATCTCCCACCGAAAAGGCATGGCCACAGACATTATGACTGTGATAACGACGTAGGTCTTGAAGATATCTTGCTGACTGTATTGTTGTAATGTCCCTTGCTTCCTCCAACTGATTGAGCTCAACCAGTCGGTCTTCGTTTGATTTTTCTTCTAAGTGGGCCCGGACTCACGGAGAGCCGAACTCCAACTCGGTTTGTAACACAGCGTCAGCACCATAGACTAGGAAGAAAGGGAATTGTCCTATTGCTTGACTGACTGTGGTACGCAGAGACCAGAGAACGGATGGGAATTCTTGTACCTACCGACCTGCATATGGTCGTAGTCGGTCGAACACCCTAACCTTGATACCTTGTAAGACTATATCGTTTGCACGCTCGACCTGCCCATTGCTCCATGGGTGAGCCACAGAAGCATAACAGATCGTGATGCCAAATTCGTCACAGAAATCTTGAAAGATACCGCCAGTAAACTAAGTACTGTTATCCATTATGATGCGATTGGGGAGGTAATTAGTACTCATGATGAAGTCTTTTGCTCTGGCCGCAGTTATGGTAGCAACAGGTTTTGTCTCAATTCACTTTGTAAATTTATCCACCGCGACAAACAAGTGTGTGAACCCTCCTGGCGCTTTCTTGAATGGGTCGACCATGTCAAGCCCCAAACTACAAAGGACCAAGATATTGGAATTATCTGCAACTCCTGAGCTGGTAGATGTGTCTATTGAGCAAAGAATTGGCATCCCTCGTATGTCCGAACTATGTCTTTGGCATCGGTAACCGTAGTCATCCAGAAGAAATCTTGTCTATAAGCCTTTCTGACTAACGTCCTTGATGCGGCATGGTTGCCATAGATACTCGAGTGGATCGATTGCAGAACCTGCTGGCCCTCCTCGGGTATGACGCAGTGCATGAGGACTTCGGATGTGCTTCAATGAAAAAGTTCTTCTCCGACTACGATAAAGCTCTTGCTCCGACGTTTGACTTGTTTGGCTTCGCTGTGGTCTACCAGGACCTCATCTTCCAATAAGAATCGGATGATTGGAGTCCGCCAGTCATGAGAAACAATGAGCACCTTCTTTGATTCTAGTTCTGAATCAGCCCTCAACTTATTGGGGTCAGATTTTCTCTTAACTGATGACTCCAACAGCTGCTCAACAAAAACTCCAGTCGGGACTACTTCACGCTTGGATCCCATGTTACCCAGCTCGTATGCGGCTTCATTGTATTGGCTCAAAACATGAGTGATTTCCAGCCCGTTAAACTTATTTTCTAACTTCCACACTTCTTGGCAGTATGCCGCCATGCTGTCGTCCAAGCACGTCCAATCCTTCATGACTTGGTTCACCACTAGTTGGGAATCCCCGTGAACCATCAATCTTCGGATACCGAGCAATATGGCAATACGGAGCCCGTGGATGAGTGCTTTGTACTCAACGACGTTGTGGGATGTTGGAAAGTGTATTTGAAGGACATATTTGAGTTTTTCTCCTTTTGGTGATGTTAAAACGATGCCAGCTCCTGCTCCGCCGATCCGTAGGGAAGCGTCGAAGTACATTGTCCAGTACTCAAGCTTGTCCGCATGTGTAACCGACTGAATTTCTGTCTACTCGGCCACGAAGTCGGCGAGTGCTCAGCCTAGGAATATCGGTAATGGCCGGCTAGACCCAAGTCTGGCTTGTTTTTATCCTTTTGTTTGCTAGTGTTGACGCCGAAAACCGCCGGGGGCCGTTCGGCATCTTGCAAGACACGCGAAGGCCTGGGAGATCTGCTTAGCTCCAGTGCAGGTCCTAAATTATTGAGGTTCGTAGGCGTGCCAGTCAATTTGACCCAGCAATTGACAAGGAGATAGAAAATATTAGCCAACAACCCAATCGGCCGACAGACTGATGTAGACTCCTTCCAACCGATTGCCGATAGCTCCTGTACCGAATTCCCCTGAGCCGACTGCCCGACTTGCCCGGGCCCTCGCCTGTGTCCGCGCCCGGGTCTTCGCCTGTTGCCCACGCTCTGGTTCTCGTCTGTTGCCCAAGCCCGGGACCTCGTGCCCACGCCCAGATCTCTGTGCCCGCGCCTGGGTCTTCGTGCCCGCGTCCGGCTACCAGCAGCGATCGGCCGATAAGCCGATAGAATCTTCCTTCAGCCGATGGCGCCAACAATGCTCGCACATCGGCTACGCCTGTACCCGGGCCCTCGTCCTCGGCGTGCTCGCGTCCGGGTCCTTGTTGGTCCTCGTGTCCGGGTACGCGGTCAACAATACTTGTGCATCGGCTAAGAAACCGATAATATAGTCGATGATAATATAAACAGATAAAAAGCCAGCCGACTGATAAATAAACACTTGGACATCGGCTAGAGGCCGATGATATAGTAGATAGGCAAAATAATGAATATAGTGCAGTCGGCTTTATGTAGTACATAAAAGAATTGCAATATAAGTTAGCCGATTACTGATAGAACATGTGTATCGGCTGGGAAGCCGATGATAGTGTAAAACAAAGACGCAATCGGCTGTGATAACAGATAACCTATCGGCTAAGCGCTCCGATAGAACATCACATAAAACCCATCGACCCATCAAGGATAAACTTATCATTATCAATCTAGTAATTCAAACCTAACTGATACAGCACAGATTAATAATGATAAAAGAATCTCGATGAGACGATAGACCTAATGCAACTGTGATGTAATAAGATAACTTATCAGCTATACATTCCGATAAGACGCTTGCATGGAAACCATCAACCTAGCAGGAACGATTTATCACGAGCAGTTTAGTAGGTCGGACCCAACCGATGCAGCACAAACTGATGATAAATCGCTCCCAGTAAGCCGATGAAGACTATGCACGCATGATGTGGTATACCTGATCGGCCTAAGAGATCGAACCGAACCGATGCAGCCGTAGACAGAGCAGATACACCTGGGTAAGGGGTGACGAGTCTTACCCTCTCGCAGGAGTTCGGACCTAACCGATGCAGCCCCGCTCGAGAAGCAAGAACCCGTCGAAAGGGTGGCGATGCGCCGAAGTTTATTAATCGTTGTGATAATTTACAAGGTGCCCGGGCGTACGTATTTATACCCCGAGTTACATGAGTTCTTATAGGACACGGAACAGGACTTTCCTAACTAGAAAAGGAAAACTAACAGACCTGATCGGACAAGAGATCAGGTTTCCTAAAAGATAAAACTATCTAATAGATAAGATAAATAACTGCCATAACGTGGTCTTCACGATTCCTTCTCAAATCCGGTTTCTTCTGGATTAATTTCCTCCGGTTGATATAGCTTCTATCTTTACCGAATCTGATATGAGCCGTGCCAAATTTTGGCCTTAACAGCTAGACGTAGATGTTTGCTCAGAAGCAAACTTCTTAAGCATGAAGCAATTCTTGGCCGCGTGCTTCCCCTTTGGGTGGAAAGGGCATGGTCCGTTCATGACTTTCTGGTAGTCGTCTGCCTTGGGTGATGAGGACATCACTAGCTCGGATATGACCATAGCTATCTTATGTGTTCATCAAATAAAGGTGCATACTTTCTACGTAAGATTTACGTGTTATATATTTGAACAACCATTACTGCACCATGAGTTTTGTGTGTTCTCGTTTCCACAGATACTTGCTTGGGTGAAGGGAAAGAGATCGAGCGCAAGGAACACATGGATGATAAAAGAAGTTGATTGGGGACCAAACCAAGACCTTACTCAAGTCTACTCCTACATCATCACATCACTTTTGGTCCATAGAAGGCAAGAGATAAAGTTCTGCACGTTTTGGATTCGGATTCGGTCCTCCTAACAGCATCAACTTCAAACAGATCTAGCTGCTGATCCAGAAGGATTCTTGGGGCCCATGAGTACTTATTGGAAATCTTATGGAGTCTACTTTCATATGGTTTTGGTCCCATGTCAAAATTCCTCCTAAGCTGTCCGGAATTGTCGAAACAAGACACGTACCTCTTCTAGTTCGAGTCTGTTTGGGCCTTGGGCCTTGTAATTGTGTCGTGGGCTAAGCCCAAGGGGTGTGCGCCCTAGGGTTACCCATAGGGCGTACCAACTCATATATATTCAGTAGCCGTCATAGTTTAGAGTTGGGTTTTGCTTAGATTATTCTGCCATTGTAGTTTCGCCGTCTAGATCGGTTTGTAGAACCCCAACTTCGTGTGCTAAACATTCATCTGCAATTCAGATCATGTTCTTCCTTGTTCTTGTGAGTTTCTTTGATTGCTTGTAGGGATAAAACTTTCGTGGTGAGGTCGACTACATGAGAGCGTGGTTGATAACAACTAGACGTGTGGGTGTAGCGGTTGCGAGGTGACGATCGCTGATCGGAAGCCTCAAAACGTGAACGTCTTCATGTCGCCAAATCAAACCTATCAGAAGATCGGGCACCTAGTCGCATCAAGTGGTATCAGAGCATCAGGTTGCCCGATAGGTATCATCTGTGTTTCCTTCTGTTAAGTTTTGTTTTTTCTTACCTAGAGTCCAGAAAACCTAAAAATTTATTACCACCGTGTTCTTCATAGTGTTAGGTTTATCCCCTGTCCAAACCCCTTTGTGCCTTTGCAAAATTTATTTCAGTTTTGCTTTGTTGAGTCTGTGTCCTAGGTCAAGTTAGTGGTCGCTGGTTTAGAGTCTTGTTCGTGGTTCTAGTTCTAGCTGTTGCGTTGTGCGAGAGCTTGCCTTGAGAGATCGAGTTCTACTCGGTTTTGGATTGCAAGCCGCCTTGAGCTTTTAACCCGCTTTCGCAAACCTTTTTAGATAGGTCGCAAGTCGCCTTGTGTCAATCGCCTTGTATCGCTAGCCTCCTTGTCAGCCCGCTTGACCTATTGGCACTTATACTCTAGCCGGAGCAACAGGGTTGAGCCGCGAAACCCTAGTTCGCGCTACCTATCTTAAAACAGCCATAACTTTTACATACGGACTCGGAATTGGGCAAACTTTATATCTGCGGACATCTACAGAAAATTTTACATCCGCTCCTTCCCCACTTCATTAGGTTCGGCCGATCTAAAATCATGAAATTTGGCCTGCAAGACTGAGTTTTCAAGCCCCGGAGTTCCTGCACGCTTTTCAGAGCGCATCTGCGTGTTTTTCCAAGGTCACTCCGTGCATTATATCGAGCTGCCAATTTTTGTGGTTGCTTCTTGTGTACTAGGTGTACTCCTAGAAGAGAAAAAAAGAAAAAAAAGAGAAGAGAAAAAAAGAGAAAAAAAAGAAAAAGAAAAGGATAGAGAGCTGTTTTCAGTGAGCAGTCTTACTGAACTGATCTTTCAAGATTTTCGAGAGACTTGGTGAGAGAGAGTTTTCCTAAGTCCTTTGTTTCATACTCTCGCTAGTTAGGCTGGTTCTAGGAACGTGTCTCGGCCAGCGACTGCTACAAGTATTTGGACACTTATTTAGCTTTGCTATTCTGTTATTAATTTTTGCTAATCCTTGCTACCATACTTTTAAGCCTCCCGAGATCCACAAACTTCTTATCAGTACAGATTTGATCCAAGTAATCACAACACTCACCGCTGTCAACGTCCTACCTCTCCGGTCGTACCACCTGCTTCAATTGGTAAGAATATCATAAGAGTTTGGTAAGACGCTTTTGGTTGCTTGAGAGTGTGTGATTCCACTGTCCACTACCTAGTAGTTGATAGGGATAAAGCTTTTGTGTTGTTTTCTGTTTTCTACTAACAGTGGATGGATTGTGATGACATAGCATGGACTCTATACAACAAGACCTTCAGGTAATAGCTGAGAGCACGAAAGGTCTCCTTAGTAAATATGCACAATTGAGACGACATTAGCAGCCATCTACTGTTTCTTCTTATCTTCCACTAACTATGACAGTTCACACCAAGGACGAAAAGGAGACGAAGAATTTGGATGAGAGCCCTACCATAGCTGCCACATCATCTTTGACAAGTGAAGGTAAGACTGTGTCATCTCCCCCTTCATATAATGGATTTGGTGCTGAAGCATACATGAGTTGGGAAGTTGCGATTGATAAAATTTTTTCTCATCGTCATATGTGTGATAAACGAAAGATTAAGAATGCTGCTAGTGTCTTGAATTCTCATGCTTTAATATGGTGCCAAAATTTAATAACGTCTTCACATGATAGATTGCCTCAAACTTGGAACGATATGAAAATGCTTATGCGAGAGATTTGTTTCTCCATCTCAGAATTTTACTTATAAAAATAAAGTGTGTCATTTAGAGAAGCAACCCCTTATTGTCACTTCTTCTGTGACTAACCTTTTGCAGGATAATGAGAGTACAACGAGTGCTAAGTTCTCAAATGAAGAAAGCGGAGCAAAATCAATGCCACAATTTGTTCCAATCAAGATTTTTGGTTATGAATCGAGCATGCCGTGTTATCATTGATAGCGAGAGCTGTAGCAACTTGGCAAGTTCAGATATGGTCAAGAAGCTTGGATTACCAACGCAACCGCATCCTCGGCCTTATTACATCCAGTGGTTCAATTCTTGTGATAAGTTGAAGGTAAGTAAAATTATGAAAGTGGAGTTTTAAGTAGGCAATTATCATGATAGTGTCATATTCGATGTTGTTCCAATGCAAGTATGTTCTCTACTTTTGGGTAGACCTTGGGAATATGATAGAGATGTGCACCGTGGTAGAACCAACACGTATACTTTCACACATAATGGCAAGAAATTTAAGTTGCTACCTATGTCCCCTGCTGAAATTTTGAAAGATGATCTTGAGAGAGAAAAGATTAAAAACCATGAGATTTTAAGATATAAATGTAATAATACTAATGTTTTGATGCCTTCACCTAAATCTGAGTTATTGCAAAACGAACATATTGCATTAGGCACTGATATTTTGCAGGTATCTGAGAAGAGCTAAGGTAATGAGGAAAAGAAGAGAGACATAGAGAAAGAAGATCCACCTGTTGTTCCATGCATATTTCAAGATGGTTTAATTAAGAGTGCCCCTACAGTTTTTGAAAATAAGAACAAAGGTAACAGAAATGGTGCTACATTCACTCAAGGTATGGACAATTCTGATATGCTATATATATCCACTAATTATGTTAGTTTAGAGCAATCACCAGTGGAATCGTGTATTAAATTACCTTTGTCACACGATGATTTGGTTCCTATTTCTTGTGATAAAGAAGAGTTGTGCGATGCTTTACTTATATCCATGCCACAACTACTGAATGAACATGTTAGTAATGTTGTTGAACCACCATGTGCTGATTTTAGACATGTTATTCACATTGCTAGCGAGAATGAAGAACTTAGATTGCTATCTTTTTTAAATACTTGTGGCTATATTCAATTTGATGATCTTTATCCACTCAATTGTTTAGAGAAGAAATTATTTGCTAGATCTGATTTGCCATGTCCTTCTCATGTAATTTTTCATGTTATTGGCAATTATGATAATAAAGGAGAATATAATGTGCATAGAGTATACATTTGTTCGAATTTTAATATACCTCCTTTTTATAATGGCATGTCTTGTCTAGAGGATCGCATGAGTATAAATAATTCTCTATCTAGTTCCTCTAGTTGTTTAAATGAGTTACAGGTTGGTTTGCAAGAAGGGAAGTGTTGTGAGCTGCACGACACTACAAAGTGTTCTACGTGTTTAAAAATTTCAGAATCCAACCATACACACAACACTACCTCACCCTATGTTGTGAAAGATAAAGATATATTCGTCAGGCTTAATGACAAGGTGAAACCGCGGACGGTTTCCAATCAAGAAGGGGAGGATGATGAGGACATCACTAGCTCGGATATGACCATAGCTATGTTATGTATTCATCAAACAAAGGTGCATGCTTTCTACGTAAGATTTACGTGTTATATATTTGAACAGCCGTTACTGCACCATGAGTTTTGTGTGTTCTCGTTTGCAGAGATACTTGCTTGGGTGAAGAGAAAGAGACCGGGCGCAACGAACGCATGGATGATAAAAGAAGTTGATTGAGAACCAAACCAAGACCTTACCCAAGTCTACTCCTACATCACCACGTCACTTTTGGTCCATAGAATGCAAGAGATGAAGTTCTGCACGTTTTGGATTCGGATTCGGGCCTCCTCACATCATCAACTTCAAAAGGACCTAGCTGCTGATCCAGAAGGATTCCCGGGGCCCATAAGTACTTGTTGGAAAGATTATGGAGTCTACTTTCAGATGGTTTTGGTCCTACGTCAAAATTCCTCCTGAGCTGTCCAAAATCGTCAAAGCAAGACACGTACCTCTTCTTGTCCGAGTCTGTTTGGGCCTTGGGACTTGTAATTGTGTCATGGGCTAAGGCCAAGGGGTGTGCGCCCTAGGGTTAACCCTAGGACATCCCAACTCATATATATTCAGTAGCCGTCATCGTTTAGAGTTGGGTTTTGTTTAGATTATTCTGCCATTGTAGTTTCGTCGTCTATATCGGTTTGTAGAACCCCAACTTCATGTGCTAAACATTCATCTGCAATTCAGATTGCGTTCTTCCTTGTTCTTGTGAGTTTCTTCGATTGCTTGTAGGGATAAAACCTTCGTGGTGAGGTCGACTACATGAGAGTGTGGTTGATAACAACTAGACGTGTGGGTGTAGCGGTTCCGAGGTGACGATCGCTGATCGGAAGCCTCAAAACGTGAACATCTTCACGTCACCAAATCGAACCTATCGGAAGATCGGGCACCCAGCCGCATCATTGGGGGTCGCGGTTGGGCACGGTCGATGGTGGCCACAATGTATTCTGACTTGCGCTTGCGGTTCCCAGCCTTGGATTGGGTCACGTCGTCAGTGTCCTGTCGCTCATTCTGTTGTGGCTCCTTCTTGTCATCGAGTGCTTCGGCGACGGCGTCGGCTGAGTCAGCATACTTGTTAGCCATATCGAAGAGAGCCTTGACGGATGCTGGCGGCTTCCAAGTAAATTTGGCAATGAACAGAGTGTCTCTGACTCACTTGCAGAAGGTGGCTATGACAACCCCGTCCTTGATCTTGGGAATCGAGTTCATCTTCTCAGAAAAGCGCTTGATGAAGTCTCTGAGAGACTCGTTCTTCTTCTTATGGCACAGTTATAGATCGTACACGGATGCTGGCATTTGGTATGTTCCCTGGAAATTGGGCACGAAACGCTTACGGAGTTCTCCCTAGGAGCCAATAGACCCTTTGGGAAGCCCCGTCAACCATGTCCGTGCCAAGTCGGCTAAGGCAACTGGAAGATAATTTGCCATAGCCTTGTGGTCGCCCCCCACTGCTCGGATCGCCTAGGTTTACACAGTGAACCTTGTGGTCTTGCCGTCGTATTTCTCTGTGCCAGTGGGTTTGAAGCCTGTGGGCCAGTCGACTTGCTGTAGTTCGCGTGAGAAAAAGGGGACCCCTTCTTTCGAGTAAGCGCTTCGGCTCCGGCTCATGGTCATCCTCAAGTCGGCGTCGTTCGTCCTCCTCACGTTCTCGACGTCAGGCATTCATGTCATGACGGAGGTCACATTGTAGTCGTTCACGGGCGTCGCGATCATCTTGACGCCCATCGTGCTGATACCACCAATGATTATCATTATGCCCTTGTGAAACACGGTTTGACTCCGAGTGGCACTTATCAGTGCTTACCGCTTGGCGCTGTGCCGCAGTTGACGATGTAGCAGTGTCTAAAGTTGTTTTGCTCGATAAGATATGGGAGTCTCTAGACAGCTGACGTTGTTGACAGGCTGCAGCGGTTATCATGGCCTTGATTCTTGCGATACTCGGGGTAGCTTGGTGATCAGGCCCCAGCTGTAGGGTATCCAGGTGTGTTGCAGCGTCTATGACGTTCTGCTGCGGTGTCACAAAGACGTCATGGTCACCCACCCTGGTTTGGAGGATCTCTTGTTGTGCCGTTCGCCCGGCCTTGCGCAGGTTGTCGTTGCATGCATCGCGCTCAGCTTGTCAGCATCGTGCATCTTCCTCCTGTTGCTCACATAGTCGGCGAGCCTCCTCTTGTTGGTCGCGTAGCCGGCGTGCACCTTGTGTCGGAGTTAATCCCTTCGACACCATGAAGATTTCGTGTGGTGGAGAGAAGCTTCCCGAGTTGCTATCCGACTAGGAGTCGGACTCGGAGTAGTTTATCCGTGTAAGGATAACCCTGACCTCTCTAGATCCGATCCCGAGCGGCTCTAGGCCATATTTGAGTCGAATTCCAGAGGATTGAGTTTGCCGTGCCGGATTGGAATCAAAGATGGCTGCGGAGTTGTAGAGTCCCAACGGGAGATTGACGATCTAGTCTCCCCCAGGCCCGATCTTGACCGGCTCAGAGCCGTATCCGAGTCGAACACCGGAAAAGAGAGTTGTCCCTGAACTCGTAGATCTTGGGTATCACCGTAGCAAGCTGCTGAAGACTGCTGCAGCGTTGAGTAAACCGACTAGCGCTGGGTTAGCCTAGTTCCTGGCCGATCGGGTTGAAACCGAATCGGACATGGTAAGATTGCCGAGTTTGTCGGCAATGAAGTCGAGGCTCCCGAAGCCAATGGCTTGTCCAGGGAAGAACTTGACGCCGTCGACTCCGATGATGAGGTCCATCAGACTTGTTGACGATAATCTTGACGAAGCCCCTACCTGGCGCGCCAACTGTTGATGTTTTATATCGACTGTATTGATTATGGGGCTATTCGTAAGACCTAAACTTGATGGATGTAAAGGAACACAAAGATTTATCTAGTTCAGGCCCTCAAGGTGAGGTAATACCCTACTTCCAGCTGTTGTGTATTGCCTTCGAGGTTTCTCTGGCAAGATTGTGATGTCTTCTTCTTCTGCCCCAGGGGCTCCTTGCCTCTCCTTATATACCAAGGAGGCAAAGATACATGGCAGGAATCCCAGTCGGACTTAACCAAGGGATTTCCATCTAAGAACATAGAGTAATCGGCTAGGACTATATCCCTTTCCTTATCGTGCAAGCTAATATAAAGCCGAGTTCTATCATATCCCTAATTACATCATCAGGCCCACCTTCTATCAGAGTAGTCATATTGCCTTCCGTGAGGTACCCGGAGCCCATGGCCTCCACAGTTGTGGAATTATCTAGTCTGAACGGGAAATTGACGATGTCGTCTCCCCTAAGCCCGATCTCAACCAGGGCCGTGTCCGAGTAGAACACCAGGAAAGAGAGTTGTCTCTGAACTCGTAGATCTTGGATATCCCCTACCGCCGGTTACCACATGGTTACCACGGTAACCGTGGTTACCGTCGGGGTACGGTAGGGGTAACTGGCAGTAGGGTTTGCCAAATTTTATCCGAATTCAAAATTTTAAAATAAAAGAACAAATTCTTAAAAATTTTAGCAGGTACTACTTGAATTGTGGAGCACTATGGCGAACAAATTTTGTGAAAATAATGATTTTAACATTGTATTCTCAAGTCAAACTGTGAAGGAAATATAAAATTATAAAAATAATAATAGGGGTGGGGCTATGCTAGCACTGTTCATTCAGCCCATCTAGGCCCAACAGATGAGAAAAATATCTCCTCTGCCTCAATCGGTCCCCCACCTTCCTGCAGTGTGGGCTTGAGAAACCTCCCCCTGTCTCCGTCGCTCTTGGGTGGCGGCAGCCCTAGATCCGCCGCAGCGTGTCGACGGCCGGTACCGTGCGGGAGGGTGCAATAACCAAAGCGGCAGCGATGGTAACCGCTGCGTCAGCAACCTAGAAGGTAACTATCTCTCTACTCATGGTAATCGCAAGATTCAACGCGGTTACCACGCAGTTTTAGGAGGTAACCCCGCGTTGTCTACGCGGCCGATGGAGGTAGTAACAGAGTTTTGGCTGTGCGGTTTGGGTGGTAACCGCACCGTCATGTAGGTATTTGCTTGCAACCATGCGGTTACTGCCGTACACCCCGTGGTAACCGCCTACAAGTGTGTGGTTTAGGTTTTAGGGATGGTTTTGAGAAGTAGGCTAATTGATTTTTTCGATGATTTGTTGGCATGAATAAGGTGACTTCATGGACTCTGTCAAATAGTAGTGTTGTTTCATGAACTACATAAGCACATAGTTAACTTGCATTGATCCATATGAAGATCCGAAATAAGATAACACACAAGCAACTCAACAAGCTTGTTTATATCAACTACAACCTTTGGCTCCGAATTCAACAAGCAGGAGATGGGCTCAAGAAGGAAGAGGACGATCCTCTTTAAAGCCTAGCGGACCTTACATTTTATGACAACAACAATCAGATCAGATCTTGGATGGAAAATGCTAGGTCAAATGCATGTCCTGAGTTAGATGAAGACAGCGTCGAGTCTGACACCCCCATGCCATCCTCACTTGTAGCCAACAAAGTGAATTTGAGTACTTGTGCAGAGCCACATGAGTTTCTAGTATTACAGATTTGTCACACCCCGATCTGGCGCCACCGTACAACGGCGCCAATTAGGACATGCCGTAGGAATTCTGCACGAACTGCCTTCCTGCGGAACCACAATACTGATACCAGTCCTAGAACACAGTGCTGGTATCCACGGCAAACAGATGTGCATCATTGCAATACCTTAAATAAATATATAATTAAACAGACATATACCTTAATTTACGTTACAGCTTCGGAGCAAGCCGGAGACAGCAACGAACAACATAGAGGTAGCGGTAGCGGCGGAACAGCGGACTAAGTCCCAACACACAGGCAACGGCTGGGAACTAGGACGAAACCCTAATCTTTTCTTCAATGCAACTCCAGCATCCAGAGCAAGGGTGAGTACTTACGTACTCAGCAAGCCAGGGGAACTTAGGTGGTTGTTGCAAGCTTGCAATCTGCTTTGTTTAAATCTTTTTAAATCCACTAGTATGTGCTTCTCAACAATCAGGGCGAGGTGAGTCTCGCCTGATCGGAGTGAGTTGTATCAATCTTTGAATCAGCGCAACTCTCAAGAGTTAGCCTCCGGGATCCAGCGCCATCAGCTGATCCAACCTCATCGGGCCCACAGCCCTGCTGTCCTTGACAACTTCACAACATTTTCCGAAATCAAATTCTCAATCTGCAAACATCATTTCACAAGCAATTGTCAAACAAAACTACGCTAAGGAATCACCTCACATCTGCCCATGACCGTGGGCACGGCTGTTCAAACAGTTTAAACCTCTGCAGAGGGGGTACACTTTACCCACACGACGCGACTCACTTTAGTCACCAGATCACACGCATTGGGTACAATGTGGTGACGTAGAGGTTTTTGCGACAAGGCATTTTCCAAACCCTCCCAGGTTATCCCATGCCAACTGGAGGGGTCCTCAGACCAACAACAGGGTAGGTCCGAGACCATGTTGTGCCAGGAACCCAGGAGGCACCCCGACGCCCTCCCGCACGATCCACAGTCCAATGGCACGTAAGGCATCCCTAGGAGACTAGTTACTCAATCAGGAGTTATCCCATATCACCCATGTGATTGTACTGTCATATGTTCGGATAAAATTCCAGAGGAATCGGTCCTTAGCTGTAGTGGGGGAGACTCGTCCTGCTGGCACAATCCCCACACCGCGGTTTTTGCAAACCATTTTATTTTCAAGGCACCGACCCAGATGTCGGGTTTTCCAAAATTTCGTAAACCCAAATTTTACCCATAGTAGGCATTTTTAAATTTGATAGGCGATCACCGATACCATGCCCGTCGACACGGATACCAGGATCTATCAAGGGAGGTGACAAGGATGTTTAAGGAAATCACAATCAATCAAGGAAGTCATGCAGCAAATGGGTTGGTGGCCCGTCGATCGTCTTGCGACCGCGGCCGAGAAATTATAACAGTGTAACCTAGTGTATGCGATTTGTCAAATAAAATACTTGTTCCGAAATTATGGGTTCAAGATGATCAAAGGTGACTTGCCTTGCTCTAATCTTCATGAGTCGTCGAGGAATCGTCGCGAAATCCGCTTCGAAACAAAATTTTCAGCGACCGTTACTATGCGCAAACACACAAAAATCTACACAAAGACCAGTAAAAAGATCCTATTTAGTGCTAATAATAGTGCCATTAAATAGATCTCAATTTTAGAAAAATTACTGGAGTTGGAACGGAGTCACGGATCAATAGATATGATTTTCCGAAGATTAATTGATTTTCTGGAGTGGGGGAAATGAATTATTTGGAGTTTTGGGTGGGAATATTCTCTGGAATATCACTGTGCCACTGATAGAAATGGCCCACGGGGTAGAGGGTACACAGAGGGAGTATGTCTCACTGCTGCTGGGCCCGAGCGGTAGGAGTCAAGGGGCGGGGCCTAGGCGGCAGTGGACCAGACAGAGATATGGGCACGGTCTACCGTGGGCCGAGGGGTGGCGGGCCCACGCGCCAGTGGCTAAACGGTCACGCAAGCGGGAGCACGCACGGGAATTGGCTCGGCCGAGCTGGCGCTCGCCAGGACCGCTGCGTGGTCGTCTTCTCCATGGCCTCCGCGCGAGGGAGAGGACACGCCGATCGGACGGCCGACGGTGGCCAGATCGAAACGGCGAACGACGGTGAACGGCGGTAATCAGCGACCACTGGCAGGAAGAGGAGACCGAAGGGAGTCTTTTGAGCGGTTCGTATCATCAAGAGGCCGAGCAACGGGGGCCAGCGACGAGATGCCGAGGCGGTGGGGAGAGAGAAGAAGGGAAGACGACGACGGCGACCGTGGTGGCATCGGGGCGAGCCGAGGAAGGATGAGAGAGGAGAGGGGGCGAAGCTCGGCATCCATGGCGGTGCGGCGGCCATGGTCATTCACGGCGGCCGAGTGTGGGCACCCGGTTTTCTGCACTATAAGAGGTAATTAGTACGACAACGCGAAATATCTAGTTGGATGGGATCTCGAATAAAAAGCCAAATAAAACTGTAACCATCCAAACCTCATCGCAAGCCTTGTCACACAACACCAATTATAATGCAAACAACTGAACGCCAGACTATGAAACAAGAGATATTTGGAAGAATAGTTACACCAGTCCGCACGGCGAGATATGCCCGTCAAACCACACGAAGGTGGCGACCAAACAGATACATTATCTCTGAGGACATGGTCTATACGGTTGAACTAACTCTCCCATGTATCTCAACTGTTCTAGCAGCCTATACTCATGCAGACTAGCCCCAGGAAAATTGCTAGTCCACCTTCATCTTCTTAGCAATGGTATACAATAATGTTGTACAGTAAGTAAACTAAATTTACTAATCAGAGTTACATAGGTCAAATGACCGATAAATATGATTAGCGGAAGCTTGTCTACCCATACCACAGGCAATCCGACTAGGGTACACCCTTAAAAGAATCAATCTGAAGAAGCACGAATTCCGTAGCACCAACCTACAGCAAGGATTATAATCATATACAGAAGCAAGAGTCATACATTACCATAATGTTACTGGCAAAGACAATCCTATACAAATCGCTACTATGCGAGCTCTAAATCAAGAAGACAGCTATTTGTGGGTTCAGTTTTGCATAAAGCTAATTTTAAGTTCACAATCATTTGCACGGTATTTAATAAAAATTAGAACATGTATAAAAGTAAAGAATGGTGATCAACATAATAATTTTCCTTTATTTGCTGCCCTCCTCGGCAACAAGTCATCATAAATATTATCATAAGCATAATAATTCTCAAAGTTAAATCTCATCCAATTTCATAAACACATTTAAAAGCATAAATCTATACTCAATGACACAACCATGCCGCTCATGACCGTGAGCACGGCTAACCGATTAGTTTTGACTCTGCAGAGTTTGTACATCGTTACCCACAAGATGTGATAGAAGCCAAGCGGCTACACTCTAGTTTGTCTGGTACCGTGGTACCACACACTCTGCACATTGAATGCGGTCTAGAGGTCACAACAACAGCTTTTACATTACCTAACGTTAGCCTTGCACAGCACGAGGTGTGTTACTCCACAATCGGGTTGCAAACCGACGCCGTGGGTGGCGGGCCCACGCCTTAAACCCAGCGACGTGGCGGCAGCCTACCTGGCTCCCCACGAGGCACACAACGTTGTATTGGACACGCTTAGACACCTACGCCATGAGGTGATCACAGTCCCTCATGGTTCACATAGGTAGCTCCTCTAGACAGCCCTACAGTACGCTCGCAGGCACTGCCCATACTACTCAGCCTACCAAAATGCACGGCTAAACATTAAGTAACTTAATCTACTATGGCTATCCCATACTAGCACATGTGGTTGTACTGTTTAACATGAGATATGACACTGAGTTCGGTCCTTAAGCAACCCAGGCAAACACTCCCCTATCGGTGTGCAACTACTCCATATGCACACGCACTTGCCGCCCAAGTCTAAAATCAGGTTTTTCAATCATTTTTTAGTTCACAAATAACCAGAGGCTTCACCTCTATCCAGAAGTTTAAAATCCCATTTTCAAAAGGTATATAATGATCACTGTAATATTTAGCATGTTTACTAAGCATGGCTAAGCAAAAGCAAGTGTACTAACTTAATATAGACCCCCATGAGTACAAACCAAGTTACTTTAATCAAGCCTAAGGTTAAACAGCAAGGATACAATGTTCTAAGATGGATCATGTCAACTAGGTATAGGTTATTAACTACCATTTACCACAATTCAAATACCGTTATTCACAAATACGCATGCAATTTTACAAACAAACACATTTCATTTCCCAAACATAGGATTCAATCTTGTTCAGGAGGAGGTGGGGAGAATACTTGCTTACTCTCGAGTACGGACTCCAACTATTTCACTCCTTCACCGATATCGAATTCGTTTCTCTTTAGAAAGAAATAACGTACGATCGAATAAATAGCAAATAATGCAGAAAATATGAAATGCTCAAATATGCATGAGATTTATGCCTTAGGTTGCTACTGGTCTAAAGTGAATTTAGGTGAAGGAATTTCTATTTATCGTTTATGGTGTTGGGAGTTATGAATTTTACGAGTTCTATACGAAAATACGTCCGATTACGATATGAGGTCATAATTGAAGTTATTTTAATATGTGTGAAACTTACACAGTGGTTTGGTACTGGTCTTAGGTGAATTTTGATGGAAAGATTTCTATTTTATCGACTTCCAATTTGGAGGTATAAATTTTATAAGTTTTAAGCTTCTATACCGTATATATATATATATATATATATATATATATATATATATATATATATATATATATATATATATAATTTAATATACATGTATTTTAGGGCTATGTTTTTATAAGAATATAAATCTACATGTTTTGAGAAAAGTGTCTTATGGATTTGCTCCATTTTTTTTTTTTTTTTTTTTTTTTTTTTTTTTTTTTTTTTTTTTTTTTTTTTTTTTTTTTTTTTTTTTTTTTTTTTTGGGTGTTGTTTTATTTAGAGTAAAATGGAGTTTATATAATTTTTAGAAATTATTTTACATTTTATATTCTATACGAAACATTTATACTTGGTATAAATCATAAAGATGTTTTATGTACAATATTTTAGCCAATACTCTGTTTTTCAGAAATGAGAGCAAAATGTTTTAGAGTTAACAAAATTGATTTCACATTATTTGGAGCTTATATGAATTTCTTACACATTTTAGAAGTTAATACATGTTATGTATACTAATTTATATATTTACCTATTATAAGTTTCGTATGAGTGTCTTTTATGTAAATGAATTTTAGTTTTAGTTCACTTCAGAAAAGACCAACATTTTATGAATTTACTAAACCTTGATTTAAGGTAAAGATGAAATAACTAAATTTGCATATGAGTTATGTATTGTATTCTTTATATTATTTTTGAGACATTTTAGGTACTGGTTCTTCCAGATTTCAAGCAACAGAAATAAAGTTCATAATTTTGTGGTTCCAACAAATTTTTTTCGTCCAATTTGGAGTTGAAATGATTTATTTATAAATTTCTGAAGTTTGCATATTTTTCTGTTGGAAAAATATTTTAGTTTATCATTTTTCTAATTCTTTCTTCTTTTCTTATTTCTCTTCCAGCCCGGGCCCATCTATCAGTGGAACCAAAACAGAGGAGGCGCAGGCTGGCTGGGGCGCCGGTTCTGTTCGCCGGCGCCGACGGCGAACGGCGGCTCGGCTGGCGTCGTGGCCAACAAAGAAAAGTCAGAGGAGATCCCGGCGAGGCTATGGGTGGTGGTGGCGCGTGTTGTGGTGGCCGGAATAGGTGGCTGCGGCGGTGTGAGCGGCGGAGCGTCTCGGGGTGTTGAGGCGATCCGAGCTATGGCCGGGTTCTGAACAAACCAGTGTATGCATGCACGCCTAAGAGGTACCAAGAACCTCACCGAGAGTTGCTCGAGGCTTGGTGAAGCTGGGACGACGACGGTGGCGATGAAGATGGCCCGGCGGCGGATGAAATCCAGGGGTTCACGGCGGCTGCTTGCTCCGGCCTTAGAGCTGATGAGAAAAGATTTGCACGAGGTTAGGGAGGTTGGTAGGGTGCTCGGTATGCGAGGAATCGAAGAGCAGCTCACCGGAGAAGACAAATTTCACGGCGGCGGCTCGGATCGGGGTTGGGGAAGATGGGTGCTGATCTCGAGCTTCACAGCATCCCGGCTTGATTCCTTTGGTCAGCGAACTCCTGGAGGCGAGGCGACCTCATTGGTGCGGTGGCTCGGCTTGCGGCGCTCTGGAGTGGCCAGAACAGTGACGACATTGCGGCAGCGCTCTCTGGACCAAAAGCGAGGACGGCTGCGACTTCGGCCGGCGGTTCCTAGGGCAAGGCAATACAAAAATGGATCGGTTAGGGGATGGTGATGACGTTCCTGCGGTCAAGAACGAGCAAGGCTCACCAGGGTTGAGTTGGTTTGGATCGAACAGCTACCGGCGTCGGGGAAGACGAAGCTGTGACCGGCTTTTCCGAGGTGGAAGTCTGGAGTTTCTTTGGAGAACATGACTAGGCCGAGGAGAAGATACTAATGGCGAGTTTTCACTGCAAATGGAGAAGTTTGACGTGGAGGGAGTTGGCTATGGTGGCTCTGGGCAGTGTCGACGCGTGGAGAGGGCGTGGCAGCATTCCTGTGCATGTGGGCGAGCTAGAGCGGTGCCTCTGACTGGGAGGTGGGTCCAGGGTAGCTGTGGGTCCCACTTGGCAGTGAAAGATGAGAGAAGAGCTCTCTAGATGCTGAGTGTTGAAGGTTGTGCCAACAGCTGTTTTGCACTGGAGGTTTCACCGAGTTGCAGAAGGTTTCTGGGGTTGGAAAAATTCACATGTGTAGGTGGATATCTGTTCTATTGATCTGACAAATTTCAAAGCTAGAGGTCTTATATTTTTAATGTAGGAAAATTATGAAATAGGCTTAGTGACACAGCTTCTGCTGTGCACTAGTCTGAGTCAGTGAGCTTTGTCCTATTATTTTATGTTCAATTTTTGTGAAGATTGTACTGAAATTTTTACTATAATTATTTCACAATCTAATCCAGGTTCTGGTAAATTTTGGTGAGAATGTGATTGATGGATTAATTCTGGCAAAAGTGTCAAGTAGGCTGTCTGCAGGTGAAAGTTTTTCTGTATTGCTGAATTAAGAGTATTTATTTGAGACACTTATTGAATTGATAAAATTTGGTAAAAATAACTGAGATAGAGAAGAATGTGATTAACCTGCTGACCGAATTTTGTTGCTATAAGTGATATGGTTTATTTTTGGTAAATTTGCAAAGTAGGGTTGTTGATCCAGTTTTTCTGCAGTTTCATTTATTTCTCCATTGCCTTGCTCTTATCATTTTATGTATTTTATTTGGGAATTAAATTAAGCAAAAATTACTGGTGGTATGGTTTTTGTTGACACACCTTTTGGTAGAATTGTACTGCCTAATTAATCCTCATATTTATTTGGTGAATTTTATAAGTATACCCATTCATTTTTGGCTAGCTCCCTAGTCTAGTTGAATTGAGGGATTTTATTGAAGTACTTATTGAAGTGATAAAATCATGTAAAATTTACAGTGGATTAATTATGTGGGATAGTGTTTATAGGAATTTTTCCATGATTTTATGTTTGACCAATCATTTTTAGAAATTACTTAGGCTATGCAAATGCTTATGCACCCTATTATGAAAATGCACTTTAAGATCCAAAGACAATTCAAAAGAAGACCTATACACAAAGTAGTGGTATATTTACTCATCTCCATATTTTTCTGTGTCAAACATTTATTTATACACATTTAGTCTTATTACCTTTTTCTATTTTTGTAAATTAACTACTGAAATATTTATGCACTAACTTTTATGTCATAGTATTTTAATTTGGTCAAAACCCCTTGGCACCTACTTAGATGGATTACTCATTCCCCCATTTGACCTACAAAATATTTTGGAACTAGCTCATAGATTCTAGAGCTGTGTCTTCTATTCCTTTCTTATTTTATATTGACCTAGGGTAAGTCTTTGAGTAAATTAAGAGTTTAACTATAAGGGTTTTAGTGTCTCCACATTTTAAGATTTTACTTGAGTATTTTACCTCAATTTTTCACTCCTTGGTATAGAAAGTATAGGATTTTACTCTCGGGGGCTTTTTATTATTTTGTTTTGGTTAAAATTTCAAAAGTCGAAATTTTGGTCTGTTACACCGAGAGAAGGCGGTGGGGCTCCAGGGGTGAGGGAAGAGGAGGAAAGAGGTTATACACCGCTCGGTATTGCATGTGTTCCGTAAGGGCTCACCGATGATAGAGGAGATGCACGGGGCGATGGCGTTCGGGAAGGATTGGGAGGACGACGCGGGAAGCTTGGGGATTCTTGTTCTCGAGTCGAGCGGAGACCGGCGAGGTAGGGGAAAACGGAGCCGGTGAGGAGCGACGGCCTTGGCGCGGGGACTCAACCCGACGAGGAGTGCTTCGGGGTGGTCGAACGGGCGTGCTTTAGAACGGCACTCGGCCGGCGGCATCCGAGGAGGAGAGCGGAGAAGGGGGAAGGGAAGTCTTGGGAGGGGTATTTATAGGCGAGGGGCTGTGAGGGGAGAGCCGGCTCGGGCTCCAATCATGGAGGGGAGACGAGCGGGAGAATAATGGCACCATAGCGGGATTTTGAGCGGGCAGTGAATTTGGGCCGGCGGTCGAGATGCAAGGAGTGGCGACGGCGTCGTATCGGGCGGCCAAAATGGAATCCCGAGCACGTGCTAGGTTGGCGAGGTGTGGTCAAGGTGGGGCGGCGGTGACGTGCGGTGTGCAGACGGGGGACAGGGGCGGGGCCGTGATGAGGTGAGTGGCGCGGCCTCCTTTTGACTGGCCGGCCGGGGCAGAGGAAAGGAAAAAGAGGAGAGGAGGGGAAAAAGGAGCGGCGGTGATGGCGGGGTGGCACGGTAGGGCGTTGTCCACCTCTTGGCGGATTGCGGCAGTAAAGGCACGACAGAGGCGGGGACCGGAGTGGCCACGGTCATTTGACCAAACGGCTTATGCGTGAGAACGGAAAAACGAGGGGCGCCGGAGGAGGAAGAAGAACAGTGGGGGGAATCGACGGCTGAGCGCGGGCCACGTGGCGCTCATCCAGCAGCGACCCAGCTGTCCATGCGGGTGACAGAGGATCGGACGGTGGACGTGCAACGCGGGCGAAGATCCGACGGCTCGCAGCTAAAGAGGATCGGACGTCAGGCGAGCTGCGCGCCGGGACGCGTGGCGGCGATCGGTAGGGTGTGGCGCACGCGCAGCCGCTATGAGGATCAGATGGCGGCCAAGCGGCGCGCGAGACACGTGGTGAGGATCCGCTGGACGTGGCGGCTCCGCACTGTACTAGGCCGAGGGAGAGAGAAGCTGGCCGAAAAGAAATGGGCTGCGGCCAAGAGGAACAGTGCTTCTTCTCCTTTTTCTAGCGAGTGTTTGGAGGGGTATTTGAGAGACTTTCAAAAGGGGTTTTGAATTTAAAATTTGTATTTGTACTCAGATAAATTCAAGGAGTACAAGGGGATGGAAAACCAAGGATGTTTTGTGTATTTTGGGAAGTGGATCTTTTTCCGAGGATTTTTTTTTAGGGCTCCAAAGGGAGAAACTCAAGGAGGAGGATTAAATTCAAATTACGATATTTAATATGAATTTTGGGGAATACTCAAGGGAATTTGAGGAGGGTTGATACACGTATATACACAAGTTTATATACGTGGGTGTATACTGTCACGCCCTAAAAATCGCTTTAATTCAAAATTGTTTTTGGGTAAATCGAAATACAAGAATACGCTAGAAAATTTTTGTTTGAGAAACTTGTTTGAATAAAATTTTGAAATTTCTTTAAATTAAAAAACCCAAGTTTAAATTTTTAAAAAAATACTTGGATACTTTTATATTCTTAGGGTTTTGGTTGGAATATTTTAAGCGTTTAAGTATTTATAAGGATAAACTCTTTGTGTTTCATGGTGGCATTTATTTCTGGTAAATTTCCCATGATTTAATAAGCTCTCTGAAATTTTTTCGAAATTTTCGGAGCTCCAGAAGTAATTTTAATGGGACAAAGATCATTTCTATAATTAGATAAATCTATAATAAAATCCCTGTCTTTTCCCCTGTTCGAGTCGTTCCGGTTCAGTCCTTTGAAGTCTTCCATTCATTATGAACTCTGACTTCCTTTTCTTCTAGGGTTTCGTGTCGCTCCCGGAACCCTAAAACCTCCTCGACGTTCCGATTCTCAAAATATATCGATATTTCAAGCGATCGAATGTTTTCCTAAACTATTTCCCTCCGTCCCCTCCCCGTTCTCGACTCCCAAAATATTCCCCATATTTTAGAAGTTCATTTATTCTGTTTCCCAACTTCCGTGAAATATATTCCTCGAATATCCTAATTTCTTGGTCGATGCAAAATACCCTCCATTTTTTCCCCAAGTTTGATTCCGTAAATATTCCCAATTTTTTCTGATTTCGGAATATTCATGCTAACTCCTTATAATATTCTAGAATTTCCCAAAATATTCTTATACTTGGAGGGTTCTGAAAATTCCGTTGAATCTCCTCGATTCCAAAGAAATATTTCGATTTCCAAAAGTGTTTCTACCTTTTCGATTTTCCAAATATATATATATATACGCCAACGTTCACGACCCTCCAAAATTCCGAACAATTTCTCAATTTCCGATATTTCTAATACTTCTTGAAATTCTAAAATTCAAATTCCAAATTTAGGAAATTTTCTAAAAAAAACCCCTCCATTTCTTTCTTTTTCTTCTCTCTCTTTTTCTCTTTTCCTTCCTTTCTCTTTTTTCTCCTCTCCTTTATTCCCTCTCCTGTTCATCTTCTTCCCCAGGCTCCTTCTCTCTCTCTGTTTCTCCCGATGGAGCTAGGGGCCCGGTCCGGCCGCCAGCCCTGGGCTGCGCCCCCCTCGGCTACGCTCCTCTCCGGGCTCGGCCCATGCCGCCCCGGCCTCCGGCCGCACAACCGCCATGGCCGCCAACCCCGCGCCGCATGATCCCACGACGCCGCCATTCCCGCGCCCCTTCGTCCCGTGCTCGTGTCCAACCGCGCGAGCCGAGGTCCGCCATCCACTTCCCCACTCCTCCCCTCATTCCCCCATCTTCCCGCGAAGCCCGGCACGCGATCGAGCACCGCGCCCCACGATGCTGCCATGAATGGCGCTCCTGCTTTCCCCCAAATTTGCCCCTGCCAGCCGCGCCTCTAGCCACCGCCGCCTGGCTTCACCCGCCGTCGCCTGCGCCTCCTCGCCACCCTGCCGCCGCCATGCCACTGCAGCCACCGCTGCCATCAAGAGTCCCTGTCGCCGCCGTTCTGTTCCAGTGCGCCGCCGCCCGAGGAAGCCACCGCCTGCACCTCCGCCGCCGCGCTAGCCCACCGCTCCAGTGCGCTGCCTCATCGCACCGATGCCAGGAGCCAGCGCCGCCGCTCGGCTGCTGCCGTCGGCGTCCTTCGCCGCCCCGAGGTGAGCATCCTCCTCGGCGCCGCCCCTTCCCCGAAGCCAGCGCCGCCCTGCAAGTCGACCTGAGCCGCCCCTGCTCCCTGCTGTTGCCAGCACCGCCGCCGTGCCTTGCCTGCGTGCGCCGTCGCCTCGCTTTCGCCTGCCGCCCACGCTGCCGGTGTGGACGTCGCTGTCGTTGTCATCAGCTCCCCGACGCCGATGTGGGTGAGCCTCCTGTTCCTCTCAGTGCCTCGCATCATCGGCACCTCGGTTTCCCCTGCTACCCTCAGCGCCGCCGCCCTGCTGTCGCCATCTGGTGCCGTCATCGGCGTCGTCTCTGCGAGTCCTGCCTGCAACCGGTGAGCATCTCGACCAATGTCGCTCTCGGTCAACTCCCTACTCCGCTTTGTGTCGTCGTCGGCATCGTCGTCTTCATCTACAACCTGAGCCCCATCTGCCCCTCCACCTCGTCGGTTCGCCGTCGTTTGCCATCACTGATCTGTCGTCGCGGTCGCCTAGTCGTTTTTCCCCGTGTTGCCGCTTGTGGCCGACGGTCCTCGACGCCGTGCCGCCTTCGAACGCCATCTCCTCTGTGCCACAGACGTTGTCTCCTCATCGCCTTGGTGTGCCGCAGGCACTGCCGAACGTCAACTCGGCGCCACCAACCTTCGCTGCTCAGTGCCATCGTCTGCCGAACGCCATGGCCGAGCCCCTCTGCGTGCTGCCTTGACAGGAGCTCGGACGCGTGTCACCGTCATGCGGGCCACCTCTTGTGTCTTCTTCCTCTGCGACCGATGTGTGGATCCTCTCTATAGCAAGTGGGCCCTTGAACTACGATCTAGTCTAATCCTGTCCGTAGAATTCTCAAAACTCAATCGTAGCCTTCCAAGACACATAAAATCTCGGTCTGATCCTGACCAAAGGATTTCTCCGAGATTCACCCTACCCGTTGGATCGTCTCGATCCAAATCGTCTGAGTTACTAGATCCACATAAAATGCCGAACCAATCTCGGCCATTTAAATCCATCCAAATCGAATTTCAGCCGTTGACTCTTTTTAATCCGCCAGTGCCCTGTCAGCCCTAGCCCAATCCACCACTCCAGCTATTCCTCGAAACCGTGAGCCATGACAGTGCCACTCTTTCTCCAGTGCCAAAAATAATTCTTTTAATTTAATCCCGAGAGAATATTCTTTTCTAATTCTTTTCGGATTTATTCTGAATTCGATATTCCGGAAGCCATACCTTTTTCATCCGAACTCCGATTCGACCTGTTCTTCTTCCTAAATTTATCTAAAATCATGCTTTACTTGTTTATATAATGTATTATTTATTTGGAGTTCCTTAGGGTTTTTATCGTTTTGCGTGCAGTCACGTATAATCGCTGTTTCGAAGAGTCGCGGAGTCTACGGAAGAGTTCGGAAGGGCAATCGAAGACATTTTGTCGCAAGGCAAGTCACACATTCATCCTTGAGCATGTTGAACCTACTTTGCGAAACATTTTATGATTTATAAATAAATTACATGTTTTGCCAATTACATGGAATATAGGACAACCTATCTACTTACTTGAGCCTCTGTTTATTTGCTATCCATTCATTGATAACTTTGGGTGATAATCTGACTAGCTTATGTCTCATTGGATGACTTGGCTAGAGATAGAACCTGCTTAGCCATGCTTAGTATCACTAGATCACTGATGGGATAATCGCATTATTTCTATATTGGTAACCTGTTGAGCTGCGTGCTCGAGATGTTTGACCATGGTAATTGGTCGAAACTAATCAACTAAAATTTGATCCAAATGGTGGGCTGTGGGTGCATGGTTTTGCTGGTCGCACCCATGGCAATTAAGGACCAGTTCACAGAAACCCCTTGGGCAAATACTCGTACTTTTCACAAGCCAGCGTGGGCAACGGCTGGGTTTGTAGCATCTCTTCTCTCTCTCCTAGGCACCGATGATGAGGGTGGGCGTGATGGAGTTGGGTTGGCCCGGGATAGGGTTGATCGGCTTCCGGATCCATCGTGGCACAAGGGGGTAGCTGGCCAATATGAGGTGTCATGTTGGCAGGTGCAACCTCAGCGCGGTATGGATGGTTTGGGAGAGGTTGCGTAAACGGTTCTATCATAGCCTCTTAGGGGTATCGTGGTGATGCACTGGCACACGGGAACGTGTGTGGGACTGTGTCTTGTGGGTACAGTTTTACACCTCTGATCAGAGTAAATCTATTCGAATAGCCACGCTCGTGGATATGGGCGGTTGTCCAAGACTCACCGTGATTAGTCTCACCTTTCTTTAATTAACTTGACTTAATGGAACTGTATAGTTCATGCGGATGGTTTGGGCCTAATCAACGTGGTGTAGTGTTGTTCAGTGATGGATTAAGACTGATTAATGTAACAACTGCTTTACCTGTTTTATAACTACCACTATTTACAACTGCCTTTACGCAAATGAGCCACCAGCCTCCCTTTGGAAATCCCGTGCACAAATACATCATTGGTGTGATTTGCTGAGTACGGTGGGTGGTACTCAGTCTTGTTGTGTCCCCCTTTTCAGAAGAGAAGATCTTGGCTTATACCCCAGTTGAGCTTGCCTGCGGTGTGGAGCTGAAGTCACGCTAGTTGTTGTTCCGCTGCTGTTTTCTTCTGTGTGAGGACTAAGTGTCTCTTCTGTAAGTATCTACGCTTCGTTTACGTTTGGATCTGTTTATTGATTTATCATTTTATGTACCCTGTCTTGATTCCTGGATAGGGATTTTAATACACAAAATAGTCTAGAAATTGGTTAAATTTCTGAGCGTGACATATACTCAGGGGTATATATATATATACAGTACACACACACACACACACACACACACACACACACACACACACACACATATATATATATAATCGTATTGATGGAGAGGGTTCAAGTAGAGGTCTGATGCCCAAGTTGTATTACTTAACTCGAGATTTCTCAGGGGATCAAGGGAGAGGGAAAACAAGGGGATTCACGGGAGGATTCGAAAGAGGGAATGTTCAAGGTTCCAACATCGAATCTTCGAAACAGAAATCGAAGCGGATATTTTGGAACATCGGTTCGGATATCGAACCAAAATCTTTTGCAGGAGAAGATTGAGGAATTCGTCATCAAGGCTTTTGGAGCGGAGTTCGATGACGGCGAGTCGAGATCGAAGATTATTTTGGAACGGAAGGTTTTTGAGAGGTGGAAATACAAGATCAAGGACGGGATTTCAAATCGAGATCCAGGCACGACATACAATACAACACTCAAGATCAAAATTTTCACAGGTAGATTTTAGTAAATTATCATTTAACGTCTCGCTGAAAGCGGGGCGTTACAAGATTAGGCTGAAAAGAACATAGGTGACACTCACATTAGAAAAAAAAAAAGGAAGACTCGCTAGGGGCCACAACTACCTCTAGCCAAAAAAGGGAAGAGGCAAAGCCGCACAACACGGTCGAAGAGTGTTGGCAGTGACGACGAGACTCAGGGAAGCCCAACATACCAAGAGTCCAACAATAGCAGCTCAAGAACTGAAAGAGATGGTGGGGATGACAGTGAAGCAGGCGGACAAGCGGGCTTTCAGAGCCTTCTGGAGGTCAAACAATATAGTCACAAGATCATAGTCTGGTTGTATTCACTGGTATGATGCAGTTGATATATTAGTTCTACATTTGCCCTATAGTGCTTCATGCTTACTATTTTTCCTTATTCAAATTGAAGGTGAGGCTGACTTCACACACGCCACTAAGGACAAAGATCATGGTGCGCCAAGCTCTCAGCGAACTAACATGACTAGGAAAGGGCGCCAAAAATGACATTAGCCTGACGCACCATAGGACAGCTATAGCTCATTCCATGCCCCTAGCATTGAAAGTGGTTATCCAATATACACTTACAACCGTCTAGAGGTTTCTAATTATCCTCCTGTTACATAGGTGTATGAGTGACAAAAGCCTGAGTGGTACGTTCAGTTGTATGGTCAATGGCAATCAACAGCTTCATGTATGGGCCAAAGTTGGCATGATTACAAGGCGGGATTGTTTTAGTCACATGGTTTGATACTCATGTCGACCAAGAAGTATAACATGGTATATCAGCAATGAAACTACTAGGTTCTACCACTTACCAATGTTAACATCTATCTATTTGTTTACTTTATTTCAAACTGAAACTTCTATATTAATATTACTTGTGTAATGGACCTAGTATTGATGTATCGTTCATGTCATGGACTATCATATTTATAACTGTGGACATTATATTATGGACACTACAATCCTTATAGTTGTGAACATTGCATTGTCAATTGTTGTGAAATGTGAGATTGTCAAAGTGTTTTTATGAATCCTAATTGTTTGAATGTAGAAAATATAGCAAAAGTCATGCCGAATTTTTCTATACTTCCTAAATATGTCATTTTGTCATGTATTAAATATCTAATACATAATTTTGCAATTACCCTAAATTTTCTCTTAATTTTTTGACGCTTTTCCTTTTTTTTCCTTCATCCTTTTTTTAATTCACATATTGCGGTTACCACCACAAACAGCGTGGTAACCTTTCCAAACCGTGCGGTTACCACACTCAAACCGTGCAAAACCGTCATTGTCAGAATTTTTTAATTCAAAAATTTAAAGGTGAATTTCATGCGGTTTTGGGCGGTTACCACGGTAACCGCCATACCGTGGGGGGTTGTAACTAGGGGTGGATAACGAGCCAGCTAAGCTCGTTTGGACTCATTATCTTAACGAGCCAGCTCGACTTAGCTCGTTAACCTTAACGAGCTAAAAACCTAACTTGGCTCGGCTCACGAGCTGGCTCGATAACGAGGCCTATCTCATTTATATCACATTTATAAATTTAAATTTACCAAGTCCGATACAAGTCGATCCGAGCCATAAATTTCGAGTTTTTTGTCCACCTCTAGCCGTAACCACCTAAAATAGTAGTGTAAACCCTGCCTTGGTATTTATGCAAGAATTGCATTGGTGCCACCAGCTTATTGTGTGCGCTTGCTAGGCAACCCGAAGATATGGGAGCATGATATACCGGGACAATTTAGAAAGGCTTAGAGATAGTTTGAAGGTGAGAGAAGAGAGAACAAGAAGATCATGTAAAACAAGGTGAATCATTAGCGCATGATTAATTAAGTATTAATTATTTTAAACTTGAAAAATAAATTATTATGATTTTTTAAAGCAACTTTTATATAGAAAACTTTTAAAAAACATATCGTTTAGAAGTTCAAAAAATATACTCACAAAAAACGAGAGGCTTTTTCTTCTCTATCAGTAGATCTGAACTCATCCTTACCTATGCACTCCCTAGTGATAATAATCATTAAAAACTTACGCAAGAAAACAAATCATTAAAGAAGCAATAAATGAACAAGGGTTCGTGTATCAAGATAGACAACATGTGTAGTGTATTCAGTGCAAGGTTTTATTATGTGGCTTTTAAGTGTATTATGTTATATAAGGATATTTGAGTTAATAGATAAAATTACTTCTCTCCATGTAAAATTTTATTTTACGGTTTTATATGCTAGCATATCATTTAAATGTTGTATTTGTGATTAATAGGAGTTGATGAAACATATAAAGATAAAACACAGACTCTCTTAATGGAAGTTTTCACATGGTTTCTAATGTATTAGAAACGATGAACACTAGTTTTATCTTGATAAAACTGCTCATATCTCTCTTTTTTTTTAATTTTTTCTATAACATTATATATTGATGTATCATCCTATTTAATAGGTACGAAACTCTGTAAAACTTTTTTTTCGTCTTTTCTGCGTGACCAGGCTGTCCAAGCAATTTTGCCCATACACGAAAACATATGAGGAAGTGCATCAGAAGAAGTGCTTTGGGAACAAAAAAGAATCCCAAGCGAATACACATCCACTCACACGCGCAGTAGCTGAGCCTGAGCGAGCTGGAAACATCTGGACACGGTCCACGGTCGGTCTACGCGTGGGCTTCCCCCACTACCGGGTGGTGCGAGCTGCTAGCGACCACATGCATGCGCATGCACGGTGACATCCAATCCCGATCCACGTGTCGACAATGCAGCACGCTCTCGCGTTCGTGCGCGCGCGCATCCATGTGGACGTGCGTGTCGCGCTCCGGCGGCTCGCCAGGACGCGTGTCGCGGCCGCGCGCGCCGAGCGGTCCTCGTCGCCGCAACACGTGCCGGCCCCTCCCGCCGCGACGCGCCGCCCATCGCCGGCTATAAGAGGGAGAGCGCGGCGCGTCGTCCATACCCAACAGCAGACACAGGAGCAAACCACACGAGCACTCGAGACGCATACTTCCGTTTTGTCCATCGGTTCGCGGCGTGAGGCTAGCTAGCTCGTTAACACGGCAATGGCGTCCGGGCAGCAGGAGAGGTCGGAGCTGGACCGCATGGCCCGGGAGGGCCAGACCGTCGTCCCCGGCGGTACCGGGGGCAAGAGCCTCGAGGCCCAGGAGAACCTCGCCGAGGGTAAAAACACTATATAGCTAGCTAGCGCACATAAAGTACTCAGATATCTCGTTGGTTTTAACCATGCGTACGTGTTGTTGTGCATGCAGGGCGCAGCCGCGGGGGGCAGGCGAGGAAGGAGCAGATGGGAGAGGAGGGGTACCGCGAGATGGGGCGCAAGGGCGGCCTCAGCTCCACCGACGAGTCCGGCGGCGAGCGCGCCGCCAGGGAGGGCATCGACATCGACGAGTCCAAGTACAAGACCAAGTCCTAGACTAGCTAGCTAGCTGTGTTGCTAGCTAGTAGCTTGGGGGTTACTCCCAGTGCCAGTTAGCAAGCTAGGCTTTCCATGTCTGTGTAGTGTCGTCATCCAGTAGTCGTTGCAGTGTCTTAAGCTAGCTCATCAATAATAATGTAGGCGTTGACGCATGCATACATGTAGGCGACCATATTGTTGGATGATGTGGTCATGTGTGCTTAGCTAGCTTTGGTAGTTTGCGTTAGGTGCTGACTGCTGATCAGTCATGATCAGTAGCTAGGGTGTCTGTTTGGTTGCAGGATCGATCAAGCAGGGGCTGATTGCTAGCTGATGCTTTTGGCTTTCCATGGCCAGCAGTTGCTAGCTTCTTGTTTACAACTGATGCCTGTGGGTGTGTCCTTGTAACCGTGCTTGCTTTAAGTTAATGTAGCACTGTTGTTAATCCGAAAGTGGCAGTTTCTTTGTCTGATCTATTGGCTAATTGTTGCTGTTGCTGGTTGATCTTGATTTCTTCAGATGTCAGGAGAGTGAACTAGGAAGTCTTTAAACTGAAATAGTAAGGACACGTGACGTGCCAAGAACTGAGGGAGAACCTGTTCCCGGCTGGTGCTATTAGTGGCAATGAATGAATAGAACCAACAGCACCACAAACAAGTCACAAGAGAGAGCCCATATGGTTTCTAACCAGAGAGCGAAGTTTCTGAGACTAGGAGGAAATACTTCCCGGGTTTGTACAGGAAATCAAGTTCAGGTTATACGAAAAGAAAAACCTCTGGGGTTATCCATTTCACAAAGCAAAATGAGTGCAAAATGAACGAGCTAGCAGCTATGAAAGGAAGGACTCGATTTCTGATGACGAGCAACTGGTTAAATTTATTAGCGTGGTTATTGTTGATTACTGCGAGATGTACAGAAAACAAGTGAAATTTGTGTAGATTTCCCCCTCCAGACCTTTATTAAAATCTGTACTCTGAATTCAACCATATTAAATGCAGACCAATGCATCAATATTACTTCCCATTGCACAGCGATGTTGCTGATAAAAGAAAATATATTATAATATTATCTAAAATAAATAAAACTATATTTTCTATGAATGTGTTATCCATATTCTTTTGGGAAACTTTATTTTTTTATATACCATAGATTTGATTGTTTTTTAATATTAAGAAGATTAAGGAGTAATTTATAATGAGAGAGAGTTCGGTGCTACCACCACTATTATATATGGGAGTAAAGTTTTAAAGGAGTATAAGAATAACAACCTTTTGTGTTCTATTTCTAAAATAACATTGTTTTAGTATTTCGGAATTATTTGCCTGTGCTGGATTCCATAGTTCCATTCATCGAAGACAGAACTTGGATCTAAGCAGTACTGGCCAAGTTTTACAGCCCACTACACTGAAGCCCACAAAGGTGATATGTTATTCATCTACAGTCTACACGCCCTACAACAGGCCAACAGCGGCGGCAAATGGCAAGTGACCACCTGTAACATCTCCCATCTTCTGCATTGCATTACATAACCTATCTGGATCAGTTCAGGGAGTCAAGAAGACGATTTTACACTACTACCCCAGCACCGGCAAAAAGCTCATACACATGTGGAGAATACTCGTGCACACAGCTGCTGAAACCTAGCTGCACCAACAGTTGCAGAGAACCATGAACCATCTGCTTCTTCCACCAAAACTTCTCGGCCGCAGACCGAGTCCAGGACGGTTGCTTTGATCAGTGACTGGTTGCAAGGGCAGTCACCAAAAGGCCCAAGACGAAGAATGGTTGGGCGCTTGCCTGCATTTGGCAAAGTAAGATTGGTGATCAGATATCTGTTCGTATGTTGTTTCCAGTTTCTACTACTTGGCAGCTTCAGAATGGGGAAGGAAGAGCTTTAGAATGGAAGAAACTAACTAAAGAGCACCTGGTATTTGACGTCATACTTCACAGGGTCCTTCAGGAAGTATTGGAACTGCTCGAAGGAAAATGAGGCATATTAGAAACTAGAATGCAGAAAGCGACTGAATTTCCCGGCAGTAACACTCTCTAGTTTGCACTTTGCAGTGTTGTTTGTTTTTAATCCAGCTGATTGTATGAACAAATGTTCTTGCCTTGGTGGCACTAATTTAATATTATTGTCTGCAGATTGCCAACTTAAAAAGTTCACTAGCCTTACACAGAGATGCTATTTTCAGAGCTGTTTGAAATGTTTTGTAGTGCGTGGGATCAGACCTGAAAAAGAAAAGGAACATTTGGGAGAACCAATTGAAATGGCCAGCTCACCTGAAAGACCACCTGAGGAATTGTCAGTCCAAGCAGTGCCAGGGCATAATAAGGCTTACCGGTACTCAAAAGGTAGCCTGGAAAATGGAATCTATATGTCAGAATAATGAGATATTTTATGGTGATTTTAAAATTACTAGGGTACCTCCACTTGAAAACATAGCAATCATCATAATAATAAGTTTTCTACAAAAATTCAGAAAGATGGCATGTCAACATTTGTCTGCCGTACAGTTTGCTGTCATGTTATTTTTTCTGAAACTAATGCTGAACATTTTCTCTGTTTAACATGGTAACTTTTAGGCCCTCGGTGCGAACATGGTGGCTCCTTTTAGCGCTCCCTTTATAATATAAAGATTTCATAACATTATGGTATGCTAAATAGCAGCATGACAACATGCAACCAAGATATAAAGCCTTCTAGGTAATTTTTTAAACAGAAGCAACAAAATGAAAATGCATGTTTTAACCTGCAACGGACAATTGAGTTATGTCAATTGCTCCAACACATATCCACTTTGCAGTTTCCGTACCAAAAGCAACCGGGAGTGACTGAAAAAATGTAAATTGATATGGAGAAGTGCTTTCTTTGGAACTAGAGAAAAAGGTTGTGACAATAAATCTACAGTGCAGAAAGAAGAACCTGAAGCCCCAGAGCTCTATCCCCTTCAACACTCTTAAAGTCATTTACAATAGCAATTCCTAGCTAGAAAATCAAGGAAGACAGTAAACGATCATGAAAATCATAAATGATTACAAGAAAAGTAAGCATGCATTGAAGATATACCCCAGCTATGCTATACAAAGAGGTCAGGATAACAATATCAGGAGTAAGGGTTCCAAACAGTGCCTGTCCAGCCCACCTGTGAAGAATATATACAGATATATATCTAACTTCTTGCACATAATATCATTGCAAGCAAACATGTTTTACTCAATATGAAAGAAGATCCACACTGCTTGATTTTACCAGGGCAAGCCAATGTAGCTCGCACCAAGAGCAAAATTTCCAATCCATCCATTCTGCTTGAGCTGAAATGCGCAACGATGTATTATCAAAATTTTCAATCAAAAGGTGTCGAATACTCATGATGTACTATGCTAAAAGACTAGGGGGATTGTGTGAAACAGAACGGATGTATCAAATACCTTGAGAGGTGGAGCTGAATATATGTAAGAAAGCAAGGACCCACCAACAGCAAGATAAAAAATAATAGGAAAATCATGTCCTGCCTGCAATGAAGCAAGAATGTAAGTAAACAAAGGGGGGCATTATTTCAACCTGTTAATATTCAACATCAGTTATTTGGGGACTTACCCATACATCTAACAGAGCACCCAGCCCAAGCCCTGCTAACAACAGTACCCAAATTTGAGTAATTACCTGGATGGAGTCATTGTCATCAGTAAATATATGGAATATATTTTGCATGGCACAATGATTGTTCAGTCAGTTGCACCTGGCAACATCCTTTGGGATGACATCAAAAGCTCATCATCTCTACTAAAACAGCGGTGGCGGTGGCAGTGAGTCTGCCATCCCACCACCACATCTTGAGTTGATGAGATCTTTTGTGGACAATTGATCAATGCATATATAGATTGTAATAAGATTATATATGATATATATAACCCTTTCAATTTTATATCTTATGATATATTTATCAGAAACCCATTGCTAAAGGTGCTTCCCCCATGCTAAAGCGATAACTGATGGCACGCAAATCCACAGAGTAGTCACTAGCTGATGAAACTAAACAAAAATGTGAATAAATAAGAGCATAGAGAAGAAAATAGAAAGATCCTATGGGTATACCTCATTTTCTGATATAGCACCTGAAGGAATAGGACGATAAGGCTCATTTATCGCATCTATGTCCCGATCGTACCAGTCGTTAATTGTCTACAGTCAGGAATGTTTGAAGCTGACAAATTGGTTAGCAGCAGCACAAACAGTTTTCCATGCAGCATTATATTAAATTATGAACAGAGTCAATAAAACGCATCTAAACTCTATCAGTAAACCTGTGTGTATCCTGTAAGACAAGGACCAGACATTATCATGCATACAATAGATTTCGCAACATCTTCAACCGTCCAGTGGAAATTTCCTGAACACGAGATATTAGGGAAAACATAAGCATATAATAGATTTATGGTTGTACACCAGGAGGAACACTGCTCATAAGTAAAAGTACAACAGATCAGCAATGAACTGTAGTTGTATGCCATTGCCACCCTAAAAGGCTAAACCCATGTGGTTGTAAAGTGGATAAAGTAGCATTGATTTTCAATATGTTGTATTTCAGAAATTGGCTGGACTTATCTTGGGTAGGCTCTACTCTAGTCCACAGTATTCAATTTTTTTGGCTCCGCTCTAATACAGTACTTCATCTAAAAAAGAAAGGAAGTTACTGTACTTGCAAGATTAATTAACAAATAAAAATTTGCAGACCTACATATCTTGCAAATTGCATAGCTTGACAACAAAATATAAGTACTAGGATGTCAGTAAATTCCCCCTATAGGGATGGTGCACACTTTTAAACTGTTGATAGCAAGCCTTATGAATTCCAACAATGTAGTGAAGACATGGCGCATATGATTATAAAGTAAAAAACAGTGTACCGATTCCACACGTGCTCAGATGATTAAAAATCTCCAAACAGATAAAATCCATGAAAGGTACCGTATGCATACCAGAGGCAGCTGCTCCACAAAGCACTCCCCATACAAGCGGAGGCCATGTCACTGGCTTAGTAAGTTGAAGGCGAATCTTCCATATGTCCTATGTGCACCATGCAAAAGAGTTGATTGATAAGCTATATAACATTGGCAATTTTCAGATAGGAACATCTGGATTGCAAAGGAGAAAAAGATGCATATCTTATCAGCTTCTAGAAATGTAAAGATAGTGCTTAAAACATGGTTTGGAAGAAAAAAAGCTTGCGAAATAAGGAATGCTTCTTCCTTAAAAAAAAAGAAGGAATGATTCACATTGATGTCGTTGTTCTATTTTGGAGGATTTCGTGTCAACATTTCGAGCCTTCTACAACACGAACCATTAGTACTAAACTTGTCACAATATGTAGCATTGTCCGTTGCCTTAAAAAAATGGTCTAGTGATATAAACAAGAAACATACATAGAGCAAAGCGTATAATTAATCAACAATCTACGCGAGAAAAAACTGCATGAATGTCCATAACTAGGTCAAAGCACTTAGCTATTATACACATAAGTAAAACGACCAACACAACGCAGTAAGGCAGCACACACATACACACAATGCTGCTGTGACATCATAGTTCATAACCGCGGCTGCATATAACATTTGGGGGAAAATGCTCCAATGCTCTCCCAAAAGGTAGATAGCGCCATCGGTGGCATCCAAAACCAGAAATTTACAATGAGAACGCCAATGAGTGGCACATCGGCAATCCCGCTGCAAACACACAAGAAGCCCGGTAGGCTATGCTCTATTGACCATACATCGAGCGCTGCTTAAACCCCAGTTCACCACCGCAACGAGAATCTAGCGCAAGGGAGCGGATGGGAGACTCACGCTCTCTTGCTTGGCGCCCTTGATGCCGAGCAGTTGGTTGAAGCTGGAGCCTGCCGCCGGAGTCTTCTCGGGTGCATTGGGCTTCGCTGCGCAGCCAACCAAACCTCACATTAGGATCAGGAAAACGCCATAGAATCAATGGAAACAACGAAGCAAAACTTAACGGGGAGACGCGAGCTTACTCTCTTTGTCGGTCTCGGCCGCGCGGACCATCTGGAAGTGCCGCCTGCCTGCGAATGGAGCTCAAACGAATCAAGCACACACGCGCACCCCGGCTGCAAGCAAAACCAGCTAGAGAGAGAGAGGGAGGGAGCAGGGGAAGTACAGGGACGCGTACGGTTGAGGCGGAGAGAAGAGGGAGGTGGGGAGCGTAGGCTGAAGAGAGGAGGGCGGAAGGCGGAGGCGGTGGAGGCGGCGGCGGCGGCGAGGAGGTGGGGGGTGGCCATAGGGCGAGGAGAGGCGAGGAGGCAGAGACTGGCTGTGGAAGACACCACCGAGGAGGGAAGGATAACGCGATGTTTTGACCTTTTGGGGACTCCGGCGGTTTACGGAGCCTGATGCGCGCGGTGTCGGACAGTCTGTATGCTAGCACCACAATACAAGCAGCATGGCTCGACCGCTCGAGACTCGAGTCATCCGACTCTTTTATCAAATAGTACAATCCTCAATGATCGTTACTGTATCACACTATCACCTCTAATTTATTCTTATTAGTGTGGTTCGATTAAGGGCATCACAAACTCATGGTATTGAGCATAGTTAATGAGGCCGGATCAGACCGGAACCAGACCCTTCATTGGTTTGGTCCAGTTTAAAGACTGTTTGTACAATTGACCGTGTAAACTGGTTGGACCATCTGATTGTAAAGAAAAATCGTTTAAAAACAGCTTAGAAAACCGTCATTGAATCGTTGCTGACTGCTAGACTTTTGAGGATCGTAAACTTTTTGTTTATCTTAGTGCATTCTAATTTATTTTCTAAGGCCATGTAAACAGTTACACTGTCTAATTCACTATTGTTTTGTGCACCATTCAGTACTTCTCTTAATAGTCTCCTCAAGGTCCCATTTATTTGGTCCTCTATTTTTATGTATAGAGTATGTTTAGATTCATTGCTAGGCATTGTCTCACTTTGTCAGCAAAGGTTAGGCGTCTAATAGCACCTAAAAATACTCGGTAAGCTTACTTCACCTACAAAGGAAGATTCTTTTCTTGATGATGTATTGTCATGTCCGGATTTTTTGTTTTCCGTTCTTTTCATTCGATTGCAAAAATCCACCTCTAGTTTATTCGTCTCAAATAGCTTAATGAAAAATTTCATAATAAAAAGGATTTAATATGATTAAATAATTAATTACGGTGTGGTTTGTTTTCGTTTTCTTAATCGAGGTTATTTAGATTTCGGAAGTGAAGCTCATTTCACAATTTATTCTTTTCGCCAGATTCACAAACTCAAATTTTCGCATCCATACAAATTTCTAATTCACTGGAGGTTCAATTTCATTCCCTAATTCTCCAAATAATCTCAATAAATTCAAAAGGTCCGAATTCGGCAATTTTTCGCGAAACCCCTGCAATTCTTCCTTTTCTTTTTCCCTTCCTTCCTCTTCTTTTCTCTTTTTTCACTCAGCCCCCTGCCTTCCTTTCTTTTTCTCTTCTACTCCTTCTTCCTCCTTCGGCAGGGAGGCCGAAGGCCTTCTCCCCCTTGTGCCATGGCCGGCCCAGCTGTCGCCGGCCTGCGCCGCGCCCCGGGCCTGCTCTCCCCGGCCGAGCCCGGCCTGCTCCCGCGCCGCGCCTCGGCCTGGCCCGCGCCGAGCCGCTACGCCGCCCTAACCGCCGAACCACCCCTATATATATGCACAGCCGGCGTCATTTTTGCCTCTTCTTCCAAAGCCAACGCCGCCGCTCGCCGACGACGCGTCGCCTCCGCCCGCCCTAGCTGCCGACGTCGTCAGTTAGCATCGCCACCCCTGCGCCGTCTTCCTTCCTCGCCCTCACCTACGTCCTGCTTCACCAGCCGAACCCACCGCCTCCGGTTCCGCCGGCCAGCGCCACCGCCAGGCTCGCCTCCCCTTCCTTGCCCCAGCGCTGCCGCCGCCGTCGATGCTGGTCCGCCGCCGCTCGCCGACGTCGCCGCCGGCGAGCTCGCCATCCCTGCGCCACCCTGCGTCGCCGCCCGGGCTGTGGCCGAAGCAGCCGACCGACAGGGGCAGTGCTTGTGTCCCCCAGGTGACAGTGACGTGGGCCCCGCAACTGAAAAAGCCCCTCTTAATTTACACCGTTGGATCTCCTAGATTGAATCTCAGCCGTAGGATTTCATGAGTCCAATTTTGCCACATCACCTCGCCATATTAGCCCTAGATTTCGCCCTATCATCGCCACATCATCGTCACATCATCCAATCCGGTACATGTGTCGCCACGTGGCGTCCACGTCATCATGTCCACCGAACCTCTCTCTTCCGGTCCGTAGACCGAGTCCGTCATGAACCATCTCACTGACCAGTGGGCCCCGCTCACTTTTCCTTAACAAAAATAATTTAATTTCCGAATTTAAATTCCAAATAATATTCTTAGAATATTCCTTTTTGTTTTCTACTAGGATTTTCCCTGTTTCCAAACTTCCGGAGTTCATATCTCATCCATCCAGACTCCGATTCGTAAATTCTTCTAAAATCGAGCTCTACCCCCTGGTTCAATTGGTTATTTTAATTGATGTTATTTAGGCTGTTTTATTGTTATTTATTTGTTTCCTGTTGCGAACGTATAGATGCAGAAGCCGAGGAGCAGTTCGCCGCAGAAGATGCAGGATAAGGACAGTACCTGGAGCAAGGCAAGTGTACCCTTTGAACATATTGGACCCAATTTATAAACTGTTTTATTGTGAAACATGCATTATTATATTTATAAAATTATTGATGAGTAGTATGACCTAAATGTTGTTATTCCATGCCTTTGATTATTGAATATCCTGTGATACCTTGTCATCCTAGCCTTTGTGAGTTGAACATAGGGGTCAACTCAGGATAGAGTAGTAAATGCTTAGCCCCGCTCAAGTCGTTTTACAAGCAAAATATAATAATGATTAATGATATACTTGTCACTATTTTATTTGAACTGTGTGGCTGTGTGCTATCTTTCCGGTAGCATATGTTACACCGTGTAATAAACAACGGGCGGATAAAATGTTTTGGACTGGGGTGATGGGTGGTTCTGTGTGAACCTAGTAAGGGAGTGAGGTATCTGTGTGATCCTTACCAGGTTAGGTCTCTGTGTAAGCCTAACGTCGGGCTGTGTGCTATTATAGTTTTGGCAAGTTGCCCTGGTCAATTAAGGACTTCACTTCATAAGCCAATGATCTGAGCCTAACGTACAACCACATGCCCTAATGGAAAGGACCTGGCCCAGTAGAATTCTGAGTCTTGGCACTGGCGGCCTAGGTGGTTAGATGATAGGTTTTATGGTTAGCCATGGGTACTTTCTTGTCTGTATGAGGAAAAGGTGTCTCATGGAAGAAGACAGTGTTGAGGCGGAGTTTCTAAAAAGCATTGTTATAGATTCCTTGGCCGCACACAATGAGAAGTATGACATTTGAGCATGGCCATTAAGAGGATGATGTATCTTGTGGGTAAAGCTGTACAACCTCTGCAAAGTGTTTAACTAATCTATTCAAATAGCCGCGTCTGCGGTCATAGACATGCTCGGTGAATTCAAATGAGGGGTAGTTTGCGAAAACAAGGGATGGTAATGATGCTGTGTGCAAGAAAATGAACTTAGCTATGTGGTCCTGTGTGGACAGGTCCTGTGTGGATGGTTGGACAGTAGTGGTGGCGGTGACTCCTACGCTGGCAGACACGCTAATTGTCGGCCGTTCGATGGACAAATCCAACGGCTCATATCGGTTTTATGATCCTCCCACCACCTACCCACGCACTTCTCCTCCCAGTCCATCTGCGTTGTCAGGTTGGTCCTTCGTCCTCCCCCGTGCACCTCCCCTTCCCTCCCCGTCTATCAGTGACACTGCCTATCCCCCACCTCTCATCCCCACCACGCGACGACTCCCCTCTTTCACCGTATCCACTGGCGCGTCTACCGCCGTCATCTGCCCGCCAAACCGCACGTTGGATAGCCATCAACCACCGCCCTTTGCAGCTCTGGTGCCAATGACCATCCATTTCCAAGCATCTCTAGTACCCCGCTCGCTGGACCCAACCACCGCTACTGCCCGCCGTCCCGAAGCACATCCGCGATGCGCCCAGGTCAGTGTCGCCTACACACGGTAGTCCCACACCCGTCTCCACCCGCAGCGGTTCGACACCACCACGATGCAGCGCCCATCCAGGGTGACGACGGCTCTCCACACTATGCCTGTCCCCATCCCATGCAGGGGTTCGCCGCCGCCACCGCCGACTCCAAGTTCTCCCATGTCCATGCTCCAATTGCGGTGGGGTGGTTGGGGAGGAGAGGGGGATCCCGCCGTTCGGATCGGGGGATTTCTACGGTCTCCAGTGGGTCCAAGCTCCATTTGTGACAGTAGTGGTGGCGAAGGAGTAAGATGGGGTCTCCGGTGGGTCCATGCTCCATTGCGACGGTCGTTGGGAAGGAGAGGGAGGGGAGCTCGCCGTCCGGATTGGGGGTTCTCCATGATCTCTGCCGTCACTCCACCTCAATGAAGTCCTACCGCCAGATCTATTGAAACTAATTGTTGGGACTTCACAACGCCACGCGGTCGAATCCGGTCATGCACTTCTTCTCCACCCAGGGGGTCAAGTACGAGCTCTGGCACGTGGTGAGGGAGTTCTTCCTCAGCAGCAGCGTGGAAATCGACCTCGAGAGCCAGACCGTCCACTTCACTAGAATCATCAAGTGGTCAATTGATTCCCATGCCATCCCCAATTCAGACTTCACAAGCAGTTTGGTCATGAGTTCACTCATCGTGTCTGAAAGAACTCCCTCATGGAGAGTTTGGTCATGGAGAGTTCCCTGAGTCACCATCCCATGCAGGTACCCTGTTAGATTTCATACTGGACAGAAAGATGCTCGTGTATCCTGAATTTTGGGCTTGCGAATATAGATAACGGATCAGTTGAGAAGTGTCTAACTGCAGGTGTGATTTTATTCATTACAAGTGATTCACGAATAATTTACCGTATGAATTAGGGTGAAATTGTTTTAGGTTCAGTTCACAAGTTGTGTGGTTTCATACTTATCAACAAATTGAGACAACAAGTTCTGATTCTATTGAACACTGAGTGTAGGCAATCTAGAGTACTGCAGCCTCTTTTTATGGATACACCACTACAATTAATTTTTTATGGACAGGCCACTGCATCTAATACCCTAATCGAAGTTTTAGTTTTTTTTGGTCTATATCTCTTGGTGTCTTATTGTTTCTAAGCTTACACAGATTTGACAAATCTGATTGTTTTTCGTTGGAACCACAAAGAGAAATCTGACCAACCACTAGATTTTTCTCCCACCAAGGATCTCTTAGCGTTAAATACCCCGAGTATTCTTTACCGGATGTGAAATTTCATGATTGTCTAGCTAGAAGTAACATGCTGATTCTGGGAACTGTCCTGCATTCTATGAATTTTAACTTTTTAGCTTCTAAAAAAATCTACGGTTTTGTATATGTTTAGACATAAATAATGTTAGCTCACCATGTCAAAAGTTAATGAGATTCGAGAAATTGTCAAAGTAAAAGTAACTATAATATGCAACGATAAGATGCAATTTTTATTCAAGATTTTTGGTGCAGGATAGCTGACTAATCATAGTTTAAATTGCCAAAAAGTGTCCAACACAAACTCATGATTATTTTTAGTACACTTACACATTAGTTGCTCTTACTTAATTAGTGAGATCATCTAACAATGTTATATCAGACTACCAATAGTTTATCAACCGATAGACAACTATTGGATTGTTGGACAATCCAGAGATGCACATTGATCATATAGATAATTAGATATAAATGTGAGGGAATGCCTCGTTGTCTTTGCCATAGATGCAGACTGGGGGTGGACAACTCCGGTGGCTCCATCGTGTCAGTGAATGTCGGGCACATCTCTTTCAACGCCAAGGTCCATGTCCCCTTCTTGATTTGATTTGTGTTTGAATGTTTTATTCTTTTTTACCGATCAATGAAGGTAGTGGAATAAGAATGGTTCTTTACTTTATGGAAAAAATATGCATGTCTAGAGAGTCAGTAGTGGTGCATCCAAGAAGGATTCTCTGGATGAAGACACAAACACCCTATGTACTACGCTTCATTTTTTTGCAATTATTTTGAACATTCTTGATCATTTTTTAGGACCCGTAAGTTTTAACTCTTCCCCATATAAAAAAAGTAACAGTTGCTACAATCCTAAGGTTCTACAATATGCTTCATTTGTACAACATAAAACTAAAATAAGATTGTGTGGTGTTCGACTGCAGAATAGCTGAAACAACAGAGTTTCTACAAGATTGGTTAGCTTTGTAATAAAATTAGATACCTTCAAAAGAGGCCAAATCAAACAGCTTCTTGGTGGCAGGTAAGCTATCACGCCCGGAAATTCACCAAAATTTCCAAAACTAATTTGTGCATTAAATTCTCGTCCAGGAATCAGCCGAGGCACACAAATCGACAATTTGATAAACATAACCAAAAATGATAAACGATAAATACTTATAAAAGAGACACTTAGTCCTCACACAGAAGAAAACAGCAACGGAACGGCAACTTAGCGAAGCTTTAGCACCAAGCCCATAGGCAGCTCAACTAGAGTATAAGCCAAACACCAAAATCTTCTCTTTCCTCGCAAATCTTTACTCTGATGATGTTAATATTGCAAGACTGAGTACCACCCACCGTACTCAACAAGCCACACAGGAAATAAAAGATAATGCAATATGATTCTAAAGGAAAGGCATAATACGGCTTATTTGTGTAACGCCCAGAAATTCACAACCAGAATTTTGAACATTTTTGTGTATTAAATCCCTGCCCAGGAACGTCGGAGTACACAAATACCAAGTTGCCATATAGAGTACATCTTACAAACAGAATAAAATTATCTTACAGACATGCAGCGGAAAACGATAAATATAAAGAAACTAAGCCGCGCAGAGGCTTCCACTCCACAGGCATCTTGACGGCGGACCAAGCCTACTCCTCCTAGCGATCCTCATTGGAGTAGAACTCCATCTTTGAGAAGGGGAAAAGGGAGCAAGATTGAGCACCACCCACAGTACTCAACAAGTGACACTTGCAAATATGCACAATGTACGGGAGACAAAGAAAGGCTTTGGGTTCATTTGCATAAAGCAGTTGCAAACAGTAGTAGTTTAGAAATGGGTAAAAAGATTGTTTAATTAATCAATATTAAATCATCACTGATCAACACTACAACACGTTGATCAGACCCAAACCATCCATTCTATCCCTACATAGCATTTTAAGTCAATTTATTATAGTGGGACTAATCACAGTGAGTCTTGACCACACACCCATAACCGCGGGCACGACTATTCGAATAGATTTTAACTCCGACCAGAGGGGTACAACTGTACCCACAAGACACAGCCCCACACACGTTCCTATGTGCCGACGTGTCACCACAACAATCTGCGAGAGGTTGTGATAGGACCGTTCACGCAACTCTTCCCCAACCATTCACACCACGCTGAGGTTGTACCTGCCGATAGGGCACACCATCTTGGCTAGGCTACCCCCCTTACACCACAATAGATCCGGAAACCGATCAACCTAACCCTGAGCCGACCCAACTCCATCACGCCCATCCTCACCAACGGTGCCTAGGAGAGGGGAGAAGCTACGCTACAAGCCCAGCCGTTGCCAACACTGGCTTGTGGTATATACAGAAAACTGCTCAAGGGGTTCCCGCGAACCGGTCCTTAATTGCCATGGGTGCGACCAACAAAACCAAGCACCCACGGCCCGCCATTAAGGCCATATTTTAGCTATATGATTGTCCATGTCCAAAGTTCCTTCATCTCGATATAAAGTCAAACCATAAACAAGTATAATAATGAGCAATTATATCCCCCAATGTGAGCTAGTTGATTCTAAGCATGGCTAAGCAACCTAAGTACACTTTCTAGTCATATTGTTACCCAGGTTACAAATGAATAGGGGTTCATCAAACTACGGTCATCAACTACCCATATATAGATCATATCCCGTACCACATGAAATAATAAAACATACATATTTATTTAAGTAAAACAAATAGTTGGCATAAAATAGGTACAAAATGATAAGGAGTATGATGTAACTTTCCTTGCTCTAGTTCTGCGATCTCTACAACAACCTCGTAGTACATGGGAGGGTCGGAAACGTCGGCTTCTAACGACATTTAAAGCATAAACAATAAAAACAGTACATGAGAGCAGTGAAATAGGGACTCGAAAGAACACAAAGATTTATACTGGTTCAGACCCTCGGGGTGAGGTAATACCTACTTCCAATTGTGGTGTATTGTTTTTGCTGTATTCTCTAGTGAGATTGTGATATGCCCCAGGGGGCTCCTTGCCTCTCTTTATATACCGAGAAGGCAAGGTTACAAGCTAGGAATCCCAGTCGGACTCGACCAAGGGATTTTTCTTATTAGAACATAGAGTAACTAGCTAGGATTATATCCCTTTTCTTGTCGTGCAAGATTACATGAAGCCAAGTTCTACTATATCCCTAATTACATGGGCCGGCCCACTCTCTATCCAAGTGGCCATATTTGCCTTCCTTGAAGTACCCGGAACCCATGGCCTCCACACCAAGTGACTTTCATCAAGGAAGTGAAGCATCTCTCTTATCGTCCTTGGACACCTCCTGCCTCGGGAAGCACCTCTGCTCACACCGCTTTATCCTCTCGTGCTCCTCCTCCACCAAAGCCCGACTCTCCAATCAAGCGGGCTCTCAAGGCTATCTTCTCTATTTGTACCTCCAATGCTGTTCACATCCAAAAGATAGAGAAGAGGCAAAAGGAGTAGCTTCGCTCTCAAAACATTGATGTTTTCCCCGATGCCTCCAGCGAGCTTCACTTCGAGGATCCATGTGCTGAGGAGGTGCAAGGAACTGCCCAAGGTGTTGAGTCCTCTCAGACCGGTGCCTTTGAGGAAGCCTCCGGTCTTCATGAGGAGATTGTGACTAGCTCCAATCTTGAGGATACCCAAGAGGGAGAGGCCGAAGGAGATGAAGGAGAGGGAGAGGAGGAAGAGAACGACTCTGAGCACGATGACTTCCGATTGATCCCATTGTCTCTCTTTCTCACACATTCTGCCCTTTTTGGTGTTTTGATGCCAAAGGGAGAGAAGTGTATGCTCTAGAGAGGTTAATGCAAAGCTTCAAATTTTATTGTCTCATGCCGACCGGAGGCTTCAGTACCTAGTACCAGACACTTTGGTCCTCCATCCAAAAACTCTGTTCTATTTGGACATGTAATAGCTATTATGTGCTTGTGTTGTAATGACTGCTAGCTAGACTTTATCCTATCACACTTTATGTATTAATGTCCTATCGTACTCTATATATAAATGCAATGTGTTGTAATGAATGCTTGGTTGGTGTATTGTTCTTTTATAACCTTTAGTATGCTTTGCCATGCCATATGCATTGTTGTTACTATATATCTCGTACACACATTGCACCTCACGATTAAGAGGAAATAGGGGGAATTCCCATGCTTCTTTCCTAAAATATGCATATAAGATCAATCTCACACTTTGTATGCATAACTTGAGGGGGAGCTACTCCAATCTCCTTTTCAATCAAAACTCAATTTATATCTCTTTTGTAAGCCCTAGTAGTGTTGTCATCAATCACCAAAAAGGGGGAGATTGAAAGTGCATCAAGCCCCCTAAGTGGGTTTTGGAAGATCGATGACAACATTAATGGAAGATTAATGAATCTATTGAGAAAGTTGCAGGATTTTAGTTCCCCCTACAAAAGATCAAATGTGGATGAAAGGCTCGAAGAGGCTTTATTTTATTTTAGCTTTTCTTTTGAGTCCCTAGGCATGCCGTACTATAAAAAGGGGTTTGAAGTTAAAGTCCGTGTTGGTGTTCAAGTGCTCAATTTGCCCCTTTGTTTTTTAGAGAGAGTCACAGGGCACCTTACACACAAGGGAAAATGGACTAAGTAAATATATGATCATCACTTTTCTGATCGGAGCGTCGGAGCCTCGGTTCAGCTGTAGTGCCTAGTAGAGAAAGCTGCCCGAAGTCTCCGATCCATAGGACCGGAGAATCCGATAGCCTTTGTCTGCCTAGAAGTGCACGCTGACTGGAGACTCCGGTGTTTCAAACCTGAGTCTCCGGTCCCCCTTCCCGACTGGTAGACAAGTGAGATCGGAGTCTCCAATCTTTGCGACCAGAGTTTCCGGTGTTTGAATCTGTGAGTAACGGCTAGTTTCGGGAATAGGAGAGTATTTAACTCCACCCACCCCCACTTGCAGGGGTTGGCTGCCACACGTTTCAAACCTACTCCCATAGCCTCTCTAGGGATTCTCACCCCTCCCGCTTCAAATTTCATGCAAATCTTTATGAGTTTGATTGGGATTTGATTCTAGAGACATGGGGAGATAGAGATTTTGGATTGAGCACTTGGGGATCGACGTCCGGTCTTTGACTTCACGCTTATTACTCTTGGAGGTGTTCCTCCTAGCTAGCTAGGCGTCGCCTGCGAGGATCCAGTCTTGTGGATTGCCCGGGAAAGTTTGTGAAGGTTTCCTCACCTCCACAAGGGAAGAGGTAAATTCAGTGGATTCTAAGCTAGTTTCTTGGAGGTTGCTTGGTAGAGCAACCCACATCGGAGGTAGGGGTACATTGTCCGAGCTTGGACCTTGGTGGTCGCTCGGAAACGAGGCTATAACTTGGTGGTGGTTTAAACACTAAGTTTCCTCCTAGTTATTAGCTTGGTTAGGCTAGGGATCGAGAGAGATCTGGCTCCTTGGAGTCCCTCAACGGACACGTAGGATCTTTGTATCCGAACTTCGATGAAAAATTCCCTGTCCTTGTCTTTTGATTGGATTTTCCATTTACTGCAATTGTTTATCTCCTTTCTATACCTCATCTATATGTCCTATATAGTTGTCACCAAAAGAAGCACATGTAAGAAGCCACGCCATCAACAATCCGAAGCCATTTGATCATGTTACAATAAAAATATCAAACGTTGAATCAAGGAGTTACTTATACGCATTCATTAGTCGTCTCTTTCCCTCCTCTCTACCTTTAATTAGATACACGCCATTAGTAATCCTAAACCATTTGATCATGTTAGTACAAAATTATCAACCATTGGATCAATGAGTTACTTATCTGCATTTATTAGTCATCTCTTCTCCTTCTCTCCACTTTTAATCTATGATAACTATATGGTTGTGTCCAGTAACATATTCTTACGAGAAATATAAACTAAATAGGAGATAAGCACATAATCTTATTGCAACATCAATGTTAAATAAGCATGTAATGTTTAGATTTCATAATACATATTCATTTTTATGAAAATTTCTATAAGATGGTGCTTTCAAAAAATGAACTGTGAAGCAACATTATTAATTTTATACGTTCATTTTCACCTGCTAATTGTAAACTTTAATTATTATAATAATATAAATCTAATAAATCCCATAGCAATGCGTGGGGTATTTTCTAATTCTCAAAGAGAATTGTTCCTGACACAAACCTCATTGGGCGAAGTGCCAGGGGACCGGAGTCTCCGGTACTTGGGACCGGAGTGTCTGGTCAACACTCACTGCAAGACAATGAGAGTTGACTAGAGTATCCGGTGTTTGAGATCGGATACTTTGGTGAGATGTTTTAATTCTGCTACAAGTTATTTCAGGGTTGCACATTCACCCCCCCCCCCCTCTGTGTGACATCAAGGTCCTTTTGAAGTGGACTTTTTCTTTCTAGATTCATTTAGGGCTCATTTGCCAGGCTAGGACCCTGGAGGGGGGTCCTGGCCCTTTCCCCGGGAAGGAGGCCCATGGAGGAAAAAGTCGTAGGCTAAATTTCCAGTGTGTTTGGAAGCCCGCAAGGCGGGGAAATCCTGGCCCAATCCACGGGGATACCAGAGGAAACGATCCACGCCTCGGGAGGTCAGGATAATTTCCTCGCGTCGCTCTCGCTCGGCATCCCCTCTCCCGTGAGCACACAGTCCCCCCCGCTGTTGTTGAGTCTCCTTTTCTCACTAGCCAACACCGCCGCCGCCACCGGGCCTCCTCCTCCCTTGAGAATCCGCCTACGTGCCCCGTCTTCCAAGATCTGAGGTGAGCCATTCTTCTCCTTTCCCTCCTCTCCTCTTTTTTTAGGGTTTTGCATTTGTTGGTGCCGATGACGCGCGGGCTTGAGGATCTGTGATTTTTCTTGATTTCCTTGGTGCAATCTCCTTGATGATTAGCTGCACCGAGGGCGTTCGTGTCATTGTCGTCAGGACACATGCTGGCATCTTCACCATTGAGGTGGGATCAAGTGTACGAGCCAAGGTGGTAATGACAAAGAGTGAAATTAACGCTGCTTTGCCCTACACGAGCTTCTGCACTCCTGGTACTAGCAGCTAGCCATCCTCGTGTTCATCTCAAATCATGTGTAGGTTCTGTGCATTTGCTTGATTCTAACATGGCCGGAAAATAAAACAAGACCCCATGCATATTAAACCCGGTACACTACAGCTTCAATGTAAAATAGCTAAGTTACTTCTCGTCTACAACCAACCGACATTGTATACAAGTCAAAGTATTTTTGACTACTAGCCATTCTAGTTTGAACAAGAACCCTTGCCGACTGCTCTGACAGACAACTTGCAAAATGAAAACAGCTAAGTTACTTCTACTACTTTACTACTACATATTCTAGGATTACATGTGATAGCCAGAACAATTTTAGCATTGTCTTTGTTTAGATGAACTCTGATATGTGATGTGCAAATTTCTTTTGTGGTCATTTCTGTACTCACCAGAAGTTTTTTTTTTCAGAAGAACAAAGGAATGTATGCATGTTCTAAGCATGTTTAATTGAGCATACAAAGTGGCTAATGTGTTGATGTTTGTTTAATATGTTATGTTTCTGCAGCTTTTTGCACCAAAGGAGCAACAGTGAAGTTTTGGATCCTGCAAAAGAGTCACCGCTCACAAGGATACGGATATCGGTTTGGGTTGTTTTTGGGCCTAGTCTGATTGCAGGGCAGCAATGTAAAGGAAAGGCATTTTATCATGATTTACCACTTTACAGATTGAAGAACTGTAGTTTCTAAGAACTCTGGTATTGACATAAGAAGAACCGTCATTTCAATTATCTTTGTGGATGTATTGATGGAGATAAACTTGGTTGAATGTTCTCCATGATAACGAAAATTCGACTTCTGTTGAATTTACATGTTCTTAAATTAAATGTACCATCATGTTGTTAGTATATTGGTGTATATTTTTTATTTTTCATAGTCCTAAAAATAATTTTTCATTTTCATAATTTTCTGTATTTTTCTAAAATTTCCATATTTTATGATATTTTTACTTTTTTAAATTTTTATGGACTTTCCGTAGGTCTTTTCTAATTTATCTGACTTTTTCACTCCGTTTATGATTTTATGTGTTTTTCTAAATTTTTTAATTTTCTATAAATTTTTCGTATTTTTTTAAAAAATTTTGCTCCCAGGAATAATTTCCTCTTCGCTTTTAAATAGTAGCGGGGTACACTTCCCGACTAGGAAAGGGCCCCATAGTCATAGAAAATAGAGGGGAAGTACATGTCACCCCAAAAATCGAAAAATTTCCCAGGGTATTTTTCCCCAGGCTTCCAATCAGGCCCTTACTTAAAAAAAAAAAAAAGCCCGGACCGAAATATGTAAACATGCCTCTGGTGCAAACCAAAAAAACTGAAACACAGAAGGCCCAAATACCAACTCCCTACCAGCCCAGAAAGCCTAGCACCTAGCCGCCATATAAAACGAGCCACTCCCATTCTCCAACCCTAATTGCCAGATCTGTACTCTGGAGGCTTCGGCACTCGGAGCCACTCGCTGCTCGGCGCCGTCGTCGAAGGCAGCGGTGCGGGCGGCGCGCCGGCGCGGCTGAGGGGCCACTTCCTCCCCCCGACGTCACCCCTGTCTCCGTCTCCTCCACCGACCGTCTGCACCCTCCGCTCGGCAGCCGGCTTCCCTCCACCGCCGCCACCCTCCGCCCGCGGCCCGTCCCTCGACCAACGTCGGCCGCCGCCCCTCGCCTCGTCGTTGCCACCGTCCTCCACGGCCCGCGGCTCCTCCCTGCGCCGCCTTCGACCTCGTGAGTACAGCTTGTTTGGTCAGTAGTTCAGTACTGCACGAGTGCAAATTGAATTCTAGTGTAGTGATGAACTGCTGGTTTTATGCCTGAAGTCCTTTGATGAAATCATGAGCTTGTTGGAGTGCCATTGCCAACAAGATAGAGTGTAATTTTCTTGACTCTAGTCAATAGAGGGAAAAGAGTAGAGAGTGCCGACCATTGTGGATGTTCACCACTTGCTTTGGTCTAGAATTTAGGAAGAGAAGGAACGGATTTTTTTGATGGGGAATCATGGTAATTAATTTCTAGGTCTGGCTAATACATACGCCTTGGCAGTGTGCCTTGTGGAATCGTCCGGGCAGAAACGGCCAAGAATCCCAGCTATGAGTGTCTCTCAGCGCGGAACAGCCGCTCCTACTTGGAGAACGGGGAGGGGCATTCGACCCTACTCCTCTCATTCTTCGAAGAAGCCAAAAAAAAATTCTGAAGTCCACTTTTTTTTAGTCAGAAGTTCACTTTAGTTAAGTAAGTAGTCCTTCATCAAACTGGCATATCTGGCATTTTATGGGGTCAATCTTTCATGTTGGAAGCTAAAGAAAAGGTACTCCCCCTCATTTTGAAAGGATAGGCAATTGAGAGAGAATAGGGCGATAGCGATAGACACAGGAACTGAAATAGACTAAAAGAGGACTCCCGTAGAGGAGAGGGGAAACCCGCTTAGATAGGACGATAGCCTGGTTTTTCTTTCATATCCTTCCCAGTGCTTGTCTTGTATTGAGGTATGCCGAAGATATGAGTCAAAGTAGGTAAGAGAAGGGGGCTTTAATTATTATTAAGAGTAGGGCTTTAATTAAAAGAGTAGGCCCTTCGTATATCGACTATACGACCATTAACTAAAATATGTCTATGGTTAACTAATTGCTGGGCCTTGGGAATGGTTGAATCCATACCTAATCGAAAAAGGATATTATCCAAACGCATTTCAAGTAATTGTAGTAAAACCTCATGGTCTGAATTCTAGAGAAGTAGTGAAGTAGCACAATTTTTTTAGTCCACGTTGACTGAAATTGGGTTAATTCGGGCTTTCGCTCGTGTCGGGCTTGGACCTGAAAAAGATTTAAAAATGCTGACAGGTCTACTATGAAGCACAGTATCACTTCCAACTTTTTTCCAAAGTAGTTAAATAATTTGAACTTGGTCCTTCCTTATGGTACACTACACTATTCTGCATATGTATGGTATACATTTCAACTGGGCCTCAGCACGGCTTGTACATCGCTTGCCATGTTTGTTTAGTTAGCTGCAAACTTTTTACCTAATTATGCTTCTCTCTGTCAGTATGTAGAAACTTTCTTTTGATTTAATGTGGGAATTCCTATAATGTGTACCAGAACGTTGTAGCAACAACTCTTCTGAGTAGAATGTTGTGTATATAATGTGGGAATTCCTATAATGTGTACTAGAATCTGGTAGTTCTCAGTTGTTTGCAGAAGTGCAGCTTCCACTTAGTGAATGCCATGAGTCCATGGGTCCATGCCTACGTTGTTCTATGGCTGTTGCAGTTATGTTGGAGAAGTCCTTTTCTGTATACTACCAGGGCAACCAGTTTTTCAATTGTGGATCTAGTTAAGATGCCAAGTGAAGATAGAAAAAGTAGTATTTATGTTTACTTGCCCTAGGCCCAGGTGTAAATACTGTACTGTCCATAATACAGTACAGGCCTCAGGTGTTCATCACCTGACTACATGGTTTGTCATTATTTTTTTCCATGAAAAAATGAGTGCTTTTGTTCAGAGGTAGATATTCTTGCTCATTTACAACATGCAGTTCAAAAAACTTTGTGTATAGTATTCATAGGCCAATCAAAACCGACTCTGTAAACTTTGGTGACTGCAACTTCAACCTCAATTTTATTAATAACTGCTTATGCGGGCTTTGTCACATAGCCCATATCTCATGTTTTTTATCAAACGAATCCTTGTCAAAAACTGTTTGTGGGAGAAAGGGTATTGTATGGGCCCTAGAGGATTGAAGGAAAGAGCTAAAAGTTGTCAGAGCCTGTAAACTAGGATATTATACTTCACAGATATATCTTAGAACAATCATGTTATTTTGTTCTACTCCGTCTTCAATTGCTGTGTACATGCACAACAATCTTTTCATTTCAAGTTCACTGGTTTCTTAGAAGTTCTTTTTTGTACATAGCCTGATGGACTGTAAGGAATTTGAATGGTCCAAATGCCATTGACCTATACAAACCTGAAGTTTTGTGTAATTAGAGAGCATGTTAAGCCTTTTCTGTTAACTCTCTTTTAAAGTTCATGCTGCATACATGTTTGGACTCATGCTACATGCATGAAAAGACCACACATTTGATTTGGACATTCGAAACCCGTTATTAGCTGTTTTGATTGCATGGTGGCCTGCGTAAGTTTTACAACATCATTATTTTTATGCTAATTTCTGTTCTTTTGTTTTGATTTCCAGGTAATTGGAACTTGAAATGGCAGATGAGGATCATGCTCCAACCTCTAGGAAGAGGGTTGCAGGTACCCAAATCAACAAGGATAATCCTGAGCCCGATGACGACTCACCGGAGCAAGACATGGGGACATTTAAGAAAGCTAGTGAGGAAGTGATGGCAACACGGAGAATTGTAAAGGTTCGACGCCAGCAGCCCTCATCAGCTCCTTCTTCTAATCCTTTCTCTGCAATCAGATTTACCCCCAGTGATACCAGCGCCCAAGCAGCTATCCCTGTCTCAGAGCCTCAACCTTCTGATATCATGACAGCAAATGTTAAAGATAGTTGTTCTAGTGAGAAAGCTGATGAGGGAAGCAATGGCAGTGGGAAAGATGCTTTATCTGTAGCTGACAAGAGTGCAGGTTCTAGTGAGGTGGCTGAGACAGAAAAGGATGAAACAGCTGTGAAAGAATCGGATGAAAAAACTAAGTCCAGTGACCCAACTGAACCACCATCTCAACCTGTTGAGACCACTGACAAAGCAAAAGACATGGGGGATGGATCTGGTGAAGACAAAGTGGTAGTCAGAGAGGCCGAGGAAGATAACAGCAAGGCATCTGATATCGAGGACAAAACAGCAAAAGAGGGAAATGCTGAAGAAAAGAATGGAGTAAATGAAGCTGGAGCTGAAGACAAAATCAGGAAGGGTGATGCTGAGAAGAAAGATGGAGATGAATCAGAGACAAAGGATGGATCATCTGAGGAGCAGAAGGACGCTGATAACAAGGGGCAGTCATCATCACCAACACCCCTTTTCTCTTTCAAGAACCTGTCAAGTGGCCAAAATGCCTTCACAGGACTGGCTGGAACTGGATTTTCAGGTTCTTCATTTTCATTTGGATCAGGCTCTAAAGAAAGTTCGAGTGCACCCCTGTTTGGGCTAAAGACTGATGGCTCATCATTCCCATCTTTTAATATTGGTGCTTCGAATAATGGGAGTTCCGCCCCTGCGCTTGCTACTTCGGCAGAAGCTCCCAAGAAATTTGCTATGCCAGATGGCCCAGTTGAAACAGGTGAAGAGAATGAGAAGGCCATATTCACTGCCGACTCTGCATTGTATGAATACTTGGATGGGGGTTGGAAAGAAAGAGGAAAAGGGGAACTAAAGTTGAACATCCCAGTATCTGGTGGTGAGAGATCTCGTCTCGTCATGAGAGCCAAGGGCAATTACCGGCTAATTCTTAATGCAAGTCTTTATGAGGACATGTCGCTGAAGGACATGGACAAGAAGGGTGTGACGTTTGCCTGTATGAACAGCATCGGCGACTTGCAGAGCGGACTTGCCACATTTGCTCTGAAGTTCAGGGACACTGGCATCAGGGAGGAGTTCAAAGCTGCAGTGGAGACACACAAGGGAAAAAAGGTGGCCGACACGCTCAAGACACCTGAGAACTCCCCGAAGGCATTAGATGATTGAAGGCTTGAAGCTCAACTCTCGCTGCAATGCACTGAATCCAGGAAGGGGAGAGCTGATTCGCTTCTTGTTCTTTTTGGTGATTTTATTTAAGTAACATACCGTACCATGTCACTATGCTGCTGCCTTAAGATGATGCGCTTGCATACGGTTTCCTGTCGCTGTTTTTGGAACAGTGGGTAGAGTCCTGTGAAACTTTAAATTAAAAGTCTTAAAATCTTAGTAAGTGGAGAGATGAGACTATTTTGGCCTATATAGCTTAGCCTTTGAACCGTCACCCCAGCGGAACACTGAGGTTATGCCGCTGTGTTTGATATTCTATTTGGGGATGAGATCTTTATTGATCGGTGTTGTACTGGTGTATCATCTATCCGTGTTCTGCTGCGTCAGCGCCGCTTGCCTTTGTCTTCTGCTGCTGATAATCTTTTTTTTGAAAGACTTAGTTGCTGATAATTTTTCTTTGAAAGAAGACTTTTGCTGATAACCTTTTTTGAAAGACTTGTTGCAGATGATAATTAGGGCTACCTTTTTGTTGGAATTGCACCCTGCACATTGTGCACGCTTTTCCCTTGGTAATAAGATGGGCCGGGCAATGGCTGCTGGGCCGTACTATTTACTTACTGTTTAAACAGCACAAGCACAAAATCAAATCCGTGCTCATTTCGCTTCTCGCCGTGCTCTTTTTATATTGTTCACCGGATTGTTGAAACTTCTATATCGTTCACTATATTATTAAAATGGATCATTTATTTCATGCTTCGAAAAATATTTTTTCTTGAGATATTTTCTTCTATTTTATTGCTTAGGCAACTTATTTTAATCTATTGTTAAATTTATTTTCTGAAATATTTAATTTATTCGGATTATAGATAATTCATGGTAATAATTCGCTAGATAATCTAAATCAAAGGAGGCATCTTTGGAGGCAGTAGCAAACGGGTCTGGCTATTTAGCTCGCGCATTAGTCACGAACACCTTATCCACTCTATCTTCTCTGACACATACGGTTCAGATCTATTGCTCATTTCGTCTCAAGCTTCACGCTCGGATCCTTTCTCTTTGCACAGCAGGTGAGCACGGCTGCAAGGTGCGAGCGCCCCCGATCCCAGCGGCATGCTCCCCCTCCCCTGTTCCTTTTCTCTGACAAGATGACGGTGAGGTCATCGCTCACCCTTCTTCTCCTTCCTCTCTGGCAAGGCAAGATGGCGACGAGGGCAACCGCTCCCCTTACCCTTCTCTTCCTCCTCTCGATGAAACGCTGACAAGATGGTTCTCCTTTTTCTTTGCTCTACGACGTGCTTTCTTCCTCCGCACCTCAACAACGGCCGTGAGGTACCACACCTTCTCCCTCAAATTTGGCGCTTCGTGCCCTTCTCCTCCGCCTTGTCGTGCAAATCGCACTTTGGTTGAGAGTTCCTGCTTTTCCTGATTTTGAGTGGAAACACTCAGATAATCAAGTTGAAAGTATAAAGTTGGATATAGAAAGTTTTGAAATTTTGAAGTGAAACACCAGAAATCATGGGGACATCGATATGAAAGTTCAAAGTTTTGAATAGAAAGTTTTCTGAGTTTGGTGCAATCGTGCTTTTGACCCTATTTTAAAGGTTAACAACCAATTTAACCTTCTTTTTTAACATTTGACCCTGCTTTTTAAAAATAAAGTTATCGTTTGGCCCTATTTAATGAAGTAAGTTAACGGTGTTAAAATCAAGACCAAAATATTGTTTATGCCTTTTTTATTTGACTCTACTTTTTCAAAGGTTTTGTTTATTTATCCCAGTTTTGTGAACTTAATGTTTATAAAATATGTGATAGAAATTATGTCAAATATAAATCAAATTTATCATAAATCTTTCAAATCTAAGTCAAATCTATCACAGATATATCAAAATTTTTGTCATATATTTTATATACATTAATTGCACAAAATTGAAACAAATAAACAAAACTATTGAGAAAGTAGGGTCAAATATGAAATGACATAAACAACATTTTTTACTGAGTTTAACATGGTAGCTTTACTTCTGAAAAGCAAGGTCAGATGAGCAAAGTTAAGAAAACATAGTTAAATTGGTAGTTAGCCTTTAAAATAAGTTCAAAAGCATAATTATCTCTTTGAGTTTTTACGTGAGAGTTTTAAATTTTGACCGAAAGTTTTGTAGTTCAATTTGAAAGTTTGAGGCCTCGAGTTGAAAGTCTGGAATTCAAGTTAAAAGTTTGAGATCAACGGTTGAAAGTTTGTAATTAGAGTTAAAAGTTTGAGACCAATAGTTGGAAGTTTGTGATTCGAGTTAAAAATTTCAGCTAGGAGTTGACAATTTAGTAACATTTGAGTTGAAACTCTATATATACTTAGAAAGTAGTCTAAAAGTAAAAAGTACTCGGAGGGAAAACGGGGTCGGAGCGTGAGCGCGATTTGGCCTGCTCACGCGCGCGCGCCCATTAGCGATCACAATTTGAAAAGACTTAGGTAGTGTTTAAGATGGATTATTTTTCTAATTTATAAGTTGTACGTAAAATGAGAAACGTTATTAGTACGTGATTAATTAAATATTAACTATTAGAAACCTAAAAAAGGATCTATTTGATTTTTTAGAGATACTTTCATATGGAAAATTTTTGTAAAAAACGCACCGTTTAGTAGTTTGGAAAACGTGCTCATGGAAAATGAGGTTAAAGTATCTCTAAAAAATCAAATAGATCTTTTTTAGTTTCTAATATTTAATATTTAATTAATCACGTGCTAATAAGGTTGTTTGTTTTACCTACGGCTTATAAGGCCCCCAGAAAAATAAAACATGTGTGTACGAGGCAATTCGATCCACCTCACCGTCCACGCACGCGCCTCGTCGGCTCATCTGATCCGTCCCATTCGACGGCGACGTCGACTACGAGACACGATGGAGAGACAGTAGCAGCAATGCAGCATGGACGACTGGACGAAGTACTAGTGTTCTTTCTTTTTCTAAGTGAGGACGTACTACGTTGGTTATATAATAATTGCATTGGAAAACCACGAGGTTGTTGGGGAGCACTTACTTTAATCTCGCCCTGTTGGGGAGAACTTAGCTAGTAGTTTATTCTCACTCTTTGCGTTTGGTAGTACAGTTTCAGAGACCGTGGCTTGTCGCTTTCGCCTGGCTTAAGAATTCCCTGTATATTGTTGGTGCTATGTGACTGCAGGAGTATTACAACATATTTCTCTCGTGACATTTATTTTTCGGCTTATTAATTATTATAGTTTATTTTTTAGCATTAGTTTTTAAATTGCTAGAAAAATAAATATAAAAGTTTTATTTATAAATTATCAGGTTTTTTGTTTATTTTTTAGTCTTATTAGTCATAGAGCAAACGATGACAATGTTTGTTTCATGGCTAATTCAATTTCCTTTTTGAAGGCTTTTTAGTCTAGTTCAGTTTCCTTGAGCCCTTTTAGGATCACTACAAAAGTAGGAAGTATACACCCCCTCCAAACTTGGGACCTCCAAAGGTAAACAAATAGAGAATGGTGGTCGCCTTTTCGTACCTCACTAGCTCGTCTTATACGTTTGAAGAAATTCATATGAAAGTTTTGCTTTCGTACACACGTGCAGCTCAATTAGCCATGAAGCACATGAGGAGATCGATTTCGCTTTCTGAATCGAACAAGAAGAAATGCCCACCAAAGGTCAAGCGGCTGACATGCATGGATGGGTGCAAAGATAGGCTTCGGAGATAGTTGCACGTCACTTTCTCTCCAAGGATATTTGCGCTGCAAGAGGGGCAGCAAGCATCAGATGCCATCAAGGATATCCAAATTTCGGAAACATTGTATCGGCCGGATCGGAACAAATTAGATTCAAACTTAAAATTTAAAATCATGCGGACTGTTTGCAACGTATTGTCTACATGACTGTATTTTATACATTAGAAAGTTTGAACCCAAAATTTTGAATTTTTTTATCCAAGCATTTTCTAAAAATCGGTATTCGAAACCAGAGGCAGGAACCTTCAACTCCCTTTTATGCTTGATGGCCTTTTTTGCCGGCAGCCTGCTTGATCATGCACTGGCCGGCCAGCCAGCTAGTAGGCACGTAGGCAGGCATCTTTTACATCCTGCTGCCACTCAAAAGAGGGTGATTGCTTGAATGGATCTCCTTCTGATTGCTTTTATAGGTGCCGTTTTTAGTGTTTTAGTGGAGGGACCTAACCAAATCCGAACCCCTTGTGACTGTGTCGTTTGTGTTCCCTTTTTCAGCTAATTGATTGATTAATTTGCTGCAGTCAAAGTGAGCGGTGGTGCTGGCATGCAACATAAATCCTCACCTCAACAAGGAAAACCCTTTGATTGTAGTAGGCTTTCTTTTGGCTTTTGAAGAGGAAAAAAGCAACCAAGGAAAGTAATTTTCTTGAGGGAAATTGTGTTCAGAAAAGTATCACAAGATATCGATGTTGATGGCATGACCGAGTTCCTTTTCTCGTACATGCAACTGATAGAAATGTCTATATAATATTGCTTGGTTCGTGTTCTTGGTTTAAGTCATGCTTTGTACTTAATTTCCTAGACTTGAAAAGGCAACATTTTCACGTGTCATGAGATGGTGTTTGGAACAATGAACTATGATAAGACATCCACTTCGAAATGATAAGAATGCATGGACCATTCAAATTATTCAAACCCATCAGCATGCTATGATAGACGCTATAGTAGACACACCTAGCAGTATATATTCTCTTTCCTTTTCTTCATGGACGCAATAATGATATTCTATATTCACTAACTTCAATTACTTTATGACCTTGGAATATAATTCAATTGACCCTACCAAGAGCTTAGAACACAAAATGAAACAACTATCGCAATAGGTAAAGCGTCATTGGTTCATTTCATACCTGACACAATATTAATATAAAAATGCGCGAAGAGTTTTTAGAATTTACCTAGATGTCTCTTTTGTGTAGGATGCGGTCCTATATCATTCTTTCATCGTGTGCTTCTGATGACTCTCTTCAGAAAAATATTTAATTTGTTTCCTAAAAATATTTACCATAGGAATCTTGACAAAAACATCAAGATGCTCATGCAATAATTCTATCTAATACAAGCTACCGTGACTTGTTGTAAGTGATGATGCTCCTATATATCCAAAATGGCGTGGGCTGCAAGATTGTTGCATACAAGTAGACATTGTTCGGTTGTTGTGCTTTTGTTTTGAGATGCCATCTACTTCTTGGTTCTTCGGCATATGCTCAAATAAACATCATGAGCAAGTGTTACTATCATGAAGCTTATTATGGATAGGTCCAATAAGTATGTATGAGTGGAAAGGTGATTAGATGATATGGTAGCTACAACTATCTAATAAATCTTCACAAGAGATCGGAATATTAATATGCAGAATAAAAAAAACCATATAAATAAACTATGCATAATTGTATACACTATTGTAATGAAATACAAACCATACACAACCTGTATATTCCTAACAAATATCTAGGCAGATTTAGTTTACATGCCAATTGGCCTATTTTTCTAGATGGCAATCCTCTATTGATATTAGGCAATTATACTAGATAGTGTTTTCTTTCACCAGCTCCTTGAAGGAAAGTAATAGGAAATTCACAGACTTTGTTTCTCCTTTCTAGTATCTAAGGTGTGAAGAGAAATTGCATGAAATGCCACATCTTCTTTTTATTGATAAGACATAAATTAAAAAAGGGTTGAATTGAAGCTTAAATGCTTATCAAGACATCTCCCACTTGCCATTGAACGTTGGAACCTTTTTATTTAGTCCTAGGGTAGTGTTCCTTCACGTTCCTAGGGCCAACTAATTTAACCCCAAAATAATCTTACAAGCATTTTTAAATGGTTGTTATTAATTATCCTAGACCACAAAATAGAAACTTGTTCTCAATATTGTTCTTTCTTTTCATATCTTTTTCACTTAAAACAACAAATTTCCCTTAAATCGATATTTTTTCACACATGCATTCCAATTTTCATTTAATTTTCTATAGGAACTCCATACTTTGTTCTTTATCTTTCTTACAAGCTTTCTATTTTGATTTCATCATCCCTTCTCACTTATATCATGCTGATCTTACCTTAAAGGATGCCACCACTTGAATTTGTTTGCCAACTGAAGTAATCTACACAATTGCAAACCGTGTTCCTCATTTCCTTATCTTCTTTTTTGCAACCATTCTTGTCTTCATGTAAAATTTAAACAAACTATGACGAAAGCAGAAAAGAAGCCCTCATTTTCCTTATCTTCCTTTGTCCTTGCTCATTTATTAAGGATTCACACAAACAAACTGAATGGTCTTGGATTTATTATCTTAGCGTGTAATTGAATACCATAGTTGTCTCCTTTTTTCCTTTGTAAATTTTTCTACTTACTAAATTTCACACATAAATGAAAAAAAAAAACATGACTCACACATTTAGATTTCCTAGAGCACCATGAGGGCTGACAAGAGGAAATAAAGCTTCATATGTTCCAAAACATGTAAAGTCAATTTCATTGCTTGAAGCAAAAAAAAAATGTTCATATAACGACAAGACTACCAAACCTTTTACAGATTAAAAAAAGATACTTGGGAAGACATACTTTAAGTGGACTTCTCTATTTTATTTATACCTAATTTCCTTATGATAACACTATATAACATTATATTATATCTTCTTCGAAGCTTTCGACAAAATTTTTGGCCCTCTTATATGCACTTTAGTTTACTTATAACTCACCCTATCCTACAAACATACAAGAGCCCATGAGTACCTCTTACTTGCACATGTCTAAATCCAATCAATTAAAATCTATGTCTTTATTTGTCTTAATTTCATCCTTATTCCCTATTCATGTGTATCGTTGTTCATCTTATGTTAAAGAAGGCAACTGTTTGAGTTTTTTTTCCGGCTGAAGTAATTTATACAACTACAATTATGGTCCTCATTTTTTGTAACACCCTGAAATCACCCTAATTAATAAATCATTTTCTAAATGTATTTCTAGAAATATTAAAATATACAAAAGAGCCTCCAACAATTAAAAACCATCAAGAATGAACTCAAATCAGCTTGTGGGTATTTTTAATAAATTCCTCATGCCTCAAAATATACACTCAATTTTTACTCGAATTTTTAGAGCATCCTAAATATTTATTAAGCCACAAAAACAAATTTAAGCTTTTCTAAAATTAAGAAATTAAAATAAATCATTCTTTCCCTCAGGCCGAATTCGGCCCACCTTCTCTCTCCCCCTCACCCCACGGACCACTTTGGCCTCCTCCTTCCCTTCCCGTTCGCTCGCCGCTCCTAGGCCGGCCCACTTTGGCCAAGCGCACGCGCGGCCCGACCATTCCCACGCCAGCTTGAAGTATATTTGCACTAGCCGGACTTGAATCTACGTCAGAGAAGATGGCTAAAGTTGATCAAAGATTACAACGTGGGAATCCACTATCACCCTGGCAAAGCCAACGTGGTAGTTGATGCCCTGAGCCGAAAGAGTTATTGCAACGCCACCGGTATTAGGGAATGTTCAGGTAATCTTTGTAAGGAAATGGAAGCTTTGAACCTTTGCATTGTCACATCGGGATATTTGGAGACCCTTGAAGCCAAGCCCATGTTGCTTGATCAAATCCGAGAAGCTTAGAAGGATGATCGATATTCATGAGCTCAAGAAAATATGAGAAGGGGCAAAGCAATGGGTTTCGTTGAAGACGAATACGGAGTTGTATGGAATGGAGACCGCATATGTGTCCCCAACACCCAGAGTTGAAGAAACTCATACTACAAGAGGCACACGGTAGCTAGTACTTAATCCATTCTGGTAGTACCAAGATGTATTAAGACTTAAAAGATAAGTATTGGTAGGTTAGCATGAAACGTGAGATAGCCAAATTTGTGGCTATGTGTGATGTGTGCCAATGGGTTAAGGGGAAAACCAAGATACCTGAATGGAAATAGAAGGAAATTGTTATGGATTTTATCACCGGTCTTCCTCGCACCCAAGGAGGGTACTACTTGATTTGGGTGGTCGTCGACAGATTAACAAAGGTGGCACATTTTATCCCCGTCAAGACTACCTACTCTGGTGGTAAGTTGGCGAACCTATACTTTGCAAGAATCGTGTGTTATCACGAGATGCCTAAGAAGATAGTGTTTGATCGAGGCAGTCAACTCACCTCAAATTTTTGGCAGAAGTTGCAAGAAGAAATAGGGACACGATTGAACTTTAGCACCACCTATTATCCACAAATAGACGACCAAACTGAGCGGACCAATCAGATCCTTGAGGACATGCTCCGAGCTTGTGTTCTAGCCTTTGGGAAGACATGGAATAAGAGTCTTTTGTATGCTGAATTCTCCTATAATAACAGCTATCAGTCTAGTCTGAAGATGGCACTAGTTGTATGGACGAAGATGTAGGACTCCGCTTCTCTGGGATCAAACCAGAGAGTATCAAGTCTTTGGGACAGACATTTTGAGAGAAGCAGAGGGAAAGGTCAAGGTTATACAAAAGAATCTCAAAGTTGCCCAGTCTAGACAGAAGAGTTATACAGACAATCGTCGTGGAGACTTAGAATTTGAAGCAAGTGACTATGTGTACCTATGGGTCACACCACTTTGGGTTGTACGGCAATTTAACACCAAGGGCAAACTCGCACCTAGATATGTAGGCCCATACAAGATTTTGGGCAAAAGAGGAGAAGTTGCTTATCAGCTTGAGTTACTTGCATCCTTGGGCGTTGTACATGATGTGTTCCACATCTCTCAACTCAAGACATGTCTGCAGGTACCATCAAAACAAGCAAATCCAACTCAAATAGAGTTACAGGAGGATTTGACTTATGTGGAAAGGCCTATCAAAATTTTGGACACCTCGGAAAGGCATACTCGGAGCCGAGTCATTCGCTACTGCAAAGTTCAATGGAGCAATCAATCCAAGGACGAAGCAACCTGGGAACGAGAAGACGAGTTGAAGTCAGTCCATCCACATCTCTTCGTCAGTGCTTCTGAATCTCGAGGACAAGATTCTCTATAAAGGGGGTAAGTTTGTAACACCTTGAAGTCACCCTAATTAATAAATCATTTTCTAAATGCATTTCTAGAAATATTAAAATATACAAAAGAGCCTCCAAGAATTAAAAACCACCAAGAATGAACTCAAATCGGCTTGTGGGTATTTTTAATAAATTTCCCATGCCTCAAAATATGCACTCAATTTTTACTCAAATTTTTAGAGCATCCTAAATATTTGTTAAGTCAAAAAACAATTTTCAGCTTTTCTAAAATTAATAAATTAAAAATCAACCCTTCCTTCCCTTGGGCCAAATTCGGCCTATCTTCTCTCTCCCCCTCACCCCACGGCCACCTCGGCCTCCTCCTTCCCTCTCCGCCCGCGCGCCGCTCCTAGGTCGACCCACTTTGGCCGAGCGCACGCGCGGCCCGACCGCTCCCGCGCCTGCAGCCACTGACAGGTAGGGTCCGCCTGTCATCCGTCTCCTCCTGCCGCTCCGCCCGCGCCAGTTGAACGGGAGCGTCGCCATCTGAGTGATTGTCTTTGGTCGAGTAACATGTAAACTTACTTTTCCATTCCAAATAATCTATTTCGTTCACTATGCTTATGCCATGCTTGCCAATTTCTTGTTCATTTCAAGTTTAAATTAATTACTTGCTTGTGTATTGCCTCGTTCGTGAAGCTACAAATGAGATACATAATTCTGTTGGTGGGCATTGTGCTCAGGCGTAGTTTATCTATGAAGGCTAGTTAGGGAAATGGCATAGTCGATTGGGTGGTGGTAGCCCCAATCGCCCTTCGAAGTTGGCCACATTAACCCTAGCGCATTGGTGTGTATCGGCAGACTAGTGTTCACCCCCTTCTCATCTCTGTTAGTGGTGGACATTTATGTACCCGAAGCAAGTAAGGATTAAGTATTGACCGAGTGGATTAGTCGGAATGAAAGTAGCCACATGGATCCCTAACTAAAAGATGTTCTCATCTCTATACCCTCTCCTCACCTTATTCTCGAAACCTTCAAAACTGAGCGATTGATGTGGGTTGTGTATATTTCTCGTTTCTCGCGAATTCGATACCCTTGAGTACTTCCGGGTGAAAGCTATAGCAATATCCGTGCGGTTGTGGATTAATTTCTGTTGGGCATAAGAACCGCCAATGCTGATTAGAAATGCTCTAGCTCCATGGTACATAATCCCCACACTTGTAGTGCATGGCCTTAAAATCAACCCTACACTAACAACAATTCTAATGCAAGACTCTACTTGTGGATTGTGGTGTCGATAATCTCCACATCATTATAGACACTAGTATTAGACCTAGCTTCCCTAATACACAATGTCTAAAAATGATCAAAATGATTTAGGCCCTGTTCGAACTGACTTATAGATATGGCTTATAAGCCGCACACAAAACGAGAAATATCATTAGTATATGATTAATTAAGTAGTAATTATTACAAACTTGAAAAATAGATCTATTTAATTTTTTAGAGATATTTTTATATAGAATTTTTTAAAAAAAACATATCGTTTAGCAGTTCAGTAAACATATACACAAAAAATAAAGAAAGAAGCCAAGAAAAAAAAGCTGTTTCGAAACACCTTAGTATCATCCATATTTTTTGCTCTCTCTCTCTCTTCAATCAATGCTTAAGACTATATCCACGTCCTGTGCATTTTGTGGGAGTGTTTGTACGCTGGATTTTATAGGTATTATCCCTAAAACCAAGAATTTACTGCACAACTCAGTTAATTAAACACTGCAGCAAGCCAACTCTCAACCTAAAGCATCCCCACGCGGAGCCCACCTGACCTGGGGTCCCCACACCGTCACCATCCCGACGGGCCCCTATAAATACCGCCCAGCATCCCCCCCGGCTCCTCTCTCGCGCTAATCCCCCCCACCCCTTCCGGCTCCGCCACCACCACCCCTTAATCCCGCCCTTAAACCCAGCCCCACCACCCCACTCCCCACCCCATGGGCTCCGACGCCTCCGACCCCTCGTACCGCCTCCACCTCGCCTGCGCCGCGCTGGTGGGCGCCTCCGTCGCCGCCGCCTCCGGCTACTACCTGCACTGCCGCTCCGTCGCGCAGCTCGACGACGACCTCTCCCGCTCCGCCGCCGAGCAGCGGCGGCGGGGCGGGCGAGCCCCGCGCCCCGCCGCGGCAGGGAAGGCCCGAGGAGCCCCGCCGCCCCGCCGCGCGCCCGCGGGATCGTCCTCGCTCCCGGACCTCTCCTCGCTCTACTCCGTCGGCGTTGGCATCGGCGGGGCGGCCGCCAGGGGGTACCCCGTGGCCGAGGAGGAGGAGGACGACGCCATGAAGGAGCTCGCCGACGCCGCCGAGGCCTGTCTCCCGGTTCCCCTGGGCCTGCCGAGGCTGCACGTGGGGCCCGACGGTGAGTTTGTCTGTACTCTGTTACACGTGTGGAGCGTGTGCGGCTGGCTGGAGTGTGGACAGTGGACTGGATAGGATTGGATTGGTGATGCTGGCTTGTACCTTGGGGACAGCTAGGCTAGCTTGCGAGATGGCCTTCGAGTGTGCGCAGTGTGTTTGTGCGGTTCGTACTGGATATGACATCAGGAAGAAAACAAAATGTTGTTGTGTTTAATCAAGTGTTCCATAACTTTTCTGGTGGACATTTAGTGCTGAAACTAGTATAAAATTTAATGCAAAACAAGAAAAAGTTAGTATGGTATGGACATCATTTACGAATTATTTGGATGAAACCTGAATGCTAAATTCAAGCTCTAGGCATCATGAAAGCTGTGTATAACAAGCACTGAAACTGCTTCAAAAATAGAAAGAGAAATAATGATATCATGTATGAGGTAATCCTATGTGGAGTAGCATGGAATGAAGCAAGTTTCTTGTGTGTAGTGGGTTTGAGCGTACCTTTTGAAATGCACCTATTGCCCACTGGTTATGAATAAAGAAATGTGAAATTTTGTTCAAAACGTAGGATGATGGTGGTAGGCCTTAATGGAGAAGGCTTAAGAACTAGTGTAATGATGGAACATGTATGTTCAGTGCAGCGACTACTGAATGTTGAGTAATCTATTGGCTATTTGCTAATGTTTTGACAAATGTGTTAATTAGGTTAGCAGGTTGGGCTGGTCCTTAGTGTTACTCTAGAATCTAATACGGACTTGTAAAATAATGTTTACTTGTTGCAAAGAATGTTTAATCGACTCCAAAGGCCAATCTCAATATGTTGATGCAAATGCCTTTGGTGCTTAAATCAGCAGCAGATACACCTGTACTCCTGTAATACATTGTCCTCTTTATTTGTCTATATACATTTTTCTTTTGTGAACAGGCTATTTACATTAGTATGATATGGCATGACCATCTTTTATCTTTTAGAATGACACCAGGTAATAAGGGCGGTTATTGCAGGCAATAAACAACTTGTTCGTTCAAGTTCAAACAGAAGGGTTGGAATAATCAAACCAAATTCACCCAAGTCACCTGTTGCTAGTGCAAGTGCTTTTGAGAGTGTAGAAGGATCAGATGAGGATGATGCTACACAACACAATGGTAAACTTGATAATGGCTACCTGAAGATGAATGGAAATATTGTAAGTTTCAGCCATCCTGGTGTCACTACTGTTTTTCTCATTGTAGTTTTTAATTCCTTTCTTAATCTTTGACCTCTATATATTTGAAGTTAAAATAGATCATGCACATAAAGCAAGTGAATTTTGTGGCTACCACTTTCTTAATCTATTGAGCCTTGGGCCTCTCAGTTTCATCTGCTGTAGTTATTGAGTTCCTCTGACAGACATTCTACAGTTAGTAACTTGATAGAAGAAATCTTCTGACTAGACATTGCTATCATTAGGAATACAACCAATAGTATTTGTTGCTGATATTAGTAAATATGCTGATAGTCCTCTCTGTTTGGGGAAATATTTGCATTTGGTACAATGGCTCGGACTAATTCTGGAAATCCTTTATTTTTTTTATGTCTGACCATATTTTAATCAGGAAGGAGAACAGAAAGGAAACAAAGTACTGGAAAATGGGGCTGCAGCGCCATTGGCTGCAGCAAGTATGATTCGGTCTCATAGTATATCCAATGATCTTCATGGTGTTCAACCTGATCCAGTTGCTGCAGACATTCTTCGAAAAGAACCTGAGCAAGAATCATTTATTAAGCTGCTAACTGCTCCAAATGGTATGGTATTTGACCTATAGAACAGTAATATTCTCCAATATATGAATTTCTTATACTTTTGTTATACTTCCAATTTTGATGAGCACTGCCATTTTTAATCTTAAGCAAATTCATCTGACATGCTGTACTCCTTTGTGGACTATAGGAGTTATCCATTTGTTTGAATTATTAGGTGTAAGTGAAGAGCCAAGAATACTAGTAAAAATTCATCAAGACCATATAAGTGAAGTGTATGCATGTTAATATCATATTTCTCCTGTCGTAGTAATTGTTTTGTATTGTAATGCACATAATTTTACTCAGATACATTTAACATCTCGTTATTAGGAGTAAAATATTTTTGAACTAATTCTTCTCATTTCCCTCTATTCCCAAATCACAAGTAATTTATTTTAAATATTGTTTTGCATTTTACACCAGAGATTCCGTCTCCTGATGAAATTGAGGTTTACAAGCTCCTTCAGAAGTGCCTTGAGCTAAGAGACTGTTATCTTTTTAGAGAAGAGGTTGCTCCATGGGAGAAGGAGGTCATAAATGATCCCTGTACTCCAAAACCTGACCCCAATCCATTCACCTATGTGCCTGAACCAAAATCAGAGGTAGCCTAGTTCAGTTTTTTTCAGTGTTTCGATACTTTCTGCCTGTTTTGTCCTGATTTCTACCATTGATTATGATTTCAGCATGTTTTCCAAATGGTCGATGGTGTTGTCCATGTCTATGCAGATAAAGATTGTAAGGAGTCCTGCCTGTTAGCCCTTTGGCTCAATATGTTTGACCAGATGCTTTCAATTTCCTATGACTCATTTATTTTCCTCATTTTGCCTCAGATGCGGAAAGACTTTATCCTGTTGCTGATGCAACAACCTTCTTTACTGACTTGCATTATATGCTCCGGGTGATTTCTGCTGGAAACACAAGAACCGTGTGCCATAATCGGTTGAATCTTTTAGAGCATGTAATCATATTGTCAGATCATTTACCCCTTGCTTACCTTGGTGAAACCATTTGAGTCCTCTCCTAAAATTCTGTGTGTGCTGTCTTTTCATTTACAGAAATTCAAATTTCATCTGATGTTAAACGCGGATAGGGAGTTTCTTGCCCAGAAGACTGCACCACATCGTGACTTTTACAATGTCAGGAAGGTTGATACTCATGTTCACCACTCAGCGTGCATGAATCAAAAACACCTGTTGAGATTTATAAAATCCAAACTAAGGAAAGAACCTGATGAGGTATGTTCTTGAAACAATTGCTGCACTGACTTTTGCGTCTGTATTTATGCACATAACACATTTATCATATTACAATCATAACTATATATGGTATGCCATTTAGGTTGTCATTTTCAGAGATGGCACTTATATGACTTTGAAGGAGGTTTTTGAGAGCTTGGACTTAACTGGGTGCGTTTTGGATTTTATCATATCTTTATATAATGATGGAGCCACTATTTGGTTGGTTACCAATTCTTCGTTTCTTTTTCTAGGTATGACTTGAACGTTGATTTACTAGATGTCCACGCAGACAAAAGTACATTTCATCGTTTTGACAAATTCAACCTTAAATACAATCCGTGTGGCCAAAGTAGGCTCAGAGAGATTTTCCTCAAACAGGACAATCTTATCCAAGGTATTGCTTGTTTCAATTGTTTTGTTGAAACTTTTGTGCATCTTACCTTTTTTGCTATTGCTAAACGGGCTTGCAACTCCATATTGTTATCACAGTTTCTCCTTAAACGTTTGTCTTCGGGAGTCCTATCTGTATTTCCATATAAAAGGATGCATTGCCTTGATGTAAACATTATCACATTCAAACTAGTGGTTATATTGAAAATTGGTTGTATTTTGTGGCTTCTGCTTAACGCTCTCCATTTTTTTAATGAAGTGAAGTTACCACTAATCTTTCCATTGGTATATACTCCAGCGCGATGCTCATGTTTTGATTTATTGGTCTTATAAGCATGTGATTAGTGTCATTTTACACAAGATTGTACCTAGAAGTGAACTGTTGATGTTCTAAGCCCATGAAGTGTAGACCAATGTATTTGCTAGCCATTTTCATTATCACCAAATGCCAAAAGTGAAGTGTTTGAGCTGTTGAGTTGCATGGTGGATAAGTTGATGCTTTGCACAAGAGGTATGGTCGGCCTTGATTTTATGTCAGGTTTGACACTTTAGCGCTTCAAAAGGTTCAACAGCTATGGACAGTTAACAAGTAAATGAAGAAACATGGACATAATGATATGGCATTTTGCATTTGAATAACAAATAATAATGCATATATCCTGCCGGACATCCGCTGTTGTTATTTACGACTTCGGTGAACATTTCTTGTAATTCAATGAGAACGTGCTTGTAGCACGGTGGTAAGTCCTCCAGTTGTGAGCCTACCAACAAGGGTTCTTCAAACCCTGGTTCTCAAAAAAAAAGGCCCCTCGCTGTTTGTTCCCCTAAAGTACGGATTAAGACACAGCCTGTGGCAACGGAGTACTGAATTCCAAAAATCTCTGTTCAGCTGACCTCACAGGTTTAGGCACGACTCTGCCACTGATGAGTGGCATGGCATGATGAAGTTCAATTTAGTTACATTATGTATGCTTAGAGTAAGTGTCCATTCAACATTGCTGCTTCACAGGGGTAGGTTGTGGAAAATCGAAATGACCAGACCAGGAAGTCAATTTCTGAATACGAAATGCCTGTAAGGCTGTAACAGATTTAATATAATCTAGATACAGATTAATATATTGATTGATTTGAGAAAAAGAGAAGAGATGCTATAGATAACTTCTTGGATAAAGTTATATATGCAACAAATAACTTCCAAATAAAGCATAAAACATTTTTCTTCAGAAGTGTCTACTAGAATAAATGCACTTGTACCTTCAGATATGGCGGGTACTTTGGAGCTACCATAGTACATGCTCCTCCATAATGGTGCTATAGTTTCATCCAAATACTTAGTGTATATTATATATGATGTTTACTTATTCTGTTTTGAGGGGGAATCACCATTATTCATTATATATCCACTTGTATCCAATATTTTTTGTTTCCTTGAGAGCTGTCTTGGCGCCTTCTTGAAATTTATCTGATTCTGTTTGGTAAAAACTAGGCCGTTTTCTTGCCGAGCTAACAAAGCAAGTTTTCTCTGACCTTTCTGCAAGTAAATATCAGGTAAACTCTGATTTTTTTTCTTTTGGTTTTATGGAAATGTAATTTTTATTTGAGATATTTAACCTGCTCTAATTTTCTTCACCAGATGGCTGAATATAGGATTTCAATCTATGGGAGGAAGCAAAGTGAGTGGGACAACCTTGCGAGCTGGATAGTGAACAATGAATTGTCTAGTGAAAATGTGGTCTGGCTGGTTCAGGTACCCTTTCACTATTCTGCTAGTACTTAGCTCAGGAAATTTCTATAATTGCCTTGCAGTTATTGAACCTAAATGCACTGGATAGGTTTTTGTGCTTTACTCATCTGTTGTGTATGTATAATGCCACTGCTCTGTAGTAAAGCCTTGAAGAAAAACGGGAATAGGTAGGATGATTTACTCTTCTCTGCTTTAAAGAGGGCTTCAACCTGTGGCCTGCGACACCAAAATTTTGTGCTTTGCTACTAGGTCATACCCCTATTGTAGTAAGCCTAAGCTTGGAATTGTGTTGTTATTTTCTCGATCCATTTCTGTACTAGTACTGTAAATAATCTTTATTTTGTAGATGTACTTAGCATGTACAATGAGGACTTAGCATAATGTCTGTTCTTAACTATGGATGTTTTCAAATCCATAAGCTAATAACAAGTAGGTTGCCATTTTTTTTTCTCATTTGACTAGTTCTGTTGGCCAACACTTCTCTCGAGCTGGGGTAGCACCACTAATATGCTTATGAGAAAATACAAATAGTTGGGCCACATCCTGCCTCTTCAGTTACCATATGGCAAGTAGTTTGTTACCTTTTTGTGTAACTCGAAGTAATAAATAGATGAAAGTATGCTAAAAGAAGGGTAAGGATGTTTATATCACATCAAATTTGCGCACCTTTATTTTCTTGAAAGTTCCATAATTGTTTTAAGTAAGTTTCATGTTATATTATGCTTCATTTTCTTCTTTTTGCAAGTTCTATCTCATATTTACAGGAAATGGGCTACCTGGATGACTAGTTGTGTTTGTATATCGGTTTATGATCTGTGAGCGATTTTAATAAACAAACCATTAATTCTTTGTGAAATTAAAATTTTAGTTTATTTATGCAAAATGGTACATGCCTTGTTATGTTCTGATATATTTATGGTATTTGATATTCAATGCTGCATGCAGATAATTGTTTTTTCCTACGTTCCTTTGCAGATCCCACGCCTATATAATGTGTACAAGGAAATGGGTATTGTTACATCATTCCAAACTCTTCTGGACAACATTTTCCTTCCTCTGTTTGAGGTCACTATTGACCCAGCTTCTCATCCGCAGCTTCATGTCTTCCTGAAGCAGGTTCAATAGTTGTCTACTCACTATCTGGTGATTTGCATAACTGTTGTTTGCATTGATGCTGTGTTTTGTCTCAGAATTCACTCATCTGTAGTAAAGATTAACTTGTTGCTATTTTTCTATGTAAATTCATCTGTGTTACAGTCATTATATAGCACAAATTCTAGGGGAAAACATGTTGAGTTCGCTTTAACAACTGAAAGGGTCATGAAATGATGGTGATTACAAATTGCCCTCAGTGGTATATTTTTGGAATACCTATTGCATTCCTAGACACGTCCTGTTTATTTGAAGCATGTATGTCATTCGGACAGCTGTTCTGGTTTTGTTGGGAGGCTGCTCAGCTGTCTAATTTATAAGAACAAATAAAATTCATCCGTCTAATTTGTCTCCACAATTTCAATTTTCACAGATCAAATATTGGGAGTCAGTTATTTCATGTCAATCATGAATTGTTTTAATCCGCAAAAGAGACTTCCTTGATCTGTAGAGCAGTTAGTCAAGTTTCATGCTCATTCGTGAACTTCAAACTTAAAAAGCTATACCTGGTTAATTAAACAGCCGAATTTCATTTTATCTTGGAAAGGACTAGGGACTAGGTAATGTTTACCTTTTTTTTCAAACTACTAAATATGTTAATATGGCACGTTTCACAAGCATGTAACTTTAGGATTAACTATTTTTTGACCTTGCAGGTTGTAGGGTTGGATTTGGTTGATGATGAGAGTAAACCTGAAAGGCGTCCAACAAAGCATATGCCTACACCTGAACAATGGACCAATGTCTTCAACCCAGCATTTTCATATTACGCATATTACTGCTATGCTAACTTATACACACTCAATAAGGTAAAAAAATTGTCCTCGTACCTCTAATTTTCCTCATTTTTCTGGAAAAGTAAGAGTCTTGTCCAATTTTAGCTGCGTGAATCAAAGGGGATGACCACAATCAAATTCCGTCCACATGCTGGCGAGGTAGAATCTCTTCAGTGTTCCACTTTGGTTTTCTGGTATTGTGTTTGTCTATAATTGTATGGTGTCACAGGCTGGAGACATCGATCACTTGGCAGCAACATTTCTTCTCTGTCACAACATATCGCATGGAATCAACTTAAGGAAGTCTCCTGTGCTTCAATATCTATACTATCTTGGCCAGGTAATTCTTCATATTTTGATAATCCAGCATGATTTTTAAGAACCTCTATTGCTGTAATTTTACGAGTAAAAAACACGGCAGATTTATCTAATTTAGTGAAGTTTGGTTGTTTCTAAGAAACTTTTAAGTGACTCTTGTCATTGCTGTAACCTGTTGCTTTCAAGTTTATCAGATTGGTCTGGCAATGTCCCCATTAAGTAACAACTCCTTGTTTCTTGATTACCACCGGAATCCTTTCCCAATGTTTTTCCAACGAGGCCTGAATGTTTCCCTGTCAACGGATGATCCATTGCAAATTCACCTGACAAAGGAACCATTGGTGGAAGAATACAGCATTGCCGCTTCAGTACACCCTCTTTCCCTTTCCCCTCGCCTATTCACCTTATGTAGACACTAATGTACATACTTATGTTTATATATGTGAATGTGCAAGACATGCTAGAATGCAGTTCAGTATGCACCTTTATGCTTGTTCATGGAACACATAAAATGCTAACCTTTTTTCTTTTGCACAAAAGGACAAACTCACTTATTGTGCTTTTTGTTTCAGCTCTGGAAGCTCAGTTCTTGTGATTTATGTGAAATAGCTAGAAATTCTGTCTATCAATCAGGGTTTTCACATGCTCTCAAGGCAAGTAAACAGCCTTGTCGACTACTTTCAAAGCTCGGTGGTGGTCTTGAGCTTAACATTCATTTTAGCCACAGACTATTTTCACAAATTATGGTTAAGCAAATTCTTGCTTGATATGATCTATAAGTTCTGCATTTATACGGCACCATCACGCATATCATCATTTCATCTCTGCAGGCACACTGGATTGGCAAGAACTACTACAAAAGAGGCCCTTCAGGGAACGATATTCATAAAACCAATGTGCCTCACATCAGGGTTCAATTTAGGGATTCGGTACGAATACATTTCCTTTACTTCTGTTGGACGAATAACTTAAAATTTTGATGGCCCCTTAATAGTCGCATTAACTGATCAGAAATGTGCGTGATTTTCAGATTTGGAGAGATGAGATGCGGCTAGTATACCTAAACAATGTCATCTTACCTGAAGAGGTGGACCAGTAACATGTACCCGGTGTATATGGTGCAGTTGCCATGGGAGTTACATTTCATGTTTGGGTATGCATTATTCACCTTTCTCTGCCGATTCATACTTTCATCTCATTTTTCTCTTCTCTTCTGATCAATCAATGCCCTGCATGCCTATCTTGTGATGTGGAAAATCAAAACTGGAAGCCTTTAACGTATTATTTCTCTCAACCTTGCAGTCATTGGAAGTCAGCATGAAAAGTGTTGCAATACACATCGTGTCCGGATTCCAAGCCGACGAGTGAAACTTCAAAACAAGTAGTAACCCCAAGCACAACAAAGTACAACAAGATATACAGAATAAGGTTGGATCTTAGATTAGGAAGGATGAAGCGGCTCACAGCTGGTGATAGATTTTGCGGTGTAGGGAGGCAGGTAAACAATTGCTTGGTGTGATTGTAATTGTACCGCCTCTCGTTTGTGAAGGATGTTATACCAACATTGCATGTACTTAACCTAGTCTTATACCCCTGCGAATAAAGTGACGCCGCTTGTTTTGCTCCCCAGAAGGGAAAAAAGGTTTGGGTTACCAGATAGTGCCAAACCTATGGATTATTGTGACTAAGACTGAGCTTGTCGACTGAGCTTGTCATCATAACTCCCAACTCGCAAGTCTCTTTCTTCTGAGACAACAGCAAGTGACTTGGTGGCAATCAGATCTTTTGATTCAAGAATAACTAAATTAATCGTGTCGCTGCGCTATGTTTGGGCTGGGTTAAAGTTTTTCTTTCTGTATTGATTCAATTTTGTGGTCATGGAAACAAAACGGTATAGCACTGCTAGGTGCTAGGAAAAGAAAAGGCAAGCATAGAGTAATGTAGAAATGATAATAAAAAAAAGTTAGAAAAAATACAATAAAAACCAAAACTTGCAGAAGTGAGCAAATACCTTAGGCTTGTTCAGCTAATCCATATGAGGAAGGGATTGAGGGGGATTAATCCCCTCCAATTTCCCTTCAATCCCTATGGGGAAGGATTAACTAAACAAGGCCTTATGGAGAAGAAAAGAAAGAGGTAGTATGAACAAGAAATGTGAGGCAACCAGTTGAAAGAAGGCACAAATTATTGGCGTAGAATCCATATAAATAGGCAATACAACCATACACAACAACGGAATGAGATGGGTGGTCTAAAGGTCAATCCAGCCAGTCGATTTTCTACAACAAGGATTTCACCGTGGAAAGATCAAATCTAACGACGTTGTTGGGGGGGGGGGGGTTGGGAGGGGTGGGGTTTGGTAGGCGATGGGGCAAGGGTATAGAGTGAAAAAATGTGCGCTAACACGATAGGTGCACCTGGTAAGGAATTAATGTACTATGCATGGAATGAAATGGGTGGCCCAAAGGTCAATCCAGCCAGTCGATTTTCTACAACAAGGATTTCACCGTGGAAAGATCAAATCTAACGACGTTGTTGGGGGGAGGGGGGTTGGGAGGGTGGGGTTTGGTAGGCAATGGGGCAAGGGTATAGAGTGAAAAAATGTGCGCTAACACGATAGGTGCACCTGGCAAGGAATTAATGTACTATGCATAGAAACACGTCGTATGCTAATCATCTACATGGGAACTAGTTCCACCAGCACAACTACAGCAAGGGCAATGGGATACACCAACAATTCAACGGGGGAACCAACATGACCGTCCGCACTGCCGGTTTATTGGCGTGTTGAGCAGTAAAGAAAAAACACAAGGAATGTGCGTGGTGCAACATGAAAATAGGTAGAAACGGTTTAAAAATGTACGAAAAGGAAGTTAATAGGTTTGATTAGAAAAATCTTTTAAGGGTTTTAAAAAGCTAGATAGTTTAAGAATTAAATTAGGGCTTGTGTATGCAATGTTGGGAACGGTGAGGGTCTTTTCAGTAAGTTAGGACATATGCTAATTGTTGAGAAAGACAATTATTATATTAAAATTTTTTGGTTGGAGGGGGTCCTTGCAAAAAGGAGTCTAAATTTCAGATTTTACGTGTGGGGACGTAAACCCAAATTTTGCCTTCTTTACCTAGTATTACCAAAAATATAGGGGGTTATATGCAAAGTTTCAACTGTTATTGGCTTTGAAGAAGGGCATATCTTATATTTTTACAAAGGTTGATGGTCTTACTGCAAAAGAGAAAAGTTTGAAAGCGACGCGTGAATCGTTGTGATGGCGAGAACGCCTACGGCTTAGAATAGACTAAAGATTTCCATCCCCTTCTTGACCAATATTGAACCCTCTCTCAATTGTAGATCGCCTCGGAGTTTGTGGTGTTGACTCCATAGATAAAGCACCCATTGGGAAAAAAGAAACAACTAGCTACAAGACCCTAAAAAACCACACCCTGTAGAAAAGTGCCCATCTAGCTTTAAAATCTAAAAAGAACAAATGTATGCGGAGCAAATATTCTCTAATCACTTGTCATTTGTCACCAAAATTAAATTAGAAGTCTAGATGCCTTTTCAGGGGAGGAGAAAGAAGGTGGGCCCTAGAGCACGGGTTGACCAAGTCAAAGCACCATGTCCGACGAAACCGCCATGCAAACCATCCAAGGTGGTAATTGAACTGGTTTTAATAGTTAAGTGAGATGCCATGTCTGGTTTTGTGGTTGAAGGAAGAAAATTAGCTTAGGCCATAGTTTTTTTAACAAGGACGCCCTAGGGCATCTTGTACCTAAGTTATATTAAGAAAAACAAGAACTAGTAAAAAAAGACGTGCCAAAGAAGAAAATTACATTCAAATTTGACAAAAGTCTTCTTCTCCACCGCATCCATCGCAATCATGGCCACTCTATGTTGTTCCACATTCCTGCTGATCATGCCATTGGTGGAAGAGAGGACAAATAGATAAACGGGCAAAATTCGGATGGATTTCAATCGCACAGTGACTTTTGAAGACCGCAATAGTCATCTCTCCCAAAGAACACATCCATAGAATTGCTGAAAGAAATATCGGCGAGGCAGCATCCCGAGCCCAAACCAGGTTTGCTCTTGCACCGCCATCCGTTGACGCATCCACGTCCCTTACAAGCCCTTTACCAGTACCAAATAGACCTCCAGTGAGGTAGAGAGAGAGAGGGGGGACCGTTATTCCAACAAACGTCGTCAACTCCGCGCAGACAACGGCGCCATGGACACAAAAACCATAGCCAATCACGACAACATTGGAAGAAATCACCAAAGCAAAACCATCAGGGGACCAACACTAGAAAGTCCACCATCACCACAATCATTGACTAAGATGATGAAAGACAAATACTTTATTTGGATAAAAACCTAAGCAACTACCAAATATATGGATGGGTCCTCCTCCCCTTCCCTCTCAGCAGCTTGCTAGAGAGGAACAAGAAGGGGAACATAGGGCGATGGCGGTAGGTTTTCTATTGACTTGGGTCGTAGTTGAGGGAGGTACTATAGATTTTTTTCTTTAACTTTAATTTCCGTCCTTCTTCCTCCTTTTTTTAATAAATGACGCCGTTGACTTTTAACACGACGTTTGAGTATTCGTATTATTTAAAAAAACTTAAGGAAGTATAGTTTTTTGTTGTGACCGATTCATCATTAAAGAAACTTTAAGCATGACTCATATTTTTGCATATTACACCAAATTTTTAAATAATACAAACGATCAAAGGTTACGATAAAAGTCAACGGTGTTATCTATTAAAAAACGAAGGGAGTAACACATAGATGGGCCAAAATTGAGAACCATCCATATAAGGCAAGCAGCAAGCTAATGAAGATCCATGCGACACCGAAAATTGCACTGTTTGACACTTTTTTGAAACTATTTTCGAAAATGGACAGGTTTTAAAACCTTTTTCAAAAATGGGCCACCAGCTCAGCACCAGCCCCAAAGGCGTTGTCCTCCAACATGTCCGCACCACGAGCACTGGCGCTGAGGTCGTTGCCCCCGTGGCTGCCCTGACCACGTGGAGGGCTGACGTGGCAAAGCTTCGCGCCAGTGCGCGCGACGCTGAGCTAGCTTAACCCAGCGCCACACCGTACCAGGCCCACTCGTCCCATCCTGTCCCCTTCGTCTTCGCTCGGAATAACTCAGCGTCTGTCAGAGGAGGAAACTCCAATCGCGGGGAGTCTGGAGACCCCCCTTTTGAGTTCGGCCAGGGGAGTTGTTCATAGGACGGCAACGGCGTCTGGGAGAAGATCGATGCTCGGGCGCCGGGAGCCCGGACTCAGAGATGGCATGCAAGGGAGACAGGAGGAGGTAGACAGGTTCGGGCCGCGCGGAGGCGTAATACCCTACTCATGTATGTGTTTTGCTATGTGGAGATGAATGTGGGTTGCTGTTACAAGGTGAACTTAGGGTGCTCAGGAGCTAGCCCTCCCTTCGGAAAGGAGAGACGGAGCGAGCTGAAGAAGACAAACAGTAGCGAGAGAGCGAGCTAGAGTCAGAGATCGAGCCTCCTCAGACCTGCAGGCATGATCCTCCTTTTATCGATCAAGGGGAGTCCACAGTGCCCAGTACACAGAGAAAGCTAGCTACGATTTGTCTTGTCGCACGCACGCGGCCGCCTGCCGCGCCGCGCCGGAGGGACGTCTAGTCGCTGCCTGCCTCGGCTGCTGCGGGCGGCTGGAGTTGGTCTGCTGCAGGCGGCTGGAGTATGGAGATGTGACAGCGCGTGCCTCCGTTGCCAGAGTGTGGAGAATCGAGGCCCCCTCAGCCGAAAGTTCTCTGACGGCACTAGGAGGGGGCCCACGTCATGACGGTGCACGCATGTCTGACCGGGAGACAGGCGGGAGGCGCCCCGTCGCCTCGCCATTAATGAGGGTAGTTGGAGAGTTGGTCCGCTCGAGTCAACCTCGTGCCCGGGGCAGAGAGCTCATCGACCCCTCCGCGCACACAAGGCTCCGAGCTCCTCGGGGACGGAAGATGTGAGTCCCGGGCTTGGGGAGCGGCGCTCGGGACCAGGGATATCTCTGTAACATGCCCCGGGAAGGGAGCTGTGGGCCCCGGGCCCGAGAGGGAGACCTGGGCCCGGAAAGTCCCAGATATGTGTCCCGGGGGCGCGCCCCAGAACCGAAGCCGAGGCCCTGGGCACAAGGGCGAGACCCGGGACCGAGGATGTCCTCGGGCCCCCGGTACTTGACCGAAAGAAGGTTGTAGCCGGCCGTCGCCGGTGCAGAATGTGGCCTCGAAGGAGCTGACGTGGCCGAAGACCCACGTGTCCCCGGGGTATGTGGGACCCCCAGTCCCATTTCGCCGACAGCGTCGCCTCTCCGTTTCTCTCTCCCCCACCCCCAAATCTTCACGAATCCACTCCAAATAGCTAAGATTTCGTTGGGATTTCAGGTGGACATCTATCTCCAAGGTATCCTTTGTACATTCCCGTATTTTCCTTGTGGATTTGTGATGCATTTGTGGTCTTTTGGTGAACCCTAGGTGTCAATGTAGTTTGTGTTTGTTAGTTGGAGAAATGCATAGGGGTGAAAATGCGGTTGATGATATATCAATTTTTGGATTCATGTGTAGTATTTGGAGTATACCGTGGAGTTCTAATGTATGTGTTGTATGAATATGTGATGTATGTGTTGGAGTGTACTAGTATTTGGTGACGTATGTTTTGCATATGTAGTAGTTTAAACGTTATTTAGAATGTATTTCATCGATTTGGATAATTTTTTATTTGAATTATGTACTTATAATATTATTATGTCATCAATAGTCATATTTTTTTGTTAGGCCTTTCATATTTATTTAAAAATGTTTATCATGTTGTGTAGATGGATAGGTTGGTCCGTCTATATTACAGTGGCATAGTGAATGAGCTAAGTAATGGTGGAAGTCATTTCGAGGATACGATCATTAGGTCTATAGTATTTCATGCCAAACCTACTTTCGAGGAGCTTACGGCCCGTATAAAGGATGTGTTGGGGTGGTCAAACGAGTCGGTTGCTCTGCAAGGTAGATACGATGTCGGAGGTGGACCAATGTCACATAAGCATATGCTCGAGTTGAATGGGGAGGTGGAGTGGGAAGTATGCGTTGACATTGTGATGGGGTCACAATTCAAGTCCCTTGAAGTGTTTGCTTGTAAGATCCAAGGGGTGATAATCAAGGAGGATTACTTGGACCTAAATCTATCCCGCGTGTAGTTTCCCCTATCTCTTATCCGGTGAATGTTGTGTTGGATGATGAAAGCGATGTGAAGAGTGACTTGGTTAGGCGGATGGCAAGTGAAGGAATGGTCCCCGATAGTCAACAACTTGGTCGTGGTACATCACCTGTCGAGGCGCCTACCGAGGATGCGATTGCACACAATCAAGTGGATGAGGATGATTTAGAAGATGAGCGAGAACCTATGACAGGGGTGTACGCCACTTACTGCGAGAGGGTGTTTATACACGTAGTGAGTGCGAGGAGACTATAGAGAACCACGAGTTGGACCCCAGTTTGCTTGATGAAGAAGACGAGGACGAATCCCTATATGACGATGATTATGCCTCTAACTCAGATGATGATCGGACGATAGCTAAGATGTCCGAGGAAGAAAGAAAAGCATTCGAGGAAATAATTGGTCGTAATCCGGCCATAGTACAATTTGAGGATCTTACCAACGCAAACCTTGCAATCGCCGATGGTGACCCTGGGTACGATGGTGGTATAGATGCAATAGGAGAGGAGCCAAGGAAGAGGTTAGAGTTCCGATCTCTTGATCAGTTGAAGATTTGGCTACAGTAGTACTCGATTCGTGTGCACTGTTCGTTTCGTGTGAAGTACTCTAACGTCACGGTGAGGTACACGGTGGCTTATCTTGACGCATCGTGCAAATGGGAGGTCCGTGCACAAAAACCACAGGTGAAAGATGGAGAATATCTAGGATGGGTGATGAGCACGGCTGTTGTAGCACGGAGGCATCGGGGCGTCATTTGCAGCTTACTTCTTGCTTCATTGGCAACAGGTTGCAAGCTTTCTTTCGAGCTGAACCTACAATCTCTATCGGCACCGTGGTAGAAGCGGTGGAGTTTATCTTCAAGTACTGGCTGTCGTATGGAAAAGCTTGGTGGGCTAAACTGGTGGCCATGAAAGTCATTTTTGGAGAGTGGGACGAGGTGTATGCTCGTTTGCCTACTCTGTTCAATGCAATTAAGGCGAAGAATTCATCTATGTACCATAGTATGGAGCGACATGAGCAGAAGTCAAGAATTGTCAACGGGGTGGAAAGACACGTGTTTGGCCGTGCCATTTGGATTTATGGGCAGTGCGTCAAGGCGTTCAAGCATCTTCGGCCTGTACTAGCAATAGACGGACCTTCTTGACAGGGAAGTTTAAGGGCACATTGCTAACAGCGATTGGCATCGATGATGGTTACCAGCTAGTCCCCATGGCATTTGCTCTTGTGGACAAAGAAAATACCTCAAAATAGGAGTGGTTCATCTGTACACTAAGGTTGCGTCTTATCGGTTCTAATAGAGATGTTTGTGTAATTTCTAACAGACACACTGGAATTTTAAACTCGATCAACAATACCATACCCGGACATCGACCAGTTCATCACAGATGGTGCATGCGGCATTTCTGTGCTAATTTTTATTCCGCTGGTGCCACACAAAATCAGATGAAGGAGCTTGAACATATAATTCAAATAAACGAGAAGCCGGTATTCCTCTTGAAGATCAAGGGTTTGATGGCTCTTCTTGTTGAGCATCAAAAACAGTGGCTACAAACTCAAATGGCCGTCAAGGAGAAATGGTCTAGGGCATTCGATCCACAGGGACGTCGGTTTGGTTTCATTACAAGCAACTTCAAAAAGATTCAATAATGTCTTACACGGTATCCGTAAATTACTCGTGATAGCTATTGTGGCATACACTTTCAGCAAGCTGAACGCTTGGTTTGTTGACAGGCACAAAGACGCTTTGGAGCAGGTCTTAAAGGGTGTCCATTGGCCGTAGAAAGTAAAGGAAAGGATAGAGAAGCAGAAATCTAGAACAACGGGTCAAAGGACGACCTGTTTCGACTTCAAGGCAATGAAATACGAGGTTACGGAACAAGGGGGTGTCACGGCCGCTGGAGTTCAATGGGGAGGACGACATTATTGTGTTGTTGCAAGAGACAACACTTGCACTTGACAACGCCCGCTTCTTTTCAAAATGCCATGCTCTCACATGATCACTGTGTGCCGACTTCGAGGTTTAGATGTGGAGGTTCCCCCGCCTGTGTTATGAATTTTCAAACATTGTCTTGCGTAGCATGTACGCTCCTAAATTCTAGCCGTACCTTGATTCATCTTAGTGGCCAACATACGACGGTGAGTCGTTCATCCCGGACACCTCATTAATGATTGCTGGCCATGGAAGACGAAGAACTATCCAGTTCAGAAATGACATGGATAGGGCTTTCTCTTCAAATTCTGAACTATGATCTTAATTTGCATCTGTAATATAATTTTTTCCGATAAAATGGACTTGAGAAATAAGAACAAAGTTGAATATTTGGTATAATGCAACTATCCCTCTATTGGTTCACTGGAGAGAAGAAAAGAAGAGGAGTAATTGTATTCTGAATTAACTTCGGTTCATAGCATCCTCGCCAGCCAAAGACTCACGCACCAAGCCCTGGAACCTGGTGCGCTGAGATGCCCTAGGTCCGTGTCAGATGGTTTGGCGCGAACTTGGGGGACCTAGCCCAGTGCACCAAGGCCTGGAACCTGGTGCGCTGAGATGCCCTAGGTCCGCGCTAGAAAGATTGGCACGGACCTCGGGGACCTAGCCCAGTGCAGCATGGCCAAGAACCTGGTGCGCTGAGGTGCCTAGGGTCCATGCCAGGCAGATTGGCGCGTAGCTAGGGGCCTAGCCCAGCTCACCATGGCCAGGAATCTGATGCACTGAGGTGCCCAAGCTTCGCGCCAGGCTATACGTCGCGGAGCTAGGGGATTAGCCCAGCGCACCATTGCATAGAACCTGGTGCGCTGAGGTGCCCAAGCTCCGTGCCAATGGTTTTGGCGCGGAGGTAGGGAACCTCCTTGGAAAAAGTCCTCCTGTCGGGGGTGAAAAGTTTGCGCTGACACGGCCTAGGTCTGCACCGCGGTGATTGGCGCGAACCTGTAGGACAGCCGATGGCACCGGGCTCCACCTCAGCACCAGGGCAATTGGCGCTAAGCTTCCCACGCTTCTCACCACGGGCATTTGTGCGGAGCTTTGGGCTGATGGCCGAGCAAAACATTCCTCTTGCCGGGAGTGAAAAGTTTGCGCTGACATGGCTAGGTCCGTGCCAGGATGATTAGCGCGGACATGTAGGACTTAGCCGATGGCGCCGGGCTCCAACCTCAGCGCCAGGGCCATTGGCACTAAGCTTCCCATGCTTCATGCCACAGGCATTGGCGCGGAGCTTTGGGCTGATGGCCGAGCAAAAAATTCCTCTTGCCGTGGAGGAAAAGTTTGCGCTGAGACGCCCATGCTCTGCGCCACATGCGTTGGCACGGAGCTCTGGGACTTAGCTGAGGCCCAGTCCGCCATCTCCGTGCCAGGTCCTTTGGCACGGACATTGTTAGCCTCAGCGCCATGTTTTTTGGCGCTGACATTGTGGCTGCTGTTTGTTGAACTACACTCCAATCTTACAATTCTTTGCTCTCAGTGCATTCATAAGGCCAGGGATAAATAAACAGATGTCAATAGAACATACAGGACGAACTCCAACATCGCACATTACTTGCTTACGAACATAGTGAAATTATCCGTCCAACGAGTGCAAATGACATATCAAACGTTTCAAGTTATCGTTATTACATGCCTTAGGGTTTTTGAAACGGACATCCGACTAGATATGCAACTACTGTGTGCAGCGGGGATACTTTCCCTTCCTCGCCGCCTCCGGCCCAGCTTCCTTCGCACGTAGTGCCCTCTGCCGCTTCCTCTCCCTGTCTGCCTCACAGGCTTCCTTCTCCTATCGCTCCTTTTCCTCCTTCCTCTTCTGCTCAGCCTCTCACTCTGCTTCCGCCGCCTAAAGATGTTCGAGGCGCTCCCTGTGCCATTCCTATGACTTGTGAAGATACTCTGCGTCATCTGGACGGATCTCCGTATTTATCCACTGCACAAAGTCGCACAGAGGGGGAGGAGACTTTGATGCCTTCACATATGCAAATTTTTGCACAAAGATTAAAATATTTCGTAGTACAAGAGAATTCGTATTATCTCCACCGGCTTCTTCGACTTTCCTTTTTTCCCTTGCGACTTGGACTTCTCTGGGGAGTACGTGTAATTAGCACATATTCAATACCTTTGCCAGTATGTGTGATCCCTCTCACTTATTACAAATTTGCAATCATATCCGCACCAGCACATCGATGGAGGCATGCCAATCGGAGGTCGTTAACGACTGGACATACTGAGCGCATCCATCGCAACCTACATTATACTCAAATAAACACAAGTTATACCTCTCGTAAAATGTCAAAACGGAATTATATTTCAACATTTACCATGGAACAAGGGGTGCATACTCGAATAATTACCACAACCACCTATTATAAATATACTTATACAACTAATACCTAGGGCATACTAAATATGACTAAAAAAATGAAATGGCATTGTCCACATTTCCATCTCCCTTGCATTTCTCAAACTAGGGTTTCTTATCTAACAAAAAGGAACCTAACTTCAATCCTAGCGTTCACAAAAAACCAAATTAACATCACATATCCACGGGGAAAGTAAGGGCATTGTATGGAGGATAACTTGGAGATAGGCTACCACCAAAAATCTGGACGAAATAAATTCAATTTAGCTTTGATTTGTGGAGATTTGGGGGTGGGGGAGAGAGAGAGTCGCTTGTTCTCTAGCCGGCCAAAGGAAAGAAAAGAGCAAGGAGAAGGAGTGGGCCTGGCATGGCGTGGTGCTGGGTCAAGCTAGCTCAGTGCCGCACTCGCTGGCGTGGAGCTTTGCCATGTTAGCCCTCCACGTGGTCAGGCCAGCTACGGGGGCAACGACCTCAGCGCCAGTGCTTGTGGCGTAGACATGTTGGAGATCAGCGCCTTCGGGGCTGGTGCTAAGCTGGTGATCTATTTTTAAAATAGGTATTGAAACCGGTCCATTTTCGAAAATAGTTCAAAAAAATATCAAACAGTGTAATTTTCGGCCATGCGACAGGCCCGGCCAATGCAGGATGTGACAGCCCATGTCTTCCAAGCCCAGCAGACCATCGAACAAATGGCCTAGGCCCACTCAAATGGGTTCTTTTTTTGTTCCTTTTTTTGCTTTTCCTCCTCGCACACATCCCCTCTCGTTAGGGTTTCCCTTGCGCGTTTCGCCACGCGCACCGCGGCAAAAATAATTTTGGAAGCCTCGACGAGCGGGACAACGCCCGCGCTTTTGGCCCCCACTCCTCTTCCCCTCCTCGTCGCCGCCGGAGGAGGGCGAGATGGCTCCGGCGATCGGGTCGCGGCGGCTCACCGTGCTGCGGGAGTTCCGCCCGCACGGGCTCGCGGCCGAGGAGGCCGACGGCGAGGGGGGGCCCGGGGAGCGGCCGCCGCAGGACTACGACTACTTCCTCTTCGACCCGGCCGTCGCCGCCTCGCCGGGCCCGGAGCCTGGCGAGGAGGCCGCCTCCTCCTCCGGCGCCGACGGCGACCACGAGCTCTTCATCCGTGGGAATCGGTGCGGGCGCCAACTCCTCAATTTATTATAACTAGTGCTTATGCTTATGTATTCCCCTTTGGCATTTCAGCGTATTGGATTCTGTGTTTTTTTTTAAAATGGTGCTATTTGTTCTAGTGATCAAAGAGCAAAGATGTGAACACAATAGGAAATGTTACCTTCATCGTGCTCCGTTTAAGCATACATGCATTTCTGGGTCATACTTTGGAATGCTTCTCCATTCTCTTTTACCTAGTCGCCATAGGATGCATGTGCTTTTTAAAAATTTTGACCACTAATATTCACATAAATATTTAGATTCACCAAATTTAATGATATTATTGCGATATCATTACATTTAATCACTTAAGCTAGCATGCTCAAAGGCATGCATGGCAGACTATATGTCAAACTGTATAAGAGAATGGAGAAACTAGATGCTAGCAGATAGAAATTGATTAGGTAGCTCTTTATTTCTTTTGATATCTGAAAATTGCGGCATGAACTGTGAGTGTTACATTAATTGATTTGATCTGTTTTAAATTTAAAGGGATGCAATTCAGTTCATTTATTTCTTTTTGACGATAATTTTTAGTTCATTTCTTTTCATGTCAAAGTTTGATTTGCATGTTTTTTCCAGTGGATTAGATGGGTGTAGTTCAGTTGATTCTTTCATACGGTAGATGTTGGATTCTTGTATCATCAGTATAATATGTTTATGTTTCCCCTATCTTGCAGGATAATATGGAGTGCCGGTTCACACGTTCACAAAAGATACCTCTCACCAAATACAGTCATAATGGTATTTTGACTTCTCTATTTCCTTGTTTTACAATGACAGGCAACAATTTTTCCTTATCTGTTTTGCATATAGTGCTCATAAATTAGACCTGTGACTGCTGATATCAAGCTCTATGCTAGATGTGTTCCCTCCTCTGAGTACTTAACCTGATCTTTCTTGTTTCCTCTGTAGATACATGTTTTTTTTTCTCCTGAACCTCTAAATTGTTCCCAGTGTTTCTAGAGCTGAAAATTGCCCTTCAGCGCTTCAACTATCTACTCTGTACACATTTTAATTATGCAGTACTAGGTTGTTGATCTTTCCGGGAGAACAAAGTCAGCACGTTGACAAGAAGCAATAAGATCCTCTTTAATCTTGCAGTGCATTTTCTTTTCTTTTAACAGTATGCTCTGATTACTTACAAATTTACAATAGGTGCTCATTTGATGATGTTGACCTGAACTGTAGGCCTGCTGGTGTCGGATGGACACAACTCGTGATGCACTTCTATGTGTTCTGCAGGTTGATACTTTATCTATATACAATGTAAATGGTGAGTTTAACCCCTTATTATATTAGAGTGGCAAATGACAGTGCTGAAATATTCACTTTCCTGCGTGCCCGAGAAAAAAAATATTGTCCCTTAATTTTCTCATGCTCATTTTTAATGTAATGCAGTAATAATATCCCAGCCACTGCACACAATTTTTTAATGCTCATAATGCACGCAATTTATATTGTAGGCGAGGTTGCCAGCATTCCACTACCATATGCTGTTTCATCAATATGGCCTATTCCTTCTGGTCTTCTACTTCAGAAATCTACTGATGGAGGCCGTGTGGTATTATCCTCAACTTCACTGCTAAAAACGAGGGATTTTATTCGTCCTAACAAGGAATTTGGATTGAATTACAATGTTTCATCCCAAGTCAATACTTTGGAGACTGTCACTAAAGCTGATGGGGCCATTATTTCGTCTCTTCTCATTTTGAAACATCCACTTGAAGAGCCTCAGGTATATTTGTACTACATCTACTTGAAGGGCCTCAGATATATTTGTCCTGTATGTTTTTTACCATAGTGCAAGTTATTAGAGATGAATTTGCCATCTCTTCCTTCAAATTTGGTAGATTGTCAAGACACGATTTCTTCATGGTGGCATGTTTTCTTATTACCATTATTGGGTGGACCAAAACTCAAGGGCGCACATGTTTGCTTATTTTACCGCTCGGTGTCCTCACATTGTGAGATTTAAAGTTTAAAGTTTTCACCAACATAGCCCAGCAATACATCTGTCTTGTGAGGAAAAATATACTGCTAGATTTGATGTTACTAGATAATCCTTGTGTTAGCAAGAGTAACTAAGTAAATTGTGTCCTACTTAGTTAAGGATAGGTAATAGAAGTCAATTTGGATTTTATATGTGAATCATGAAGCTTGTAGCAGTTTCATGGAGCTCTCTCTAGTAGTTTTTATTAGAGTCTTGTAGTAGTTACTACAATGTTTACCAAAGGACAGCTAGGAGTTGAGCTGTAAAAGTCTAGCACTGTAGCAGGTCGGTTACTGTAGCAACCGACTGAAATACTTATAAAAGGAGATGTATACCCTCTTGTAAAGAAGTGTGTGGAGGGGGGCTTGTGTAATATATGAACACACCTTTGGCTAGACTAAAGTGTAGTTGAGTGATCCTACCAACATTTGATTTTAAAAGTGGACTTGTATTTGAAAGTATTTTCTTGTGATATTAATTTTATAGTTGTTAAGAATATATTATAAAAGAAATCAGTGGTTAACATCTAATTTTGAAGATATCCCAAGTAAAACCATTTTATTCCAAAAAATATAACAGAAGAGCATTTTAGCAGAAGAGGAACAACAGAAGAGGCAACATTTTAGCAGGGACTGACTGCTTGCTACATGGCACGCCAGACTATCAGAGCATGTGCATGCAGTGGAAATATGCTATCTATATTCCATATTATTTGGTGGAAATTTTTTATTTGATTGTTGCATGAATATATACGAGGTCTGATAGTTTTGTTTATTCATGTTTTTGGTTGCATAATGATCAACTATCTTCAGGCAACATATTTTGAAGAAATGGGCAGGTTGGATATGATGAAAGATTTTGATGAGAAGATTATATGGACAAGTGATATAATACCTCTAATGGCATCATACCACAAAGGTCTAATTTTACAACTTATCGATCTGTACATGTCCCATAATTTTATGGCTTGATATGAAATTGACTTTTCATGTGGCAGGAAAATTTCAGCACTCTGTTTGGCAAATTGATGGTACAACTTTTCAGGAAGCAATGGATGAAAATGCCCCAATTCCATGTGATATTTCTATGCATAAGTTTGCATTCTGTAAGATATGGCAAGGGAAATGCTCCCAATCTGCTGCTAGTAAGGTTGCTCCATTCTAACTGTATGGAAAGAGCTCTTTTTGTATCATATTTTTCATCTATTGCATATTCTGTTCTTCATTTTCCATGTCATATTGCTTGTTTTCTGATTGATTCATAAGACAAAGAAGAGGTTAAGTTCAATAGAAAAGAAGGGGTTGTTTTGACATGATTTTAATGATGTAACGTGACAATAAAAATGAGACATGGATAGGATTATGGCCACAATCAATATATAGTTTTCTTTTCTTTTTTTGGTGGGTTTTCTATGTTGTACCTTTGAATAGATGAATTCTAGGTATGAAAAACATAGGGCATTGGTGTTTTCTTTTTTCTTCTCTTGTCATGTTTACCATATCCTGTGGTTGTCTCCTGTGCTTCAGTGCTTACTGCTCTATGGGAAATTGCCAAATGTTCTCCATGCCAGTTGAAGGACTAATTGCCAAATGGGCATTAGGGAGGTTTACTTTTTTTTGTGGGGAGTGTCTATGACAACTTGTATTTAGAGGCCTTCCATGAGCCTTGATGCCCAGTGCACACTCCTATAAAATTTTACTTGATAAGATATTCAACCTTGGCTTAACATGATTTTATATGTCTCTGCTGTTTCCCATTTTGTATGGGAATGTTTCCCTTTACTTGTTTTATACTTTGCATTTTTTTTATCAACATCATTTTCCTTGATATGTTTTGAAAATGACTCCTATCAGGTTTTCTTGGCAACTGACATTGATGGGACACCAATAATTTGTTTTTTACTTCATGAACAAAAAATATTGCTTGCTGTAAGAATTCAAGTTGATGAGATCAATGGAGAATCCTTTGGTGATATTAAACCTCACATGAGCTGGAACATTCCTGCATTTGCTGCTGCACCAGTTGTCGTAACTCGCCCAAGGTGGATTGGCTTAGCACATGGTTCTGAAGCCTCAATGAACTTGTTTTAATGTTGCTATTTATATCTTGCAGAGCACGGATTGGAGTCCTTCCCTTTACGGACATCCTCATTCTGACGCCTGATAACGATCTACTACTTTATGTATGTTCATTTTGCATGCATGGCCTTTAGGTTTTTATTCATGTGGAAAGCCCCAGTTCTCCACTACTTCAGTAGTCAGAACAGCAGTTGTGCGTTTTCAATTGTATATGATTGAATTTCAGTTTGAATTAAGTATTAGGGTGTTCGTTGCAGTTCGCAGCAGGTTTGAGCAAAGTGTTCAATTTGCACCATGTATGCTGGCATAGTGCTTCACTTTGTAGCATGTTTTCACTTGCCCCCTTATCTGGCTTCTTTTGTTGACATGGCCCAACAAACAGCCACCTCACCTTACACCTGATTTAGAAAAGCATATTTGTGTTGTACCATGTAAATACTAAATTGCAACCATGAGAGGACACCAATTAAGAATGAGTAAGTTTCATGGACAAACAGAGTACTAAAACACGAATCTATCACAATGGGTCAAGTTTCATGGCAAAATAAGTCAACAAAGTATGCAGTGCCATGTATTCACTAAACAGCATGAGCTCCTCGTGAATCACAGTATCACTGTGGATTATAGCAAAATATAGATGAATGACACTTAACACCTCACACTACATAGACAATAATTGGACAATAAATCATGGTTTATTTAGTGTCTGAGCCATGATTGCAATTTACATGGTGCATGATGCTCAGATATGCTTCTCTAGATGAGGTGTAAAGTGAGGTGGCTGTTTGTTTGGCCATGTCAGCAAACAGAAGCAACCGTGGAAGGGGGTAAGGCTAACCTGGCGCAAGGTGCAATAATATGCTAAAATACACGCACAAACCGTAAACTTATCTTAAATATGGTGCAAGCTGCAAGAAACACCCTAAGCCCTGGTCCAAACTGTAATTCTTGCTCTTTTTTAACTTGTCATGTGCAGTCTGGAAAGCAGTGCCTCTGCAGATATACTCTTCCTACGGAATTGGGGAAGGGTATCTTTTCAAATTATGAGCTAAATTCTGGGGTTACAGACTTTTACTCTGATATGGAGATCACAAGCATAACGGATGCTGTTGAAGGTCGTATAAATGTGACATGCAGCAATGGCCTGGTAGGTTGACGCATGTTGCTTTAGCATACTTGTTATTGCTTAGAATGGTGTGAATTCTTGGTTGTATTTTGGTTGTGTTTTTCTGGGGTTTAACGTCTGTTATATTCATTTTTGGCTATATATGTATTGGATTTTACTGAAACAATGGGGATAGTCTCACTGTTGGTATTTGCTGGCTGCTTTGCCAGGTCTTTAGGTGTGATGTGTCTTGGCTCAGAAGTTCATACTGATGTGCTGCTTTATATAATGTAGAAATAATACTAGTGCTGTGGATTTGGTGTTATACTATGTTATCCATGATGAATGTGTTGTTTGCTTTTTAGTAAAGGTTGTTGACTTTAACTGTCTTCATATTCTTTTCCTTTTTAACACAACTTTTTATGCTGAGGAAGTCACTATTTGATGCCATTATGCATGCTTTTAGTTAATTATGTGCATCAAGTTGCTGAGGCGGCCATAGTGACAGTTTTGTCTCATGAGTTTGGTCGTTAATGATTAGCAGTTATGTTTTAACCCTAAGGACTTCTTAAGGGGGTGATTGGTTTGACATCTCATGAGTTTGGTTGTTAATGATTAGCAGTTATGTTTTAACCCTAAGGACTTCTTAAGGGGCTGATTGGCTTGACACATAATGTTGGGCATGCTAGCAGTGGCACGGTTTCTTGGGCATTTGTTTTGTTTGTTGTCAGCTTGCTGGAGTTGTAAGGATGCAAGTGGGCTAGCCCACTAGCTGGTAAAGCTTTCATACTAGTTAATTTTCCATCCACTAGTTCAGAAATAGATGTATAAATACAGCTACAATTATGATTAAGTGGGTTTTAAAGCCTGCAAGACCGCCCCACCTGCATCTACTTAGCTGTGGCTTGCCACTTATTTCAGCCATTTGATTCCATATGCCATAGACAGTTTCTTGCCCAACCTTCGCTAGCTTCTGGCCATCATTTTATTGGGCACACTTTTGTGACAAACTGCATTTAGACTAAGGTTTATGGCAGTTAGACAATGGACCAAAGCTATTGCTAAAAACATTTTTAATGTTCCTATTTCCTAGCATATGTTGTGTCTGGTTTCACCTTCACTGACATGAGCATTTCTTCTAGTTGATGAGATTCACATTTTGATGTTCTGATTTCATTATTGTGTATTACTGTTGGTTCTACAGTACCAACACCCATAACAACTTGCCTATGTGGTCTGTTCAAGAAGTACTGGTTGGGCTACCTGCCACCAATACAGAAAGGGCTAATCTATACAGAATATGATTGTTCTTACGAACTATTCTCCTTTCCACACTCTTATGTCCTTATATGGCTTTGATGTTGATCTCCAATTGTACAAGGCCTTGACTTACCTTTCAGTTGATCTTATGGAACACTTTTACATATTTGTTCTCACCAGATGCTCCGATGTTCATTACGCAAGAACCCTTCCTCTTCTCTGGTTAATGACTGCATAACCGCAATGGCAGAGGGCTTGCAGAGCTGCTTTTACAGTCATTTTGTTTCTCTTCTCTGGGGTAATAGTGATGCTGCCTACCTTTGTTCGAGCTCTCGCGTGGATTCAGAATGGGAATCATTTAGTTATGAAATAGAAAAAATTTGTGCAAAATATGGAAAGATTTCACCAACTAAATTATCCAAATCGCCTTGCACGGCTTGGGACTTTTTGATCAACAGCAAACACCATGCCAAGCATGGCAAACTATCTCTAACCTCCTGCACTTCGTTTTTGCCTGTGTCATATTGTACTAGGAGCACAGATTTTCACTCTTTCCCCCAAGATGGAAATAGTGCAGATGTGTCATTCTATATTCGGTTTATGAGAGAAACTTTGGACACATTGCATGCCCTATATGAGAACCTGAAGCTGAATATTTTGAGGAAACAGTAAGTTGTTCCTATTCTTTTTGTCTAAATAATCTGTTTGTTGATATTGCTTACCTAAATGTCATCATGTTGATGTTTGTTGTTTTACTACACATCTCCTATGACCTTAAATACTTGGTACAATGTTTATTCATACATTGCATGTGTTGCATTCTTGTAATCTGGCAGTCCAATTTTACATAGAACATAATTGCTGATTCTTTGTGATCCCAATAATTGTGTAATTTGGCAAAACATTAGATGTCCTTTCTTGATGTTGAAGAGACCTCAGGGGAGCCTTGCCTCCAGAAATATGGGGGCTATGTGATAGAGCCACGGATACTTACATCATACATGTTGCTAAACAGTGAAACACCAAAGGTCGGTTTCTCCACCAACTGGTAGTGAAGAGCTTAGAGTTTTGCAATAGCATGAGTACTTGCTTTTCTCCAGGGGTGGAGCAACTAGTTAATGAGATATTGACTCGTGGGATAATTTTTCCTTTAGCATATTCAGTGGTAAGGATCTATATCTTGGCTTCGGGATCAAGGCATTTCTACCACCAATAAAGTTTGGTGTTAGTGATTCTATTTTCTGATCCTATGCATCAAAACTTGCATATATCAGCATGATACTTCTGCTTTTCTAAATCTACTACATAAGATTGATGTGATCTTGAATGGCTTGAGACATCTTTGGATTATATATATCAGCACTTTTGTTACCATGTATATGGCAAGCTATCTTGACCCATTTTAACCTATGTTGGCTTTGTGGTTTACCTTTTCAGGGATCTAGCATGTCTTGCTTCCTTGTTATGTAGAGTTGCTTCATCCCTTGATGAAAACAATTATGTAGATTACTATTGCCGAGACTTTCCCCACAACTTGGCTGAATTCCATTCCCTATCATCTGCTACTGCTTTAAGATCTCCACCATGCCTGTTTCGTTGGTTTGAAAACTGTCTGCATCATGGCAGTGATCTGAAGACTTCAGATGATATTCCTGCTCTAATGTGCAAAGGAAAAGGTTCTGCTGTGAGCTGGGGTAGGAAAGTGGTGTCATTTTATAGTTTGCTATTAGGAGCAGAAAGGAAAGGGAAAAATCTCTCTTCTGGTGTCTACTGTGAAGTGGCCAGTGGTTCAGCAAGAAGCACTGAGGAACTTACTGTTCTCGCTATGGTTGCTGAAAAGTTTGGGCGTCAACAATTGGATTTGTTACCAATTGGAGTATCTCTTGTGCTTCGCCATGTCTGTCCACTATCTTTGCTGTTTGTGATAAGTGGGTACTGAATTTCTCTAAAGATATCATTTTGTATTACAGGCACTGGACAAATGCCGTGAGTCTCCTCCTGATGACTGGCCTGCACCAGCTTATGTTCTTGTTGGGAGGGATGATCTAGCTATGGCAAAGATGGGGTCAGGAAGGAAAGAAAATGGGTTTTGGAACAATGATAATTTGACATCAATATCAGTCCCATATATGCTACATTTGCAACCTGTAACCGTACTGACAACTGCATTGGATGTCCCTCCATCAGAAAGTTTGAATTCTGAGGATACTGATTCTGTCTACAGATCTGTTGAGGATGGAATGGAACACATCTTCACCTCAACAACACAACTGCGATATGGTCGTGATTTGCGTCTGAATGAGGTTTGTCTTGTTATTTAGTTGATTTGGTCTACAATTGCTTTTTGAGTTACTATATTTAAACTTGCAGTATTGTTTACTTAACATTCCTATTCTTACTTCCAGCGATTGTCCCTATGGCTGCATATCTTTCACTCTTTAAGTTCTATAAGTTGATGAGCCCATATGAAGATATTACGACTATAAATTTTCTGCAAATTTACCAAAGCATTTGGGAAACTGCAATAGTAGCGCATCATTTTATCATAAAACTACAATTTCTTAAGCATGGGAACATCTGACAGGTCGGGTCTGTCTGTCATACACATAGGACCAACTTGTGCATGGCATGCTGTGTGCCACACTGTAACTGCATGAGTATTGCATTTGTGTATGACATGTAAGCTTGACGTATTGGGTGGTCCAGTACTCCAGTTGCTAAAGGGAGTGCATGAGTTACAGATTCTGATAAAAATCGTGTGCTATTGTGGTAGTTTTCTGATGTCCCACTAAAGTTGTAGAAAACGTATAGTTTTGACAAAGTTGTAATTTTCTGAAATTTACTCTAAAGTCTAAACTTTGTTAATTTTGAGATTCCATGTTTAAGTTATGAAGATGTGTAAGTCATTTCCTGGTCTGTTAATAAGATGTTGCAGAGAAGTATTACAATTTACAAATTTTTGTTTTGACATATTTAATGCTTGCAATGGACCATCAGATCTAGCTGTAAAGTTGTAGGCGGGAGCGCAAATAATTTTATGAAAATAGCTAGTGGCCACTAAAATTTTATGACCCGCAGGTGCATTTTTGTGAATGAGTTAAAATACATGTCTCTTTACATATTGTTCTATCCTTGACACATTCACAACAGGACAATCACATCGCTTGCATAAGATATATTGGTCTTCAGCCTTGTGTTGTCGTTGTCTGTCCACTTGGCATGATAATGTTTATTCTAAAAGGCCTTATATATTGCTTCTCATTCTATCATATTGTTTTAACTAGGTTAGACGCCTCTTATGCTCAGCAAGACCTGTGGCAATACAAACACCCACTAATCCTAGTGTATCTGATCAGGACCTACAACAGGTAATTCTCTTCTTGCTATTTGATCGCGATTACTGGCTACAGATAGTAAACTATCGTTTCACCTAACAACTACATTTATTATCACATTAAATTATTGTTTCTGCTTAAATTCGAATTATGAAACCCTGTTCCCATTGTCACTGTCACCTTCTTCCATGCTGTTGATCTTTCATTTCTTTATGATATGTCATTTCAGTTTTCTTAAGTATTCATAAATTTGAAATATTGATAATAACCATTTTTGTCAGGGTATTAATTCAGTTCTTTCTGTGATCTCTACAGTTATGAATGAACTTATTCTTGTATTTTCAGCAACAACTTTGGAATTTTGCACAAAGGACAACAGCTTTACCTTTTGGGCGTGGGGCTTTTACTTTAGCTACAACTTACACACTGTTGACAGAGGTATGACTTCACAGTCATTATAGCCAGATGGTTGTGGTTGCATTTTGTCCAATGTCATATTACCTTGGCCCATTGATGTTCTCTATGTCATCTTTTTATGGGACCTTTTTTTTTTTTGTTGCAGGCTCTGGTCTTCCCAAAGCTTGTTTTGGCTGGTCGGTTGCCTGCACAGCAGAATGCAACAGTAATGTTACCTCTTATGTAACTCGAGCTTTATTTATTTTCTTGTAGACTTGCTTTCTGAGTAAATCCATTGTTAATGTCATGATGCAACCTTTAATGATATAACTGCAACATCACTGTCTATGTCATGCGTGGGACGGGGCCTCCCCTATTCATGGCAGAAGAACAACAGCATATCTGGTAGTGCTGTATGCCAGTCTTAGAGATAGCAGCCCTTTATCTTAGTTCAGGATATGATGTTAGCTGAGATATTTCAGGGTTGGTGGGACACTTTCTAGTCTGTTTGATTGGATACTCATGTCAGCCGAACTCTATTTTACCAGTTTCCAGACCCAATTGCATTTTTCTTTCCATGTACAGCATGACAGGGTAATAAATATCATGTTGCTACAGCTACCACCTTCAATATATCTCACTTTGTAACATTAACGCTGTGCTATGCCTGAATTTTTACAACATTGCTTCATAGTAGATCCCTGGTTGTAACTCCATCTGTTCCCTGTTACACTATTTTATAGGTTAATCTTGACCTAAGTACTAGAAGTGTCTCAGAATTCAAATCTTGGGCTGAGTTTCACAATGGCGTAGCTGCTGGGCTCAGGCTTGCTCCTTTTCAGGTAAACTGGACTCTCACAAAATAGATAAACATATTACCCCGTGGTAGCAAAAGCTGCAAAATTCACAACTCTTGGCAAATGCTCGCCGCCTTCTATTCTGTATTTCCTCTCATGGATGTGTAACACTGTCATGTTTCTTTTTTCAGGAGAAAATGTTGAGAACCTGGATACAATATAATAGACCTTCTGAACCAAATTTTACTCATGCTGGTCTGCTTCTCGCATTTGGTTTGCATGAACATCTACGAGTTTTAACTATGACTGATGCTTATCGATATCTATCCCAGGTTGCCTTGATGTCCTTCTTGGTTCTGTTACTAAAGAAAATACTCCCTCTGTTTTATCATAAATGACGTTGGTTAGTTCAAAAATGAACTAACCACCATCATTTTAAAAAGAATGGAGGGAGTAATTGGCTTCACTAGTTGTGTTCATTTATTCATTGTTATCTCTAAACCGTTGTGTACTACTTGACAACTTTGCACCTCAGTCACCACTCACCACTCACCACTCTGTCCTCCCTTTGATTATTTCTGTACTCAACCTGCTAGGAGAAAACGGGGTTATGATATCATTATTTGTTTGGTGTGGTATGGTATAATCTTATTATTATTTTACTGCAGGAGCATGATATAACTAGACTTGGTTTGCTACTTGGTTTGGCCGCATCTAATAGGGGAACAATGCACCCAGCAATTTCAAAGGTATACAAAGCCTCCCTTTGCGTTGTACCTGTACAATTATCACTTGTCAAAAGTATATTACTGCCAAGTTAGTAAACTTCATCCATTTGATAAAAATGTATGGTGACTTGGTGACTGATTCTTTATTAGAAAAGTCTTCCTTTCAGATTTGTGTATTGTTTTTTGTTTCTTTTCAAAGTAGGGGCTTTGTGAATTCCATCCGTTATAGGAATATATGGTGAATTGCATACATGACCTCTGTCAGCAATAATTTTTTCCTCCTTAACTACATACAATGTTCGTTGAACAGATATAGCAGATATGGTCTTGAAAAACCCTTTTTCAAAAGAACCAAATACGTAACTCTTAATTCTCTCAAACTTGCAGTTAGAAGTGATGGGGTTAAAACCACCTGCTTAGCCTTGAAATGGTTAGAGCGTAGTTTCCCATCTTTGGTATATGGCTGATGAGCATAAGAAAACAGATACCCTATGCTTGTCCTGCTGTTTATTTTTTCTTTTGAAGGCACAAGTTGCTCCAATCATCCAGTGTTTACTTCTTTGTTTTGAAAATCCAGGTTTCTGTGGGTTTTTTTTTTTGTATGGTTACTTTGAATGTGAGGATATGCTGCTTTGTGGACTGCCAAATTAATTTTTATTGCTTTTGGCTTGATTGCAACTTTTCAGATGCTCTACTTTCATGTCCCTTCCCGACATCCATCTTCAACACCAGAGTTGGAATTACCTACTCTTCTGCAGGTAACATTGCGATTGGCTAATGACTTACTGTGTTTTTACTTAGTTTTATGGATTCTCAGAATGTACTTAGTTTCATGGATTCTCAGCATATGATCCTTGAGTTAACAGGTCTTACATTCACATGCTGTATAGTGTTGCGTGTTGAAAATGTTTGCTAGTGAAATGGATCCTACACCATGCAATTGTTCACAAGTTTTGATCGTTGTATTATAGAGATTATGTTTTGGATGGAGCGCAGTCGCAATTTAACTCTCATATGAATATTTCTAGTAAGAGATGCAATTGGGGGCAATTCTGTTGCATCCACTTCCTTCCTTCAATTAGTTGAATCCCCAAAAGCGGAAGCAATTCTTTGTGTTAAATACCACTTGTTTTGAGTAGGTTTTGGTCTTTTGTGGATTTCGCGATAGGGAAAAATGAAGTTTTGAGAATTTACTTGCTTATTGACAGATGCGATGAAAAATGTTTTTAACCAAGTACTAAAAACTCATTATGCAGTTTGTTCATAATGCATGCTTTTTACCTAGTGTTCTTGTTCAGAAAAGATCAGAGATAATGCGTCTCCTTCAAGTCAGTTTATATTGTTAGGTTTTAATAAATGCAATTTCCGAAATTTTGATTGAAGGTGCTCAGGTAGGGACTTTACTATGTTTGACAAGCAAAGGTTTTATGAGCCAAAATCTAGAAAATATACAAAGTGATTCTTAGCATTTGATTTGTTGGCTTTAGTTTCGGTACAACATTGTAATAGGTTGTATTTAATGTGGGTATGACCAGTGCTAATCTTTGCAGTCTACATCAGAGTTAGAATGAATCAAGAGAATCTTCTAATGTGGCTTTCTGCCTTTTATCATTGGTTCATTGCCATCCAAAAAAGTTTGGGTAGAGCAATCTCTCTTCCCTGTCACCTGCTATCGAGTGATTGATCATTCATGATTATAAACTTTTATCTAATAATCATTTTGTTGTAATTTTTGTTCTATTGGGTAAGCTAAATTTCCTGCAATTTACATGGCTACTAGCAGGCGATATTAAATATTCATTCATCTGCTCTTATATCTTTCATATTTTCTGTTGTTCCAGTCAGCAGCAGTAATGGGAATTGGACTTCTCTATGAAGGGTCAGCACATGCATTAACCATGAAGATTCTTCTGGTACTTTCTTTGCCGTGCTATTCAATTGAGATTCCTTTCCTTTTGTGTTGGTATTCTTCTTTTAGCAAAGGAGCACTTCATTTTCGGTTGTCCATGACATTAATGTTAAGAGGGTAAGGGAGAGGACATTAACTACTCAAAAAGTATCAATTGTTCATCACTCTTCGATAGCAAAGAGTTATATCTACACACACAAGATAGTCATGGTTGTCCCACTGGCCAATCCTAGACTGGGTCAGGCCATCCTATAAACATATCTACACTTAATCTTCTCCTATGGCGTTCAATATTCTATCATTTCTGCAGGGCAGAAGCACTAGGTGAATGAGGGCACCAACTGGCAAGGAATAGGTCTAGAGTAGCTGGTTAAGAAAAAGATCTGCAGAAGTTTAGGGACTACGAGGCTTAGTGTTTATTCATCCTTTTGCTTACTTAATGAATCTGCTATCCAATTAAGTAGAATCACAGCTGTAACAAACCAATCTAAAAGACACTAAGGCTGCAAAGAAGGATATAATCAAATCAAACTGAAGATAAGGAAGTAATTGAACTAAACTGAATCAGAAGCAAAGTATACTACTGCCTTTGCTGCCTTGCACCAGCCACCAGCTTCTTGGGCCCGTTTAGGTGGCTGGTGTGGCATTGTGCACATGATAATATATGAACCAATTTGCACAAGATCATAATTGTCCTTTTCAAAACATTATTTTTTTACTTATATTGTACTCGTTACTTGCAGGGTGAGATTGGCCGAAGAAGTGGTGGAGATAATGTGCTAGAAAGAGAAGGCTATGCTGTTGCTGCTGGCTCTGCATTAGGACTTGTTGCCTTAGGTGAATTGCATTTCATGATAGATTCATGTTGCATATCTTAAGCTGGCACTTCTGCACAAAAAACTAACGGAAGCCTTTGTTGAAGGTCGTGGAAGCAATGCTTTTGGATTCATGGACACTTTCCTGGACCGGCTTTTTGAATACATTGGCAGTAAAGAAGTCTACCATGTAAGATCTTATGGCCCTCTATCCTTCCTTATTATCTAATGCTGAGTGGTCCCCTAAGATGGTTGATTCTTAATGTGTGTTAATTCAAAATGTTTCATGACTTGTGGGTTTGGACGGTAAGGAAAGAATGGAGACAACAACTATGCTCAATGGGAGGACAATGGTGCATTGCATCTTGTCACCTTGGCAGATTGGTGAGAAGAGAGAGAGAGAGATTGTGGTTTTTTTTTTTCAGTTCCAAGTTTGCAACCATGTGCCAGGAGCAAAGGAATAGGACTCCTTTAACAGAGCCAGAACAACCAAATATAATTAAGGAATTTACAGAACCTTATTTCAAGCTCACTTGATGGAAATACAAACTGAGATGAAGGCTTTTCTTTAAGCCTGGATGGCGTCGATGGCGTGGGTGCTGTGCCAAGCGTGCCATCCGACCATCTCTACTGCTCCTGCTGCCAAACATGGCGATAAGCCCACATGGCATTTTGATAGATTTAGTTTTATTTGTGCATGCCCTTGTTGCACAGCTGTTAACATGACACATTTAATTGCTACATATATTTAACTATTTAAGTTGGATTAGATAATCTTGTTAGAGCCTCTATTTAAATGGTTATAGGGCGCATGAGCTTGGCAAACAAGAACAAAAAAGTTCGCTTGCCAACTTTCTATCCTTCCCTGCAAAACCCCCTACAGTGCTTCTCCCACTATGGCCTATGCCACCGGTGCATAGTCTAGGAGACAAGTACCTTGTACTCCCATTAACTACTACCTTTGTTTTGACACCTTTTGCTTTATATATTATGGCTTTGCACCTTTTGAAGCAATTAAATTTTGCTAATAAGTTTATAAATTGTTGTTAATATTCTCAGGAAAAACACCTAAATGCATCAATAACTGCTGATGAGCAAAGTGGCAACACCGGGCAGGTCCTCCCTCTTTGCAGTCACGGCACATTCCATAAATCACATGTGAACTGTGTATTTCATTTCTAGTATTATCTTGTCATTTGTGCAGATGATGGAAGGAGCACAGATAAATGTTGACGTTACTGCACCTGGAGCCATAATTGCTCTAGCGTTGATATTTCTGAAAGTAACTTCGCTTACTCATTTGGGTCCTTTTTAGATCCTCTAAAAAATAGTCTACATTATAGAAAGATTCTTAGTGTTTTGCCTAACTATTGCCCATTTTACAGGCAGAGTCAGAAGAAATAGCAGCTAGACTCAGTGTTCCCAATACTCACTTTGATCTGCAGTATGTGAGACCTGATTTTGTAATGCTTCGCATTGTAGCGCGGAATTTAATATTGTGGAGCAGGTAATCTTGCAATTTTGATCTGAATTCTTAGTGGGCCTTACGAGCGGACTTGCAGCAAACTGGTGGCATAAAGCTAAGCAATGTTGTTCTTGTTTTGCAGAATACAACCTACCAAAGACTGGGTCGAGTCTCAAATTCCTGCATTTGTCAAGTTTGGTGTTTCCAATACGAGTCAAGAAGCTATGGACAATGATGAATTTGATGCTGAAGCTCTTTTCCAAGCTTATGTTAATATTGTTTCTGGAGCATGCATTGCACTTGGTGAGTAGTAAACATTTGCTCTGTAAATCCCTTTCTTCACCCTATCTCTGCTAGTATTACTTACTGCTTGCAATATCTGACCTGCTAGTCTGGAAACAGCATTCCTGTGTGGTGACTTATATCCAATGTCTGCTTGTATAAGATTAGCCTCAATAGAGATCTCTTTATACAGCTAGTGGGTGAATGATTATCTGATAGTTCTGAGCAAATCTGAAAGCAGGACTGAACTAGGGAGACCTTTTCACTTATCTATTCACCAGTTATTGTCTAAGTAGGCTAACCGTACCTACAATTAGGCTAACCTGGAAACACCCTTAGAGGGAAAGCAGTACATGCCCCTCTTAACCTTTTTTCCCCCTGGAATCATTGTGCTTGTCTTCCTTATGCAACAAAATTGACTTGGAAGCTGCCCCTTTTCACTGTTTTGGATGGGGATCAACATTGAGTACTTTTGTCAATTGAAAATAAATATTTATTGGATGTAGAGAATTTTTAACTCCTAGGGAAGGAAATACAGAAGCTATAGTTCAACCCTCCCTTACTGAATTTGCAGTGAAACTTCTCTATCTTCGTCATTAAAGGCACGGCCTATTGCTGCAGGATGCCATCTGCTTAGCTAAAATGTCCCTTCATTGTTCATTGATTATGGGTTCATTAAACCCCATCCTGGTTATTGCCTTCCTACTTCTGGTAGCACTGCATTTTATTGATAGAGTTTATTTAAATTTCCCAATGCACGACAGGACTATTGCTGTTGGCTAACCAGTAGAAACTGCTTTAAATATTCTTGGGCACCTAGCAGGATTTTGCTGCCATTTACCAGCAGTTATCAATGATTTCAGGACTCAAGTATGCAGGCAGCAGAAATAGTGATGCCCAAGAACTACTCTACGCTTATGTGGTCCATTTTCTCAACGAGGTACTGACATACATGCCTATTCAATATTGTTCTTACATTTAATTCTGGTAATATTGTTGATCTTTTTTCATGCAGATTAAACACGTATCTATTCAGACACCAAGCATATTGCCAAAGGGATTGTTGCAGCATGTTGATCGTGGAACTCTTGAGCTCTGCTTGCATCTTATTGTTCTCTCTCTATCACTGGTTAGTTATGCTGCATATGTTGCTATGTTATTTATAATTGGTACAACATTCTAGTTGTTGTGTTTCAAGCTTTTCATGAAGTCCTTTAGCTTTATATATCTTAAATATGGGCTGTCATTATAATAAAATCAGTTCTCTACATTTTGGTAATTTGTGTTTTGTCTTTGTTAAGGTAATGGCAGGATCTGGACATTTACAAACTTTCCGCTTACTGCGTTATCTGAGGGGAAGAAGTTCTGCAGAAGGACAAGTAAATTATGGACTGCAGATGGCTGTGAGTATTATTACTAGGTGTCATGAACAATTGTGTTCTATTTAAATTAAAAACCAGATAAGGACTGATATTATTTCATTGCATTTTTGAGAAGTCCAATGGTGCAACTTTTTGTTGTTTGAATTTTGTTTCCTGCCAAAAGACCATCTGGATTCCTAGAACCAACCTGGGACCATTTCAACTGGTTCATCCCCTAAATAGCCTTTTTTTTGGCTGAATGTCTGAATAATGGTTAGTGATAATTATTTGAGGGTATGAATAAATTAACTATTATAAAGTTGAAAAATGGATTTCAAATAGTATTATAAGAAATTCATATATAGAAATTTTTTTCAAAAATCACACTGTTTAGGAGTTTGGGAAGTGTGCACATTAATCCATTCATCAGAAACGAACAGGCTGTTCATATAGGAAATCCTGGATAAATTTAGTGAGAACTCACATCTGGTTTATGCCCAAATTTGCAAACGTACCAAGATCCGAGCTATCATCTGGTTAATTCGTCACTGTATGAAGTTCAAATATAAAGTCTGCCAATCACACAGAAATTTCTGTTGACATTCTTCTGATAGCTTATTTTGTGAACAGGAGCAATCTGGATGAATAGATCCACCAGGTCATTTACGATGTGTAGATCGATCTGATAATTTACTTGTCTTGTCTACAATCAGGTAAGCTTGGCTATAGGATTCTTATTCCTTGGAGGTGGTACACACACATTCTCAACTTCGAACAGTGCAGTTGCTGCATTACTGATCACCCTTTACCCACGTTTGCCTACTGGACCAAATGATAATCGCTGTCATCTCCAGGTGGTTTTCCTGTAATTCTGAGTACTAGACTTTTCACTATGTTGGTAGTTTTCCCTTGTAAACAACTAATGTTCGCTCTATGGTGCTGTGAGTAGGCATTCAGGCATCTGTATGTAATAGCTACAGAACCTCGATGGATTCAGACAGTAGATGTTGACACAGGACTTCCGGTGTATTGTCCTCTTGAAGTGACAGTTGCTGAAACAGAGTATTATGATGAGACTAATTACTGTGAAGTGACACCCTGCCTTCTGCCAGAGCGCTCAGTGGTATGTGGATTTGACAATATTTGTTTGTTCAAATAATTATGCTAAAAATGATATAAAGCTTTCAGACAAGTAAAAACATCTTTCAGATGACACTAAGTTACAACAAATTTACTGATCTATGTACAAATTATTTTCCAACTGTGAACAAGTAGGAACAAATAGACCTATGAAAAAAAGTTACTGGTATGTGTGCAAAAACCTGTTATGTGTGCACTTGTGTGGATGCCCACAGGATGCAAAAAAATCTCAAAATATTGGTGTCCCTCTGTTAGGGAAATGACTTTAATGATCGTGCAGACTTGATCAAACTTTATACCGTTGGTGATATACATAAAAAAAATCTAAAAGTTGTAGTTTACACTGTTCAACGTCATTCTTTTTTGATAAATATTTCTCTCATTTTGTTCAAACACAATCAGCTATGGTCATGGAAATCAAGGTCATACAGTATCTCTCCTCTTCATCTGCAAATGTTTTTGGAATTTTGGGAAGTGTATGGAAAGTTCATGCAGCCATGCAGGTTTACACCCAGACTGGGTTTCTCACTAATGAGTTGCACAATCTGAAAGGCTAATTCTGTTGCAGCTGAAGAGCATTCGAGTTTGTGGGCCCAGATATTGGTCTCAGGTGATAACACTTACACCTGAAGGTATGCAACTCTTCTAAATATTTCATGTTTCTTTAGAAAATGTATGTATAGTATTCTTATATTGTATCTCTTAAATAGATAAGCCATGGTGGAAATCTGCAGACAAGACTGACCCATTCAATGGCGGAGTACTCTACATAAAACGGAAAGTTGGATCTTGTTCCTACTCAGATGATCCAATTGGATGCCAATCTTTGCTTTCTCGAGCAATGCACGAGGTTATTGTTTTGTTGCACTTCTGACAAAAGACTATGCGCCTAATATTTCCCTATTGGCATGTAATTTGACTGTTCTATATAATCTTTAGGTTTGCGATACACCATCCACGTGCTACAGTAATCAAGCAAACAGTGCTACTCATAGTTCATTTAGAGTTGATCAGTTAGTAAGCACATTTTCTGCTAATCCAAGCTTGATAGCTTTTGCAAAACTGTGCCGTCAGTCATGGAAGGACAGGCAAGTGATATGTTATCTTCGATGTTTTCTATGTTTAGTTACTTTGTATATGCAGCGAAGAACATTGCCTATCCATCAGATAGTAATCACTAGGACCTATATGGTGCATCACTGCCTAGCTTGCTTTTTAATGTTTAGTTATAAATGTCCAAATGCAGGCGCGGCAGTTTTGAAGAGTTCTGCTCTCAAATACTTTATGAATGTATGAGCAAGGACAGGCCAGCACTATTACAGGTTTCTTACTGAATACTTGTTCATATTTTGTTAAATCTCCAGTGTCCATGAATTACCATGTATTTAGTCATCATTATTTCTTTTCCAGGTCTATATAAGTTTTTACACAATAATTGAGACAATGTGGGAGCATCTAAAGATTGGACATTTTCCTTTCTCAGATTCTATTTTCCTTTCCAGCTTGAAGGTTTGTACTTGTTTCTAAGTTCTCTGCGTATGCTATGTTCTCTTTGTTATACTAGTTTGGGTTACAGGGCTTCCTGAAAGATGGCTCCAGCAAAAGTCCTAGTCCCACCTCCAGAAATTGACTCGTTTATGTGTCTCTCTTTAATCTGCTGTTTCTCTTTTTTATTGTCCTTCCTGTTTTTTGAGGATTCTGTCTTGCCAGCTTCTTTGTTGAAGATATCTTTCTCTATTAGATCAATTTGCACGTACTTTACCTTGGTTCGACTAATTTTTAAATCATTCTGTAGACCATAATTGCTAGGAATTGGCTTTTGTGCTGAGATTTGAAACTACTAATACTTTTCTCTGTACTATGACATTACACTTGGCCATATTATACCATAGCAGCTTTACATGCATCTTCTGCTCTGATGGGTTATACCTTTTTTTTTCTTTATTTTCTTCCGATAGTTTGGAAAATGAAACAATATTTGGTAACGTTATTATGATCTTTCTTTCAACATGCAGGTTGCATCAGCCTATAATGAAGCACTGATTGATGGCAGAATTACAACTGGAGGCATTATTCAGTCCACATTTTTAGAATCTCTTATGAAGCGCATAGAATACATCTTCGCAAAATTGCCGAACCTGCATGACAACTTCGTCAATTACCTGAACAAAGGGAAATGGCCTGATGCACAAAACGAAGCGGTACTCCTTTCTTGCTATCTCCAGTGGTACAGCATCCCACCTCCCCATGTTGTGTCATCTGCAATTGAAAAGGCGAAGCCCAGAACTCGGACCAGCTTGTCCATGCTCCCACTTCTTCGGCTCCTGCTGCCAACCACACATCTTGTGGGACTCATGGAGATTGAGAAGCTTCACACAACTCATGGTCATGAGGGCTTGGCCTTGCACTGAAAATGCAAGAAACGTTTAGCAATGGTGCAGGCAGTTTTCTTTGCAAACATCAGCGCAAAGGGTGCAGTGTACGCCGTACGTGATCGCCAATTGTGATACTGTGGACTGAAATAGTATCAGGGGCAGGGCTCATTGTTCTGATCTAGTAAGGATCGTACCAGATTGCTGGAATGCCAAGGCTTGTGTAGAGGCCTCAATCGTGTTGGTCCTACCTTGCGATGTTCATATTGCCATCTGATAGTCCCCTATGATCCTGTTGCATTTAAATGGTCAGTGCTCCTTTGGGCTTTAGAATAGGAACGAGCGACTAGTTCGAGCCTTTGATAGCTTGCTATATTTTGGGCTCAATGTAACATGGCTTTCTAGTGTATGCCGACCAGTTTTAATAAACTGGTGGTTACGAATTTAACTATGATGGAGCACATTTTGTATCAGGCCAGTGATTCTATGATATCATTTTGTTTTTTTTTGTTTTCATAAATATGACTACTTTTATGGGATTTTCTCGGTGGTATAAGATTTTGAACATTGCTCCTGGTGGGGGATCAAACGGTTACCGCTCCTAAGAGCATCTCTAGCAGGACCCTAAATATAGTCTTTAAATGGTTTTTGAGTGGTAAGGCAAAAAAAAAAATAGTTCCAACAAGGACTTAAAAAATAGTTTCAGCAAGGACCCTAATAGGGCCTTCAAAATAAGGTCTTTAAATCTTTTTCTCTAGCCCTTAGTTCTTGGGGCTTTATATCTGCGAACATCAATTTCTGTGCGTTGCCGTCTGGAGGAAGAGGGAGATCAAAAATTTTGAGGTGAAAACCCTACCTGTACCTGACATGCCGCCATCCCTCCGTGCTAGATCGACCGTCGGCCCAGTGCTTGCCTAGTCTCAGCCAGTGGCGCCCCACTGCCTAGCCTTGGTGCACCCGGCCGTCGGGGCCTGCCTGCGCCACCTGCTCCTAGCTCTGCCGGCGGCAGGGGCGCCTTGCCGCTGCCCCGCCTAGCCCCGGCGCAGCTGCTCATCGGGGCCTGCCTGCTCTCGGCTCTGCCGGTGGCGGGGGCGCCGCACCGCCGCCTGCGTCGCCCCACCGCCTGCCTCGGGCGCACGGCTGCTCCGGCTGCTATACTGTTGCTAGCTTAAGTATTGCTATACTGCTTGCTGCTAGCTTTTAATTAGTACTGTACTGCTATACTTGTCGCACTATACTGCTGCTATACAGCTATACTATGTGTTATAAATATTTATGTTTCAATTATAGCGTCAAACTAGACATATACATATAGTTTACGGTGAAATACAATAGAAAAAGAAATATGGACTAAAAAATAGGTGCTGTTGCTAGAATTCGAGGCAATTTTGGGATCTAAAGAAAATGGGGGTAGCCCTCATTTAACCTTTGGAGGCTTTAAAATATGGCTATTGCTAGAGATGCTGTAAGCTGGTTATTTGTTATAGGCATGCTAGCTGAGAGTCAATTTTGAAACTATATCAACTCTATCCTCTTACAAGTTTATTTGTGGGTATATTTCAAAAGGAATACAAGAAATATTCAAATTTGATATTGTATACCTTATTGTTATATTTTTGTGTGCTACTGTATGTCCTATTTTATGATGCTATTTCGATATGTTTGTGTTCTATTATTCTATTATGTATGTTGGGTTTATGAAAAAAAAGTGTTTTTAATACTGCTTTTTTTTACCGGTAACCGGCTAGGTACTACTGTAAATTTTTTAATCCAAAAATTTGGATTTGAATATTTGTCTAGTCCCTTCGTCCTAAAATATTAGGCAGTTTCAACCCAGTAACTAGGATGATGTCCATATAATTAAATGAGCTGCCACATAGGATAAAAAATGATGTGGCAAGTGAGTAAATGAAAAAAAAGAAGGAAACCAAGTCTTGTATGAGACATGGTTTCTACACAACATCCAAGACATAATGAGAAATGAGTAGTATTAAATTCAAGTATAGAATAGTAGTGTTTGTATTGGAAAAGTAGAGTCTAGTACTAGTTTTTCTTTATGATGTGGAAATTATAGAATGTATGTCTAGTGTGTTGGGTTGGGACTTTCTAAGACATTTTTGGAGGTTTTTATAGGAATTAAGAAGAGTGGTGAAATTAAATAGGGGATGATTGTAATTGGTTGAGATGAGAATATAAAGAAATTAAATAAGGGGTTGTGATTTTAGATAAGGGAGTATGGAGAAATTGCTTTATACTATGATAAATTTTAAATGCTAGAAATAGAGGTAATAATAAAAACTGGTAACGGAACATGTTGGAAAAAAATTCTTGTTCTTATATTGGTTGAGAGTGACCCGAGATCGTATTTATTTTGGATTTAAATATTGGAACATTATCTGGGTTAGGTTCTATGCCATATTTTATAAGGAATAGTAAATCTTCGCTGGGATTTTAGGGGATGAAGTGGAAAGGGTGGAGACCAATTTGATTTACACTTTTGCACATAAAACCCGTTTAGCCAATAGAACTTTTTAACCGCATATTAACCCCCTTTAATTAGTCTCTTTGATTTTATAAGTGGTATTAGAGTTTGGTCTTTTATTTTATGGACTTAAGCGTCCTGAGAGAAAATGATGGCTTTCAAGGATATAGTGTAATCGGACGATGTCTCTCGTATATTTGATGTCACGAATTATACACATTGGAACATCCACAAGATTTCTCGTTTTAACCGCTTAATCAAAGCTTTCTAGTCAGCCTCCTTTATCCTACTTGGTACTACTCTTCACAAAGTTGTTTAGGCATGGGACATAATCTTCTTACAATTTCCCCAAACCTAGGGGGTCAAGGAGCAAAATGCCTCTTCAAATGACACGTGGATCTGAGAATCTAAATGCAACATTTTCAATGAGTTATGTTTTAATTTGAGTAAACTACATCTTGTGCTAGGTAGTGTTACCAAAGTTTCATCATGGACGAGCCTATATCCAATGTCTTCATTTGGACCAAGTTTTTTTTTTAACCATGTAGTCCCTTCTTTTTGCCACCACCGGCTGCTTGCTCCTACCACCTTCCTCGGCTTCAATGGCACAGGTGTGCAGCCCCTCCGCCACCTCCTTCTAAGTGCCAGCGATGAGCTCGAGCATCCTTGTGCGGTCAGTGATATTCTCTCTACGTTCATTTTTCCACGGCGCTAATCAAGCTCGAGAAGAGGATTAGATTGAGCTTGAGCTCGAGCGGAGCAGCCAGCAAAGCTAGTCTCTAGTGTCACTCTCTCCAAGCATTGGATCAAGACTGAGCAGAAACAGCATAAGCGGTTGGGGGACTGCGGCACTATTACAGTGCTAGGTAGTACGAGGTGCCAGAGTTAGACGAGTGGTGGTGGCTGTCGAGCAGGTCAAGGGGAAGGGGCCAAAGGCTGGCCCAACGTGCAACATGCCAACATAAGGAAAAAAAACCTAGTCCAAAGTAAAAAAATTAATTATGTCGTGTTTAGAATGAAATTTTCATAATAATACCTGGCCCAAGGTGTAATTCACTCTTTTAATTTTGGTCCTTTGTGCTTTCAGAACTAGAAAGTGTATTCCTGAAAATTCGACTAATAAATTATGAACCAAAATTATGAACCGTCAAAAACTTTTAATATATTGCATCATGCTGAGGTTTTTTCCTTTAATTTTATTTATTATTGGTGTCCATCTAATCCAGATATTAAAGTCCTCGGATTACATTTAATTGTATCCAAAATGATTTATGGAATTAAATTAAAATAAAAGATTAAGTGGGGGAATTCCAATTGGGTAAAATCAAAATAAATAGTATGGTATCTTGTTAAAATCTTGTGCTAATTAAAAATAGGCTAAAAGAATTATTAAGGGATGGGGACAATAATAGAGTATCACTTGAGAAAAGAAACCCCAAATAAATATGAATTTCTCTAAGTTTTGGAAGTGATTGACAATTTTGTAGTTAGAACCCTCTTTGCTTTAGTTCTTTTTGCAATCTGGTCCTTCTCTCCCAATCGGCCGCATAGCTGAGACCGCCGCCGCCTCTGCGCCGAGCCAGCCGCTGTGCCTGCATGCCACCGCCGCCTATGCGCCGTAACCCAACCAGCACGACATTAGGCACAATCCTGTGCCCATGCCCTGCGCCGTCATGAATTGCGCCGCCGGGATTTCCGCGGCGCATTCACTATGCGCCGTCACCAGCTGCGCGTCACGACGCCGTCGTGACGATCACCCTGCGTCAGCATGATCGCCCCCAGGATCCTCGCAGCACCATTAATCCCCGAATCCCGCCACCGTTGGATCACTGGAGCCTCTGTACGTCCTGTCGCCGTCGCGTCGCCACCGACAGATAACCGCCGCTATGCCGACGCATCGTCACTACCGTCCTACACCGCCGCGACGTCGTCACATCCACCATTAAGACGCCGCGTTATCTAGAGGGGATTTGCACGCGAGCAAATCCTACTGCGCGACCTCGTCTCGTCAACAATTAATGGTGCCACGCCGCTAAGCCGCCTAATCCGTAGCCGTTAAGTGCTCTATGGCCGCCCGCGAGTATTTAAGCCAAGGAGGAGCTCAAGCATGCCTCAATCCCTCCTCTCCCCTCTTCCACCCCCAAACCAAGCCAAGAAACGGGCTGGCCGCCGCTACTCCACGAGTTGAGCACCTGTGGTGCATGAAGCTGCGCCGCCAAAGGAGTCCACCATGCTGGCCTCGCTCGGTGGGGCGAGTACCTGGCGCACCAGAGACCGAGAGGACTGAAGGAAGGGAGCTGGGAGTCAGCCATCGCAATTTTCCTTCCGTCGAGCACCTTGCGCACAAGAGGGAGCCCATCTACCCTGTTTCACCGCCGCCAGCACCCCGCGCCGCCGTTCTTCGTCGTCCGGCCACCTCTCGCTGAGTCCTTGCGCCTGTAGTATCACCATTACCCCTAGGAGCAGGGATGAAAGTGGGACGGATATTTCCCGACCGACCGACCGAAGAGGTTAAATAGCATTCGGATCGGATATTCGGATATCCGGATAATTTTTTCGGATAACGGATACGGATAACGGATAGTGCTTCGGATATCGGATTCGGATACGAGATGTACGGTATCCGTCGGATATCCGATATCCGATCGGATACATCCGAAGTATCCGATTAACATCCGAAGCTGCTGCATGGCCGGCTGACGGGCCGAGGCCGACTCTCGGCTGCGCCGACCGCGCCAGCCGGCCAGGGGCCAGCCACATCCCTCCCGTCGGCTCCCACTCCCAGCCTCCCACCACGGTCCCACTTCTACTCTTCCTCCCAGTCACAGATTCCCAGTCAGTCTCCCACGGCCATGAGTCCACGACCCACGCTCTCACTCAGACTCAACTCTCAAGCACTCTAGATCTGAGATCCCTAATCGAGCAATCCCAATCACCGGGGCGCCGGGCGGCCGGGCAATCGTCAGCGGATCCGTAGCTCTGCCGGCTGCCGGTCCGCCCTCCAGCGTCCAGTCCTCCGCCTCCACGCCCCCATTGCTCCACGGCTCGATGGCTCCGTCTTTCACTGCCATGACGTTGTAGTGCTGTTGCTGCCTGACGGTCCCAGCCTTCCAGGCTCCGCCTTCCAGTGAGCACACGACGCTGGCCAAGGTGAGCAATCGAGCATTGTTGGAGGAAATTGCTAATTTGTTTACTGTGTATAATTTCCCCTTGTCCTCACACATATCCAGGTGTTTGTTCTTTCTATCTATTGGATTTAGGCACTAGGATGGCTTCTGCAAGCGCGAGTGTATGTGCCAGCACAGGGGCATCCCCTGCAGCTGCTGCAACAGGTGTTGCTACAGGTCACTCCGCACCGCAGCAAGCTAATCTTGGCTTGGTGGCGAACGAGACAACCACAGTCTCTGGAGGCGCAGGACCTCAGGTTATTCTTGGTGAACAAATTGGTGATGATGGAACTTACACTGCAGAAGTAGAGCCTGCCGCAAAGAAACAAAAGAGGTCTACCTCCAAGGTTTGGAACTACTTCACCAAGTCCACTGAGACACACAGGAATATTGATGACGAGATAGAGAACCAAATTTGGGTACAATGTGATATTTGTGGCTTCAGAACTCGTGGTGAGTCTATCAAGGGCATGAAGTCCTTCTGGAATCATTTGTTAAAGAAGCACTCCATAAAACAAGATCAGGAACATACATCCCGACCTGGTGAAGGTCAAAATGGTCAGGTTTATAAGTACGATCCTGAAGCTAGCTTGAAGAAATTCTATCTGGCAATGATAATGCATCAATACCCTTTTATTATGAGTGAGCATGAGTTCTTTGTTGATTTCATCAAGTCTTTGTGTCCTGGCTTTTCATTGAGGTGTCGTATAACAGCTAGGAAAGTTATAATGGAGATGTTCTTAGAAGAAAAGAAAAAGTTGTTTGAACTTGTGAAAACTCTTCGTTGTCGATTTTCTGCAACTATGGATATGTGGACATCCAATCAAAATAAAGGTTATATGTGCATCACTATCCATTGGATTGATGATAACTGGAAAATGCAAAAACGAATAGTTAGTTTGATTCATGTCAAAGGGAGTCATAAAGGGGAAAGACTAGCTGCAGCATTTATCAAGGGAGTGATGCTTTGGAACCTGGAAACGAAGTTATTTGCTCTCACTCTAGACAATGCATCAAACAACAACAAATGCGTGGAAAGAGTTGTGAAGGAACTTAATAAGCTTTCTAAGCTTAATAAGACCCCTCCCTTGATCTGTGATGGTGTTTTCTTTCATGTGAGATGTTTATGTCATATATTAAATCTAGTTGCTCAAGATGGCTTGACAGCAATTCGTGATGCAGTTAAGAATATCAGAGCTACTATTGTTATTGTGAAGAACTCTACTTTGCAATGGGAGGACTTTCAAAATTGTGCAGATTTCTTTGGATTGGATAATAAATCTGGTCTTCCATTGGATGTTCCTACAAGATGGAATTCAACATATGACATGTTGAACCACGCTATCTACTATAAGAGTGCTTTTCAAAGGCTTGTGTACTTGAACGAGGAGAAATATGCGCATTGTGCTCCGTCGCTTGAAGAATGGGACATGGCAGAATCACTATGCAAGTGTTTAGTGAAACTGTGTGATGCTGCTGAGTTATTTTCTGGGTGTCAATATCCAACAGCCAACTTATCTTGATGGAAATTCTGTGAGATAAAGTTAGCACTTAGAGAATGGTGTGCAAGTGCTGATATTACTATTGCTACTATGGCTGATGCCATGCAAAAGAAATATTACAAGTACTGGGAGAGATCCAACACAGCTCTTGCGGTGGCATGCTTCCTCGATCCTAGATATAAAAAGAGGCTGGTAGAATATTTTTTGTTGCAGATTTATGGTGAGGAGGTTGCTGCTGGTGAACTTAGTCGCTACATGGATGTTGTGAAGAAATTGTTCCAAGCTTATCGGAGCAGTACACATGAAACTAGGAAGCCTAATGCTCAAGGTGCACCTCCTGTTGCTTACCGTGGACTTAATGCCGACATTGAAGAGTTTCTGTATAATGATGTAGCTAAAACCAGACATGGTGAAGTAGATGAATTGGAGGTATACATGAAATAAAAACCAACTCGGTGGGAAGATCCTACTGGTCAGGGGGAAGAATTTGACATATTATCATGGTGGAAGCTGAACCAAGTGAAATATCCTATTCTCTCTCGACTTGCACGTGATGCATTGGCTGTTCAAGTGTCTACTGTGGCTTCAGAATCAGCTTTTAGTTCTAGTGGGCGTGTTGTTAGTTCATACCGCAGCCGTCTTGATCCCGAGGTGGTCGAGGCCCTAGTTTGTACCCAGGACTGGACTAAAGCATCCAAGAAAGGTATAAACTGTGTAGGGTAACTAAGAAAATAATTCCTTAGATTTTTCATATTGGCATATTCTTCTAGCTACACATGACAAATGAGATGCTTTTAAAATTGTGTTTGATTCAGTCAACTAGTCAAGGCTGATATACTTTTAAATTTCAGGTTACAAGGATAAGATAGCATCACTTCTTGATGAGTTTGATGATGAAGAATCTACTGCTACAAATGGAGACGAGTGCCAGGAGACCGAGGACGGCGAGGACGACGACAAGGAGGACGATGGGGATGATAGATTGAGTGACTAATGCTTGTGCTACTTTGCGGGCTGCTACACTTATCTTTTGTTTAAATCAAGTGTAGCTCCATTTTGGACATCTTTCTATGATGTCAATTGTCATGCTACTTGCAATGGCATGTATGTCTCACTGACTTGTGACTTGTGAGCCTGTGTGGCTCTGTGATGACTGATGAGTGATGACTGCCTGTAATTTAGCTACTGAGAAGTGGTACTGGTATATGAATTATGATAAGTGTCAAAGTGTGCACTCTGCACTCTGTTTGCAGTTCTTTTTTTTTTTACTCTGCACTCTGTAATTTAGCTACTGAGAAGTGGTACTGATGAGTGATGATATGGGTGCAAACATCGATTGAAATGTCAAGCTAGTGTTCCCTTAGTGCCTTAGTCTGCTATTTTACTACTTGAGAGTTGAGACTTGCAGTTGGCACTTGGAAGTTTGGCACTATCTATCAGTTTATCTATGTAATGTTGTCGATTGTCACTATTTCCATAGTCCGTACTCCGTAGACCATATGTCGTGTACTCGTGTATGGTGTATCAAGTAGTAACTATCAAGTGTCTCTAGAGAACTAATCCACCTTATTATGTGGCTATGATGCTACGTGCCTACGTACCCTCACTCTGTCACTCAAACTCTTGGTCACTGAGTGTAATCTAACTGAGTGATTAATTATGAAGTGTGACTATTGGGTGTTGGCTAAATGGAATGTGGTATGATATATTATATAGGAAAAAATTCAAATTACTCCCCTCAAGTATGGTCAAAGTCTACTTAACCCCTTAAACAATTTTTTGTTTCAAATTACCGCCTCAACTATATCAATTGGTCTAATTTATCTCTTAACAAGATTTGTCTTTTTTTTACTTCTTCATACACAAGTAGAGTCTTGAGTTCAAATTTAGTAAAATGATAGCATACATCATACAATGTGTTAAAAAGGGAGAAAAAGTCCAAATTACTTCCCTCAAATATTGTCAAAGTCTACATAACTCCATAAACTATTTTTTTTGTTTCAAATTACCCCTCAAGGCCTCAACCAAATCATATATTGCTAATTTGATTTCTTCACACAATTAGGTAGGATTTTTGACTAAGTGAACGCTTTAATGATAATAAAATGTGCGATATTCACGATGTGGATTTTACTCGATATCCGAGAAAATATTCGTAACCGACGCTATTCGTATCCGGCTCATCACATATTCGATCCGCATTGATCTACATTCGTGATCCTGATATTATCTGTATTCGTATCTGTATCTGGCACTATCTGTATTCGACTCTGAACTCCGAGATAAACTCTGGGACATATCCTGGGACCTCTGATATCCGTCCGTATCTGATCCGATTTCATCCCTACCTAGGAGTTGTAGCACCGCCAATTTTGGCCGATTAGGGCCTGTAGCCGTGCCGGCCCGTGTGCCACCGTGCCATCACCGAGCTTTCCGTGGGCATTTCACCCACGATGCCACTCCAAGCCATCCTGGGTAGGCAATCGAGTGCTCATGTACCCTAGGATGTTCCGCGATGCCGACCCCGAGCTTTGCTCACCTCTGCCCTGCATACCTGGAGGTCAGGGTGAACAGGCCTCCGCCATTTGTGCTCGCCACGCTCGCCCGAGGGCCGTGGGGCCTCACTGTCTCCATCGGCTAGCCGCCGGGGGTCCACCGTGCCCGTTTCCGCCGGCGCTGTGCCGCTTCGGGCTCTGCCCGGTCGTGCTCCGCTGCACCGCACCGTGTCTCACTGCCACTCGTGCTCAGGTGAGAGGTAGACGATGACCTGTTTTTCCCCTCGGTTGACAACCGAGGCCCATCGTAGTATACCCCTCGTGTAGACATGCGGTATTCTATACTCTTTCATGTACCTATGGCATGTGGGTCCGTATGTGTAGAAAACATGTTTAAATCGGTATTTATACTCTGTGCCGTTGACAGATGGGGCCCATGGGGGTATTAGTGGCCGGATCGGCTCTGGTTAGTGGGGCCGGGTCCCACATGTTAGCCGCTCCCCCTTTTCTATAGGAAAAATAATTCGCTAGTTAAAATAAATTCGGGCTGGTCCCACCTGTCAACCTCGGCGCCACCTGGGTTGGGCCCTATGCTGATTAGCCCAAGTACAGTGACCTTTCACAATTAATTTGAATTAATTCTAATTTGAATCTTTAGAAGGCTATAACTTTTAAACCGTAGCTCCGATTCAAATGAAACTTGAACCTAAATTCATCTAAATTCAAGACCTAACTGTTGGTACCAATTTTGTATTTTATGAATTTTTCTGGATTTTGTGATTTATTTGAATTCCGTTTCGAATTCAAATTAAATTCCTCGCTCGTAAATTTAGAGTCCGAGGGAGCTGCTGAGTTGATCGAGGACCAAAAACCGCAAGACTCCGAGCAAGGCAAGTCATCACTATCTTGAACATGTTGAACCTATTGCGAAATTATTTTAATTTCAAATAAAATTGCATGCAATATTGAATTACCTAATTGTGCTCATGCCATTCCTTGATATTGAATGCCCTTTTTACCTTGTTGCCTTAAAATTATCGTATGTCCCTAGTCAAATTATGACAATGCTTAGCTATGCTATTAGTTGCACTACTCTCATGATTATTCAAATGAAAGCTTTGCTTGGGGTAATTACCTTAGGCAAGGTAACTACATAACAGCATGTGGAGACATGAGCGCCACAATGCTAGGACTGGAATGGAATGTGTCGGAGGATGAAACCTCGACGGCGAGAGGTCTGGAGACCCCCCTTTGAGGTTCGGCCAGGGGAGTAGTTCTCAGGCGAAGCCGGCGTCAGGGTGTAGAAGAAGGATACGCGGAGAAGACGTTGAACAGCACGCACAAGGAGACACGGGGATTTATACAGGTTCGGGCCGCCGGAGCGTAACACCCTACTCCTGTGTGTATGCTATGAGGTGGATGAATGTGGTATGGTGGTTACAAAGAGAACTCCGGGAGCTCGGAGGTGCTTAGGCCGCTCTAGCAGCGGCCGGACTTAAGGAAGAAGGAGATCTCTGTGTTGTCTAAGACTGGAGCCTTGCTGCCTGCGTTCGTCTACGGCATGGATCCTCCTTTATAGGCGAGGGGAGTCCACAGTGCCGGTACGCGGAAGGAGATATTTTCCGGTGAGGTCTCCTGTGCACCCCTCCGCCTGCGACGCCCATGCCGGAGTTGGAGGAACGTCCCGTCGCTCACCTCCCCGCCTGCCGTGCCCACGCCGGAGCTGGTATGCTGCGGGCGGTAGAGTCGTGGGGATGTGATGGAGCGGGGAGACGTGATGGCGCACGCCTCCAAGTCAAGGGCCTCTGACTCTTCTTGACTTCAGCGCACACTCTTCCCTCAGAAGTCAAAAGGTTTCTGACAGCTGTCGGGTGTCCACGGGGGGCCATTGGGAGACGCCCACACGTGGCAGAGTAGTTGGTCCAGAGCCTGCCGGGGACCGACATGTGGGCCCCGGGCAGGCAGTGAATAGTGCCCGGAGGCAAGGCTCGGGCCCGAGGCCAAAGAGGACCCGGGGCCGAGCTGATATATACGTTGCCCCGGGGGCGTGCCCGGGGCCGTCGGCGGTCGCGCCCCAGGCACGAGCCCGGGCCGTCGGCGGCCGAAGGCGGTTGCGCCCCGGGCACGAGCCCGGGGCCGGTGGAAGGGTGCCCCCCGGGGATCTGCCGTGGCCGAAGACCCACGCGTCCCCAGGGCATGTGGGACCCCCTGTCCTACTTCGCCGACAGTGGCCCCTGGCCCTGTTGCTCGGCCGGGGTCTGCCCCAGCCAGGAACAGGGCCACGTCTTGAAGAAAGGAGGGGACGCTGGGTCCGCCTGGTTCGTCATGTACTGACGTAGCTTGACGATTTGTTGATTTAGATGCGATACGTACCCGGCACCCGGGCTGAAAACATGGATCGAAGTGTTGAGGAAGGCCGGCGGCGGCGGTCGCGATGGCGCTGCGGCAGCTCGCCGCCGTACTGTCGCCACCGAATCCGCCGCCAACGAGTTCTCCCGCGCCTGACCCGGGAGGGAAGCATGGGAGAAGGAAACGCTCTCCCGGGGAAAATGCATACGGGCCCAAGAGGCCGAGCTCGCGTCCCGGGGGTGTGAGTTCGCCGTGCGAGGAAGTCGCGGTAGTTCGCGAGGAAAACGCGGGAGGCCGTGGTCGAGTCCGCTGCCCCGGAGGCAGGGTTCTTCGACCGTGGCGACCGTCTTGTAGAGTTGATGCTTGACGAAGAGGTTGAGGAAGACGCCGGTTTCCTTCTGACGCCATGCGTGGACGCCTTCGGGGCCCGGGGGCCCTCCATGCCCCCGGGCGCCCTTCTTCTGTCGTCGTCCGGGTCTCACTCGTGCTTGCGCTCTGGTTTTGCCTGTTTTGTACAAGGGAGACATTTGTATATGTATACGATTATGTTTATATTTTCGTACCTTGGTTTATTGTGTTGTTCGGAGGTTGCTGGTGTTCGGGGCCTCGTGTCTGGGAACGCCAAACATCGGGCGTCGTCCGACAGCGAGATCCAGCAGCTGTGAACAGCCGTCGGGCCTATGGCCCCTGTCCGGGCCCTGTAGTGGCCGCTTGCCCCGGGAGATCGGGCCCCGGGGGCGGCGAACGCGACCGTTGAAACGCCTCAGGAGTTCGGTTCCCGGGGGCGCGTGATGTCCAGAGGTGAGCTTGGCGGGGCGATGAAGCCCGTAGGTCCGGCCCCTTCCTTCTTCTGGTTCCGGGGGCCCTCCGCGCCCTCGGGCGCCGTTGGTCCGGAGAGCGTAGCGAGGCCACGAGGACACTCTTGGCTCGCCGGGAGCCCCTCGGGAATTGATCCCGCCCGGGCCCGGGGTCGCTAGGCAACGAAGGCCCCGGCGCCTCGGTCGGGCACCGCCATCCTCTCCGGGAGCCTAGGCTGATCATACAGGGAAAAATACAAGTTGAGGAATATGTGAAGCTGGATAAGGTAACGTATCTGGATATTTGCGAAGGGCGGCATGGCTTCGCGAGCACCATCCCGGGACTGGGAGTGTTGTTCTCGCTCGGGAGCGCCGAGCATCGGGCCGATCCGCCGTGAAACGCCTTAGCGCCCGAGCCCTCTTTCCGGGGCCTGGGGTAGGCGCCTGCCCCGAGAGCCCGGCCACAAGGGGCCGCGAGCACCTGGGCGCGGGGCTTGCGGAGTGGTCGAGTCTGGTGGCTCGGTCCCTTCTGTGTTCCAGGTCCGGGGGTCCTCCGTGCCCCCGGGTCCCGTTCGCCTAGGGAGCACAGTGATGTCGCGACGACAGGCTCTACATGATGAATCGTGAGAGCACTTGGCTCGCTCCCTTGTCCACTCCATGCTGCGAGCCGTTGCGTCTACCACCTCCTAGGGGCCTCTTCGCGGTCGCGACTGAGCGGAGGAAAGGATTGCGCATAAGGAATCTGCCCCCTAGCAGCGGAAAAAACCGAGCCCGAAGCCAACCAGTGCGGGACACCGCAAGCCGGGGCTTAGACGATGTCCGGGGTTTAGCAGATGGGATACGGTAGCTCGCTGGTAGGGAACAGATGCTTAGGCGCAACACCCAGCCACCGCATGGGCGCGACCCGATTATGCCCCCGGGGGAAGATCATCACAATCGCGACATAGAGAAAGGATAAGGGCACGAGCCCGGAAACGATAATAAAAATATTACTCTGGAAGGCGAGTACACATGGGGCCTGCCCAGGGCTGAGGTTTAGAGGCACTTACAGGATGTGTTTTCAGATAATATTTGTGAAGATGCTCCCAGGCTTACCGAGCCCGGTTGGGAAGTTCCGATCACCAGGGAGGGGCCTTCCCACGGGGGGAAGATTTCATTCCGGCCCGTAAGAAGATACGGCGGAGATTCGAACCCCAACCCTGAAGTGATCGGGCCCAAACCTGACGCCAAAGATAGCGCTTGAGGCCTTGCTGGTAACGAGCGACGCGGAGCGGAGCGCGCCACCTTTGTTCCTCGAGGAAGTCGAGGTTGTTGAGATGCATATCGTCGTGGTTGATGTCTGTCGATGTAGTGCTGTAGCCGGGAGCTGAAGGAGAGTCCTGGTGACAGAACGGCTTCGGCCCGGTACACCAGGAAGAAACTAGGTCTCCCGGGGGTCCAGCTAGGTGTGGTATGAATCGTCCCCAGGACCGCTGGGAAAAAATATACTCTGCACATAGTGAACTGTGAGAGCGTCCGGTTCGTTCCTTGTCCATCCCATGCTACGAACGCAACACATGGGAAACGACGAAAGGAACGAGGCCGGGAAGGATATTAAAAACATTGCTTATGTAAAATGTATATACATGGGGCCCCGGCCAGTGCTGAGATCTTGGAGAAATCTGACGCTGGCCCGGGCTTACCGCAACTTACAGGATGTTTTATACATGTAGATTTTGGAGAAACTTGTTGTGCCTAAGGATGGAGCTCGGACTCGCTTCCCTCGTGAGCCCGAGTCCGGCATGTGCTCGGGACCCGGGGGCCCCGGCTGTCATGCGAAGGATAAGTGTCCGGGGCAGACCCGGGGCCCCGGACTGGAGTATGGTTTTGATATAAGCCGGGTTCCGGGGCCCGGGCTTGACTATGGGATTGAGACGACCTTCCGGACGCATTCTCGCCGGAGTGGTGCTGTCCGGGCTATCGCGCCCTATCCTGGTGTCGCGTTCTAGGCTTGCTCTCGCCTTGGCGATGCGCCCTGGTTCGGCACCTCGTGTCGGACCCGGGGCGCGGATTCGGGAATCCGTGCCTCGGCTCGATAAGTGTCCGAGACCCAGGGCCCCGGAGTGAAATATGATTTGTTATGCAGGATTGGTATGTGCCCGGGCACGGGGGCACGGGTATGGACATGGACCATGTCGGGACAACTTCCCGGACCTGCCCTTGCGGAGACAATGCTGTCCGGGTACTCGCGCACTATCGAAGCCATTCTGGACCGGGAGCGGGATTCAGACCGTCCGCCTATGGGCCGGACGGTCTGAGTCACTACAACCGGACCGTCCGTCGACGGTTCGGACTATCCGAACTGCTTCGCGCGCTTGGCCGTTACTGGTTCTGCCGGGACTCGGCTCGGCTCCCTCGGACTCAGATCCCTTGAGAGGGAGCGAGCTCTCCGTGACCGGACGGGGGGAGGTATGCGCCCGGGAGCCAGGGGCTCGACCGGGGCTATTTACGCGCGCCCGGGAGCCTGGCTCCAACCGGGGCCAGATATGCGCCCGGGAGCCGAGGGCTCCCACTGGGGCTGTTTTACGCTCCCGGAGGCTAAGCTCCGACCGGGCTAGGTACGCCTCCGGGAGCTAAGGGCTCGGACCGGGGCGCCATCCGGGAGCCAAGCTCCAACCGGGGCTAAGTACGCCTCCGGGAGCTAAGCTCCGACCGGGCAGAGAAGCACGCCCGGAAGCCAAGGGCTCCTACTGGGGCTGTTTTTCGCACCCGGGAGCTAAGCTCCGACCGGCTAAGTACGCCTCCGGAGCTAAGCTCCGACCGGGGCTAAGTACGACCCGGGAGGCAAGGCCTCCGACCGGGACGAGGTATGCGCCCGGGAGCCAAGGGGCTCAGACCGGGCTCGGCCTACTGCCGCTCCTCGAGGCGTTCGGCCAAGCGCTGGACGGCGCGGCACTCCGTAAGGTCGTGCCGGTCCGTCTGGTGGAAGGCGCACCATCCCCGGGTCATTGCCGCGGCGGCGGCGCACGTGCGGCCCTTTGCCGCTTACGCCGCCGTCGTCGTCCTCGTGGGCGATGTCGCCCCGGGGGCTGGCCGCAGCGGCCAAGGCGGAAGCTCTCGGCGGCCGCCTGGCCTCTGGCGCTTCCTCCTGCTCCGGCGCGAGGCGGAGCGCGAGGACTCGCCGGTTCCTGCATGATTGCCGCGGTGATCAGACGATGGGCCTTACCTATGAGGTCGGCGACTCGCCGAGCCACCGCCCTTCCCGGCCGCTGCCCCGGTGGTAGCCGGGGGTGGCGCAGGAGAGCTTTCGCCGCCAGGAGGGCTTCCTGCGGTGTCGCTGGCTGGATGTCTTGATGGTGGCGCGCCGTGGAGCGGTGCGCCTGTTCACGCCTCACGAATGAGGCCACGGCGGACCCAGCCGGGCACTTACCGGCTCCCTCCGCAAGGGGAGGTGCCGAGGCGCTCGGCCAGGCCGCCACTGGGTGAAGTCGGCCCGTTTTGCAGCGCGCACCCGCGCCCCCCAGGAGGACGTGGGGAACGCGGTGAGCTAGCCAGAGGGCTAGCATTGTTCGGCGGGGTGAAGCCGCCGACTCGTCGTCGGAACCCCGCTGATGATGATGGCCGTCGCCATGGAGCGCCGGTGCTGCCGGCGTACCACCTGAAAAGGAAACTCCCTACCTGGCGCGCCAGCTGTCGGAGGATGAAACCTCGACGGCGAGAGTCTGGAGACCCCCTTTGAGGTTCGCCAGGGGAGTAGTTCTCAGGCGAAGCCGGCGTCAGGGTGTAGAAGAAGGATACGCGGAGAAGACGTTGAACAGCACGCACAAGAGACACGGGGATTTATACAGGTTCGGGCCGCCGAGCGTAACACCCTACTCCTGTGTGTATGCTATGAGGGTGGATGAATGTGGTATGGTGGTTACAAAGAGAACTCCGGGAGCTCGGAGGTGCTTAGGCCGCTCTAGCAGCGGCCGGACTTAAGGAAGAAGGAGATCTCTGTGTTGTCTAAGACTGGAGCTTGCTGCCTGCGTTCGTCTACGGCATGGATCCTCCTTTATAGGCGAGGGGAGTCCACAGTGCCGGTACGCGGAAGGAGATATTTCCGGTGAGGTCTCCTGTGCACCCCTCCGCTGCGACGCCCATGCCGGAGTTGGAGGAACGTCCCGTCGCTCACCTCCCCGCCTGCCGTGCCCACGCCGGAGCTGTATGCTGCGGGCGGTAGAGTCGTGGGATGTGATGGAGCGGGAGACGTGATGGCGCACGCCTCCAAGTCAAGGCCTCTGACTCTTCTTGACTTCAGCGCACACTCTTCCCTCAGAAGTCAAAAGGTTTCTGACAGCTGTCGGGTGTCCACGGGGGGCCATTGGGAGACGCCCCACGTGGCAGAGTAGTTGGTCCGAGCCTGCCGGGACCGACATGTGGGCCCCGGGCAGGCAGTGAATAGTGCCCGGAGGCAAGGCTCGGGCCCGAGGCCAAAGAGGACCCGGGGCCGAGCTGATATATACGATGCCCCGGGGGCGTGCCCGGGGCCGTCGGCGGTCGCGCCCCAGGCACGAGCCCGGGCCGTCGGCGGCCGAAGGCGGTTGCGCCCCGGGCACGAGCCCGGGGCCGGTGGAAGGGTGCCCCCCGGGGATCTGCCGTGGCCGAAGACCCACGCGTCCCCAGGGCATGTGGGACCCCCTGTCCTACTTCGCCGACAGAATGTTTTGTGAAAAATAAAGGTGAAACTAAACAATGTTTTCGACCGGGGCGGCAAGGTGGAATTGGGTGGTATCCGAGAAAAGTAAGGGCCACCCTAGTCAACTAAGGACCGAGCCCTGAAGCTATGCATGAAACAAACCGAGTACGACCATACTTATCACATAGGTATAGACCTAGCAAAGTAGATGGCCGAGCGGAGGCGGTACCTAAGACGTGGTGGATTTACTTAGAGCGTGTGATAGGTGGGAAACCTACTCGGTGGATAACCATCGGTGGGTAACCTAAGTTAAACTTGACTTAATTATAATTTAATGAATGTGTGTGTTTTTCCCTCCTGGAAACGCCAAAACTCCTCTCACCGCTAGAAACCGTGTATGCCTAGAGTGCATGAGGGCTAAAGTTCATGGAGTGGGTACTGCCAAAGCGAGGTTATTGAAATGCTTTGCCATGGCACGTCTCATTCGTTGGGACTAGGCTTATTCGTTGGGCAAGTCATGGAGTGCGGGTAAAGCGTACATCCACTACAGTGTGAATAAACCAATCTATTCGAATAGCCGTGCTCACGGTTAATTGAGCACCGGGACATGTCATACACTTGGCTAGACTCCAAAATTTAATTTGATAATGAGGAATATTGCATATAGTTTTGGGCTGGGAAAGTCAATTCCCGGAAGGTGGGAATGGGTGAACCCCAGAAAATCATGACAAATCTATGGTGGGATGCCATTCTTTATGACCCGGATGGTGGACAGAACCTCTGCTGATATTAATACAATCATGGATTAAAACTTGTGAGTCATTGCTAGGTCCTAGGCTTGTGAAAGTGTTTTCAGAAAACTTGCTTTACACAAATGAACCAAGCCATTCCTTGTCCTGCTTGCAACTGCATAATTTGTATGATGGTTTGTTGAGTACTCTTGTACTCACCCTTGCTAAATCCATCAATATTTGAGGATGAATTCACTGAAGATCCATACGCTCACTACTCGGAGGCTGCTGAAGATGTTGGTACGCAGTAGGTTTTAGTCCCCGGTCATTGCCTGTGGCAATAGCGTTGCCGCTGCCTATGTATACGCTGCCTTATCTAATTCTACTTTTGGATGTAATATGGACCTTGGTTCCATAATACTCTATTGCGTCCTTGCGGCACTATGATGTAATAAATTCGTGATTAGGCTTAAGTGTATGTGCTTGATGCTATCAACATTGTATACGTGTGTTAAACTACTTGATCCAGGGAAATGTTTACAACTATACACGAGGGTCTCCTGTCATATAAACGGGAGCCTACAATTCTCTAGGAGAAACCTAAGGAAAAGCGCTAAATAAATTATTTTACATATGAAAAATGTGTAAACTTTAAAATTTCATCCTAACTCCAAATGAGGTGAACTAAATTTTGTTAGCCTTACAATAATATTTATTTTAATACCGTGTGGTCAAATTTGGCACAACTATTATGAAAAATACCACCAAACCAATAGGGTGTACAAATTCATATTTGGCAGAAAATTTACTATTTACCATCCTCCCAAACAGCCTATGCCTAAATGCCAATCTCCCGGGTATGAGACTGTGCAAGTTTGTCATAAGCATTTAAATAATACTCCATCCAAAATAAGTTCATTCCTAGAGTTCAAAATTTGTTCCAAAATAAGCTAATTCCTACTCTCTTTCCTACCCTCGAACCATGAATAGCGAAATTTAATCACTTCAATACTACTTTTACATTAAACAAGACACTTGGTATTTTCTCCTCTCTACTAAATTTTTCTTCGAATTCTAGAAATCCATTTATTGGAAACAGAGGTATTGTGCGGCGGCCTGCATGTTGTGTTCTCTTCCATAAATATATCTTATTGCTCTGTTTTACTATATAATCTCGTTTCTGCGGATCACTGGTAGCCCCCCTTTATTCACGGGAATAGAAAAAAACACAGGATAAGGATAGCACTTCAATCCTATGAGATCCAAAACACAGGAAAAACATAGGAAAAACCTTTGATAGTGTGTCGGTGTGGAACACCTAATGCAGATCCATAGGACCCCCTTTGTGAGTTCGGCTGGGGAGCGAATGTGTTCTGATATGGCGTAGTTCCTCCTAGAGTAAATGAGCAAAAGAGGTTATATAGGTTCAGGCCACACGATGGCGTAAAATCCTACTCCTGTTGTGTTCTTGGTTGCCTCTGAGATTGCCTCCCAAAGAAGTTTACAAGACTTAGGTTATGAGAGTTTGTTTTGGGTTCCTTTTTTTCTCTGGGCCTTGGCTCTCCCCTTATATTTCTTGGAGGAATACCACAGTGCTGCCCAATGGGAGTTAGAGAATTATGTATGCTTGGTCATGTCTTCTGCTGACCGGTGTGCCCGGTCGCTTGTCTTCCTGGGGGCCCCTCTCGGAGCAGGTCTAGAGAGGAGCTGTTAGGTTATGCGGATGCTACGCTAGCCAGAAAACAAAATTTTCGACCCCATAAACCAGGAACTACTGCTAGTTATAGATCACGGGATTACCACTAGACGCGCAGGTGCAGCGGAATCACTCCGATTAGTCGTACGCGTCGCAAGCAGTGCCGTGCAGTTGCGAGGTCGTCCGTCCGTTCGTCCCTCTCGTGCGGTTCGTCCTTGTGCTCCAGATGCAGCACCTCCGAGTATCCACACATACGGGAGAAGCGTCACGCCTCCAGACTGCTAGGTCCGCGAGGTGCAACAGGGTGCGGGCGTGGGAGCGGTGGCGGCTGCCAAATGGCGTGGATTAACCTAGCCCCGTCGCCCACCCCCTGTATTTATAGGCGTCCTAATGAACTCCCGAGTTGGAGGCCCATTAGTGACCCTAAACCTTGTCTAATTCGGATTCAACCCAAATTAGGTTTCCAGCCCCTTAAGCGTTGCGACCCTATGGGTTCACTACGCATAGACATGGCCCGATACTCCTACTCGACCAATAGTTGACAGCGGCCTCTAGCAAGGCGTGTCAACTCCTACGCATACGCAAAGTATCATATCAGACGAACCACCACAAACCACATACTTGTTATTCCCTTGCCTCACGATATTTGGATCAACTCTTAGGTTAACACTTAACCCCAAGCACGGCCATGCATTTCTTGAATCTCAATCATTAGAGTGATCCAGTGATATCTCTCTCACATAGAGAGGAGCAAATTCTTTCTTGATTGTTTATGTCTCACAGCATGTTTCCCGACAAACCCGAAAACCACCTTTATAACTACCCTGTTACGGAGTAGCGTTTGATAGTCCCTGAGTAGGTCGTTTTACATTTTAAATACATACAACAATCTTAGGTCTAAGGACATAACGTACATGATGTGAATAGAGATAATTACAATTTCTCATGTTGGGTCAGTCCAGCTCCATGTCACACATGTGCCCACATTATTAGTTTGACATCTCCATGTCTATGATTGTGAAACATAGTCAATCAACTAATACATGTGCTGATCTAATATTTCATGTGTGTCCTCACACAAACTCCAATCAGGACAAACTTTAGAATAACCATACAAGTAAAAGAGTTTTACAAACAATTCACATAATTGCCAATCGATACAAGTTGTGTTTAATGGGATATTCAATGAACTCATAATATATCATGGATACAATCACAATATCATCATCTCTATGATTACCTCTAGGGCATATTCCCAAACAGTCTCCCACTGCACTAGATTAATCTCTCAGATATCTAATACCCATAGACCTCACGTGCGCCTCATGCTTAGGCTGTGGAAGAGCCTTTGTCAAAGGATCTGCAATATTCAAATCCGTGTGTATCTTGCACATCTTGATCTCACCTCGTCCAACGAATTCTCGAATGAGATGAAATATCCGCAGTACATGTTTGTTCTTTGTGATTCCTTGGCTCCTTAGCCTGCGCTATTGCCCCATTGTTGTCACAATGTAGATTCATCGGGGCTGGACGGCCATTTGGAAAATGCACCAAGTTCAATGAGGAACCTCCTCATCCAAACACCTTCCTTTGCAGCTCCAGAAGCTGCAATGTACTCGCTTCTGCTGTAGAATCGGTCACCGTTTCCCTGCTTGGAACTTTTCCAACTTACAGCACCACCATTTATTGTGAACACAAAACCTGATTGAGACTGTGAATCATCCGTGTCATTTGGAAGCTGCATCGGTGTAACCATTTACAACGAGAGCTCCTCACACTCACCTCCATAGATTAGGAACACATCCTTATCCTTCTTAAGTACTTAAGAATGTTTAACAAGTGTCCAGTGACTCTCACCAGGGTTGGCTTAGGTACCTGCTCGCAAACACTTAGAGCATATGAGACGTCTGGGGCGATATTAAGTACATATCATGGAGTACATGATGGAACCACTGCCCTAAGCATATGGAACCTTGCTCATGCGCATCCTCATCAGCTGTCGAAGCACACTGTTCTCGCTAAAACGCATCCATGTGACATAGCAAGAACCCTTTCTTGGACTGTTCCATGTTGAACCGTTTCAACACCTTGTCAATGTACGTATCTTGGCTTAATCCTATAAGCCTCTTAGATCTATCTCTATAGATCCTTATGCCCAGAATATATATCACTTCTCCTAAATCCTTCATAGAAAAACTATTATTCAGTGAAGTCTTTACAGATTGCAACATTGGAATATCATTTCCAATCAATAATATGTCATCCACATATAAGATTAGAAATACAACAGCACTCCCACTTTCCTTCTTGTAAACACAAGGTTCTTCTTCATTCTGACGGAAACCAAACCCTTTAACCACTTCATCAAAACGAATGTTCCAACTCCGAGATGCTTGCTTTAACCCATAAATGGATTTCTTAAGCTTGCATATTTTTCCAGCATTCTTTGGATCAACAAAACCTTCGGGCTGTATCATATACACGTCCTCTTCCAAATTTCCATTTAGAAAGGCTGTTTTAACATCCATCTGCCATATTTTATAATCGAAATAAGCAGCTATTGCTAGAATGATCCGGATAGATTTAAGCATCGCTACTGGCGAGAATGTCTCGTCGTAGTCAATTCCTTGAACTTGTCGAAAACCTTTTGCAACAAGTCGAGCTTTATAGACGTGAACATTTCCATCCATATCCTTTTTCTTTTTATAGATCCATTTGCACTCTATGGGTCTAACCCCATCAGGCGGGTCAACCAAGTTCCAAACTTGATTGTCTCCCATGGAATCTATCTCGGATCTCATGGCACTTTGCCATTTCTCGGAATCTGGGTCCATCATTGCTTCCGCATAAGTCGCAGATTCGTCATCGTCTAACAATAACAAATCTCCACACAACTCACGGATTCTTGCTGACCTTCGTGGTTGCGGCGGTGTTTCTGTTGCCACGGGTATCTCAACTTGTTCTGCTACATTAGCTTCACTCGTAGAGTCCTTTCCTATTGGCTCATCTTGAACTTCTTCAAGATACACCTTCCGTCCACTTTTCTCTCTTTTGAGAAACTCTTTCTCTAAGAAAACACCGTTTCGAGCAACAAACACTTTGCCCTCTGATTGGTTGTAGACATAATACCCTAAAGTTTCCTTCGGGTATCCCACGAAAAAACACTTGTCCGATTTGGGTGTTAGTTTATCTGATATAAGTCTTTTGACATAAACTTCACAACCCCAAATTTTCAGAAAAGACAAACTGGGAGTCTTACCAGTCCACATCTCATATGGTGTCTTAACTACGGACTTAGACGGTACCCTATTTAATGTGAAAGCAGCTGTTTCTAGAGCGTATCCCCAAAATGATAAAGGTAGGTCCGACTGGCTCATCATTGACCGAACCATGTCTAACAAAGTCCGATTATGTCGCTCGGACACGCCGTTTCTCTAAGGCGTTCCAGGTGGCGTAAGCTGTGGAACAATTCTGCAACTCTTTAGATGATTGCTAAACTCGTGGCTCAAATATTCGCCTCCACGATCAGATCGCAAGGCCTTAATTTTCTTGCCACGTTGATTCTCTACTTCATTCTGAAATTCTTTGAACTTTTCAAATGTCTCAGATTTATGTTTCATTAAGTAGACATAGCCATATCTACTAAAGTCATCAGTAAACGTTATGAAGTATTGGAATCCGCCTCTAGCTGTCGTACTCATTGGTCCACATACATCAGTATGTATAAGTTCCAATAAGTTAGACGCCCTCTCAGGAAAACCTGTAAAAGGCGCCTTAGTCATCTTTCCTAGCAAGCAAGCCTCACATGTCTCGTATGATTCAAAATCAAACGAGGTTAAAAGCCCATCAGAATGGAGCTTCTTCATGCGATTCTCACTTATATGACCTAAATGACAATGCCACATATAAGTAGGACTTAACTCATTAAGCCGAGGCCTTTTAGCATTAATATTACAGACAGGTGCATCATCAAGATTTAAAATAAATAACCCATTCACAATGGATGCAAAAGCCACAAACATGTCGTTCTTAGAGATAACACAACCATTGTCTTTACTCGCAAAAGAATAACCATCCTTCATCAAACATGAAGGTGACACAATGTTTCGACTTAAGCTAGGAACAAAATAACAATTATTCAATTCCATAATAAATCCTGACGGTAGGTGGAGTTGCATCGTCCCGACGTTCAACGCAGCAACTCTTGCATTATTGCCCACGCGGAAATCAACTTCTCCTTTTCCCACGCTTCTACTTCTTATCATTCCCTGCATCGTATTGCAAATATGAGCAACCGATCCGGTATCAAATACCCAAGAATTAATATAAGAATCAGCGAGGAAAATGTCTGTAATATAAACAACAAGTGTACAAGCTGCAAGAGTACCTTTACTCTTCCGATCCTTCACGGATTCCAAGTACAACTTGCAGTTCCTCTTCCAGTGACCTGTCCCCTTACAGTGAAAGCACTCATCTTTAGGATCTGGACCAGCCTTGGGCATAGGTGGGTTTGGCTTAGAGATCTCATCCTTAGCCTTGCCCTTTTTCTTCTTCCAAGAATTGCCCTTCCTCTTGAAGTTAGGCCTGTTTTGGACCGCCATCACATGGCTGCTTCCAGCTCCTTTCTTGATGTCAGCCTCTGCTGTTTTAAGCATGCCACACAATTCATTCAAGCCCCTCTCCGCCCCATGCATATGGTAGTTCGAGATGAAGTTTCCATAGCTGGGTGGAAGAGATGCAAGAATAAAATCAGTGGCCAACTCTTGGCCAATTGGGAAGCCTAGCTTCTCCAACCTCTGTGTGTGACCAACCATCTTGATTACATGTGGCCCAACTGCTGCGCCCTCTGCTAGCTTGGTTTCAGCAAAAGCCTTAGAGACATTGAATCTTTCAGTCCTGGCTTGAGTCTGGAACATATCATTTAGCGCTATGATCATATCATACGCTGCATGATTGTTATCAAACTGCATCTGCAGATCAGGTTCCATACAAGCAAGCATAAGGCAACTCACTTCAAGATCAGCATCACATGCTCTCTTGTAAGCGTTTTTCTCAGCAGCAGGTGCATTATCAGCTGGCTCATCTGGTAATGGGGTGTCTAGAATTTCTTCCTTTTTCTCAGCCCTGAGAACAATTCTCAGGTTGCGGATCCAATCTGCATAGTTTGTTCCATTCAACTTGTCTTTCTCAAGAATTGAACGCAAAGTAAATGACTGGTTTGCAGGCGCCATTTGTCTACAACAAAAGTAATGCAAAATACTAAGACAATGTATCCAAGACAGAGTAAATAATATTAAACTCTTAATAGAATCTACTCCCACTAAAATCAATATCCCTCTATTGAAACTTAGTGATTCAAGACCCACAACTAACAAGTCTACTAGTGAGCTTTAGCATCACCGCTAGAAGACATGGTAGATCGGTAAGCAACTCTTTGCTAATCATATCTCATATGACTCTTGTTGTTGGGCAGCATCTCTATGCTGTGAAGCCCAACTCCTTATGCTCCAAGGTCCCTAACCGTTAGGATTACCTTGTTCAAGTAACCAAACCCTTTTGCAGTAAGTATCCGATACGAACCTGCCTAGTCAAGGAAAATCAGTGGCACCCTAATTTCATAGACCTACCACCGATTGTCCAAGACACATGACAGTGCTAGGTTTGGGGAGCATTTAACTTGAATATTGCTGAGGGATCGTTCTACTTCACTACCGCGCGCATGTAGACAAAACATCATCGCATATGAAAGTAGAACATAGTAAGAACGGCATTAACACCGATATGACTTGGTATAGCCCATTGTTCCTTTGGGGATCTCCATCTCCATCAATCTGTTCATCATGATGATCTCCATCTCCATGATCAATGTATGCCATCCTTCAGTGATGAATCCACCAAGACTAGCTATCACTAACGCAAGGCAGTTAAGTAAAATTACATAGTCGCGGATAGGATCATCACAGTTTGGCACGCAGGCCATTACATCAAATTGACAATATCTATGTGGCTCCAGCCATATTGTCATACTCACGACATGCAAGCCATGAATCAATTACATACATGCATCACATACACATAAGGGCTATACCAGTCATGAATTCCTGCAAAACAGAGTTAACCGATTCCGACGTCTAATCTTAAACCGCCGAAAACACCATCTTCCCGGCCTTTTTTTGGAAATCTAATATCGGCAAACCCGGCAAAGCTAGGAGAAACGGATGTAAAATTTTTTTCTCTACAATTTTCGTTTAGAGATCGTCTCGATCCGAGGCCGTATGCAAAAGTTATGGCCGTTTTACCGAACAACACTCTTTTCGCACCCCGGCGCCCGGCAGTAGATCCAATCTACCACCGCCGCGCATCATATGCGCTCGGCACTTGACTTAGGTTCGATTCTATCAATCCAATTGATCTCCATCTCGCCATGATTGGATTTACGTGTATCACTTAACTAGGATGGCGGAATTCCGACCGGTACGAGTAGATCGTTACAATACCAATCATAGCAAGATCACGAATCAAGGTCGGAGACTCACAACCGTGCATATCAACATATGCACTCATCCAAATCTATAACGAGGCAGCAGCTGCTCTGATACCACTGTAAAGTTATGCGGATGCTACTCTAGCCAGAAAACAAAATTTTCGACCCCATAAACCAGGAACTACTGCTAGTTATAGATCACGAGATTACCACTAGACGCGCAGGTGCAGCGGAATCGACTCGATGCAGTTGTACGCGTCGCAGCAGTGCCGTGCAGTTGCGAGGTCGTCCGTCCGTCCGTCCCTCTCGTGCGGTTCGTCCTTGTGCTCCAGATGCAGCACCTCCGAGGTATCCACACGTACGGGGAGGAAGCGTCACGCCTCCAGACTGCTAGGTCCGCGAGGTGCAACAGGGCGCGGGCATGGGAGCGGCGGCGGCTGCCAAATGGCGTGGATTAACCTAGCCCCGTCGCCCACCCCCTGTATCTATAGGCGTCCTAATGAACTCCCGAGTTGGAGGCCCATTAGTGACCCTAAACCTTGTCTAATTCGGATCCAACCCAAATTAGGTTTCCAGCCCCTTAAGCGTGCGACCCTATGGGTTCACGTACGCATAGACATGGCCCGAGTACTCCTACTCGACCAATAGTTGACAGCGGCCTCTAGCAAGGCGTGTCAACTCCTACGCATACGCAAAGATCATATCAAACGAACCACCACAAACCACATACTTGTTATTCCCTTGCCTCACGATATTTGGATCAACTCTTAGGTTAACACTTAACCCAAGCACGGCCATGCATTTCTTGATCTAATCATTAGAGTGATCCAGTGATATCTCTCTCACATAGAGAGGAGCAAATTCCTTCTTGATTGTTTATGTCTCACAGCATGTTTCCCGACAAACCCGAAAACCACCTTTATAACTACCCTGTTACGGAGTAGCGTTTGATAGTCCCTGAGTAGGTCGTTTCACATCTTGAATACATACAACAATCTCAGGTCTAAGGACATAACGTACATGATGTGAATAGAGATAATTACAATTTCTCATGTTGGGTCAGTCCAGCTCCATGTCACACATGTGCCCACATTATTAGTTTGACATCTCCATGTCTATGACTTGTGAAACATAGTCATCAACTAATATATGTGCTGATCTAATATTCATGTGTGTCCTCACACAAACTCCGATCAGGGACAACTTTAGAATAACCATACAAGTAAAAGAGTTTTACAAACAATTCACATAATTGCCAATCGATACAAGTTGTCTTTAATGGATATTCAATGAACTCATAATATATCATGGATACAATCACAATATCATCATCTCTATGATTACCTCTAGGGCATATTCCCAACAGGAGCAATGGTCACTTGCCACGCATCCAGGCCTGGCCATTGAGAGCTTGCAGAGGAAGCTTGGGCTCATCACGCTGGCCGCGGGACCCATCCGTCAGCCCCCCGCAGAAGTAGGTGGAGCACAGTGAGCCGGTGCAGGTGGCGCGGTAGTCAACCACGCCTCCTGCCAGCCCACGCCCCTTGTCAGGAAAAAGTGATGATGGTGTTTGGCGTGGGAAGACCCGGTAGATATAATCCTGTCGCCCATAATGGGAGAGGCGTGGAAAGATCGAAGCGAGGCAGCATGCTCCATCACGTCACCATTAATGCTCCTGTCTCTGCGCACGCTCTCCGAGCTGGTTGGAGGAGCCGAGCTTGGGCGCAGGGTTAGGCAGCACCCCGAGTGTGGCCTGCTGTGGCCACGAGCTCGCCCCGTGGGGGCACGAGCTTAGGATCTTCCTTCTTGGACCTAGGGAATCCCAGGCTTAGCTTCGTAGTGACCGCGAGTTGTACTCGCAGCCCTTGGCAATGGGATGATGTGGTGCCAGGCCGCCCTGAGCCGCAAGTGATGGGAACCCTGGTTCCCATTTCACCGACATAGTGTCATAGCAAAAACAAAGGAATTGTCTTTCATTTTTGAATTTGAACAGCTAGCCCGTTTGGCATTCAAAGCAAAATGTAGCCGTTGCATGTTCTACATTCAAACCAAGTACTAATCGTTGCATATCCTTCTATACACTCTTGTAGCTGCAACTACAACCTCAACAGAACTAGCTCATCTCCAATTGTCTCGGTCAAGCATGGCAAGAGCTCAAATGTGCTAATTCATTTGGTAAGTCATAGCTGAACTTTTTTTATGTATGTAAGGATTAGCAACTTATTTCCTTGTTTCCACTCTCCTGTAGATACTGGTAGAGCGAACCATCACAGTAAAATATATGCTATTGATCTCCGTCGTGATTGTCATGGATCCAAGTTACCGGCGACGATCACAGAGTGAAGATGAGTTCATGCCTTTTGTTCTCCCTACTATAGAAGGAGGTTCATCACAACCGTCATCTAGTAGGAAACCAATGCACACATCAAAACTTTCAGGGGCTTGCCAAGTTAATGAAATCTTAACGGGCCATGAGAACCTAAGCAAAAGGAATTTTCATATGGAAGCTGATGTTTTTCGAGATTTAGTCGATAAATTATGTGAGAAACATCTACTTGCTGATGCAAGAGTTGTCTCAGTAGAAGAACAAGTTGCTATATTCTTGTACGCAATAGCCAAGAATGCAAGTAATGAGACCTTGCAAGATCAGTTTCAACACAATGGATAAACAATAAGTAAGTATTTTGGGGTGGTGCTTGATGCAATTACACAACTTACATGCGTGTATATACGGCCACCTTCCCTATACCTGCACCAGATCTTGAGAAGACCAAAATTTCACCCCTTTTTGAGGTATGAACAAATGCATGTTTTCATTTCTCTTAATTTCATGATGTTAAACTGCCACTTTACATAAAAAGGCTTTAATTAAGGTTATATTTTACATTCATGTAGGATTGTGTGGGCTCTATTGATGGGACACACATACCAATGATACTTCTAGTAGACCAGCAAGAACCATATCGGAACAGAAAGCAAGCAAACAATATCTTAGAATGTTATGCTAGCTTGTGACTTTGATATGAAATTTGTACATGTACATGCTGGCTGGGAGGGATCAGCTTCAAATACAAGAGTTCTTCAAGATGCACTTAATCATGGCTTTGAAGTACCTCCTGGCAAATTTTTTCTTGTAGATGTTGGTTATGCAAACACAACGCAATTTCTTGCACCATATTGTGGGACAAGATATCATTTAAAAGAGCAAGGAAGAGCGAACTAGAGGCCACAAAATTATAAGGAGTTGTTCAATCTTCGACATGCACAGCTCAGAAACCATATAGAGAGAGCAATTGGTGTATTAAAAATGAGATTTCCTATACTGAAGACTGGCTCACACCACCGAGCCCATAAACAAGTTGGCAATTTTGTCACTTGTTGTCTTCTACACAACTTCATACGCCTACATAATGGAAATATGGTGCGGCCAAATAATTGTAGTTTGGACATTGATCCACGTCATATTGTTGATGTGCCAGATGGAGACCAGAACTATAATGTTGATATACAAGCATTCAATAACACTAGAGAAGCTGGAAATCAAAAGCGAGATGACATAGCACAACGGATATGGAACCGTTATGTAGGAAAAAAAAAATCAAAGGGGGTTGTAGGAAAAAATCTTAGGAATTTCAATCCTCCAAAATTCCTTTGTCATTCCTTCAAATCAAAGAGGGCCTTATATTCTACAACCCCTCCTGCCTACCGTCCTAGTCACCTCCAGATCACTCGTGGTGCAACCATGTGGGGCACGTGGCCCCTCCTCCCAAAAACTGCACAACACAATCTAGCCTCCACGTGGCCTCCAAAAACTGGCTGACACTTCCTCTATCGCGCTGACATACAGGCCACACGGTCCTATCCTTTTTTTATTAAAAAAAATCATCACATCACCTTGTAAATAAGGAATTTGGGACCATCCCATTCTTAAAAACAGGAATTGCCTTAACCCATTTCATCTTGTCCCAAAACAAATACATGCTTACATGATATAGTATCGACTTATACATGCATTCTTATTTCATTGGACTTTGCTAACATATCTACTCATGGTTAAGGCTCTGTTAGCCTGTTAGGACTATTTTTATATATTTTGTAAGGATTAAATTATTTCATGTGAAGTTTGTAACTGTCAGCAATATAATGTAAGATATTTTTTGAATGACTATATAATACTCTCTCTGTTATTAAAAAGATTCCATTTTTAACCCATCTTATACATACCAATAGAAAGCTAAAAAGACTAGAATACCCTTTAGTTTAGCAAACTCAAATGCATTTGTCTCTCACTTTAGCAAACCCTAATGCATTTGTCTTTCACTTTAGTAAACTCTAATGTATTTGTCTTCCACTATAGTAAACTCTAATGCATTGAATACTCTAAAGATTGATTCTTTGTGGGACAAATATCTTGGGCTAAAAATGGAGTCTTTTTGGAATGGGGAGAGTAATGTACGATACTCCCTCCATCCACAAATATAAGGGATTATGCCAATTTTTTTTGCAACAATTGAGGATGAAGCAAAAGGACAAATACATCCCTCAAACCCATAAAAAATGGTACAAAAGCTAGCAGTTAGGTAATAAACTAGTATAAAAGTTGGTTGGTGAGAAATAAGCTAGTACAATAGTTGTTATACTATGTACCTCAGAATCGCAAAATCTCTTATATTTGAGGACAAATGGAAGGGGCATAATTCCTTATATTTGTCGACGGAGGTAGTATCATGGAATTTACAAACTTCAAAATTTATTTTGTTGGTTCGGTGTCTGATTAAATTATCGGGACCCAAACTAGGATCCTCTGTGTATACTGTGCTAGTCTAGAATCACGCTAGCGCACACAGTTACAAAGATAGTATTGAAAGGACCTCGATGTCGCGTAGAGGGCGGGGGGTGAATAAGCGCAATTACAAAATTTAAGTAAGATAAGCGGAAGCAAATCAGATATTCCGATGTATATCGGAACTTCCGATACAACGATGCACAATTTAAACTTTGATGAATGAGATCTACCAACAAGAGCAATAAACTTAAGTTACAAGATGATAGGCATTATAGAAAATTGAAGCATAGCATACAAAACAAGATAATATCACAATATGATAGGAGTTGTAAGTAATATGATAAGAGATGCGAGATAACCAAGAGAGAGACAAAGAGATTTGTTTCCTAAAGTTCGGACCCCTCACAAAGAGGTTCTTACGTCTTCGTTGAGGAGCTCACAAAGAGCCAAGTCTCTTTCAGCCCTTTTCCTCACGAGGTTGCACAATGCACTCCTCGGGTTCACTCTTGGTTTCTTTCCTTGTGGAGGCGAAATCGAAGCCTTTACAAACTTTCTCATGGCACAGCACAATCCTCGGGTGCTCACGAGTGACTCCTAGCCATCTAGGAGACCTCAATCTCCAAGACTAACAAATGCACATAAAGCTTGCTTAGAAATGAACTCTAGTGCTCAAGAATCACGAATTTGTACCTACACTAGAAACCCAACTCAGATCCACACCCACAAGAATCAAATCACAAAGACAAAGGGGATTTGAGAGGAGAAAGAGAGCTCAAGATTCAAATCACTAAGAACAACATCAAATCTACAAAGTCACAAGGATTGGAATGAAAGGGCTAACCCTAGAAAGGGTTTGGGTTCGGGTTTAAATAGGAAACCCCAAATCTGCCCATTGGGAAGAAATTTTAGTTCCACCTTGGATATTCCGATCCATATAAAAGTGCCCTAACGGTCAATTTCAAATCCCAGGTCTCTATAGAAAACAAGGGATCGGACATTCTGATGTCACCATCGGAAATTCCGATCTGAGAATTAAAACCAAACAGAGACTCGAATTCCTCAGAATATCGACATTCCAGACCATCAGATATTCTAACTATCAAGTCGGATATTCCGATTGAAAGAGTTGTCCCAACCTGAGAGTTGAGTTCCTTTGAATTTCCGAATGTCCGAGACATTGGATATTCTGACAAACACATCGGATATTCCGATCCAGCTCAGGTAAAAAGGCCATAACTTTTTACTCCGAAGTCCGATTTCCATGATCTTGGACTCCATGGAAAGCTTCTTTAGAAAGCTATCAAACACAATGAAAATCATGGTCCAAAACCTCCAAGAGATAGAGAAAAATTGCAAATAAACTCGGTGTATGTGTTGTGGCATGTGAAACTAACTGGAGTTGGTGTTTTGATTTAGGTTTCTGAAACTTATACAAGAATAGATCATTTTGAGCACAGAGATATAACTTAGCAAACAATGTTGCATCCCTCTTAATAGTCCAATATTCCTATACTCAATCCGGTTTTTACTAAAAACACCGAGACTGGTAAAAGGCTAAGAAAAGAATGCTTTGCTCCATTATACCTTGCCTTGTGCGTATCCTCATGGCCTTGACAACGGAGATCACTCTCTTTTGTCAACACTTGACTTGATGTTCATGAACACATGATGTCCGGTCATTCTTATTTCTTCAAGCCACTTGATGTGTTTCAATTTATGACGTCAATTCTTTGCCTTTTATGAATCACTCTTGAGCCTTTAAGTGTCTTGATCTCAGTCGGGAATCAACACCATTTCCAATTCTTGGGATCTATTTCTTTCATTCACCTCAACGAAATTGTTAGTCCCAATTATTCAGTTGTCATTCACCACTTGTTGACCAACTGATTGCATATAAAGGATGCGGATAAATTGAAGTATTTATCAACACCATAAGTATCATATACTCACATGTGTGCACAAATATAAAGAGCCCAAATAAATGTAAGTGATTAACTTCGATAAAATACATGCACGACTAAGGTATAGGATTTGCTCCCCCTAAATATATGCATACAAAATGTTTGTGTGAAGCAAGTGTATGCATAATTAGAGATGAATAAATGTGAGTTTATCATATAAAAGAATGTAAGGCATTTATCAAAAGTATAAACATAATAATAAATCCATACCTTTATCATCTCCATGTTCTCAATATAAAGAGATCAAATAAGACAAGGCTCAAACAAAATATTAGTCTCACGTACATAAGTCAACGGCATGGAAATCACATATATGAATATATTAACATGTAGATGGAGAGAAGAAGTTATACTTATAGCTTGATCGCCATGCATTTCATACTTGTTATCATTAGAGTCCATCAATTAATACATTTCTATCTCAACTCATATAATTCTGGGAATGACCTATTTGTTAACTCGTGAAAAAAGGTTAGTCCCACAAAGCCGGTTTGTCATAAATCACCAAAACAACAATTACATAAACTGTTCATCATAGATCTTTCAATCTATTCTTTTTTTATGGATAACAACCCGATATAAAACAAGTAGGGCTGAGTAGATGATATAGAATGAGCTTCCCCTAAATATGTGCATATACATGAATATAAAGGAAAACATATGCACATATTTAATAAAGGGCAACGAAGGAGTTCATTCGGGATACTCCAACGGCGTTGGGGCGTCCAGAGGCTGCAGGGTCTAGCTTCTGGGGACAGTGTCGGGCAAAATGTCCCAACTCGTTGCAGTTGTAGCATCGGCTTCCAGGGGCACTCGGGATACTCTTCCGCTGTAGGCCGGCTGAGGTAGGGCGACTTGCACCGGTACTTGCACTGAGGGGTCGGGACTGAACAGAAGAAGCCGGGCGAGAAACAGATGCGCGAAACACCTGCTCCTGAAACTGGGATGGGGCAAACTGACGGGAAGGACTGGGGAGATAGGGCCTGGTACTCGGACCACTACGAGTCTGCATCTGGGAGGCCTTGCGCTTGCGAAAAACTTCGATCTCCTTCCTCGCGTCTTCAACTACTAGGGCTCTGTTGACCATGTGCTGGAAAGTAGGGAAGTCATGGGCAATAAGCTGGATCTTCATTGCCACATTCATCCCTTTCAGAAACCTTCTGATTTTCTTCTTATCCGTGTTCATGTCCTCTGGTGCATAGTGAGCTAGATGGTTGAACCTGCTCAGGTACTCGCTGATGCTGGAATGTCCCTACTTGAGGTTGTTGAATTCTTCTCTCTTAATGTCTATTACTCCTTCTGGGACATGTGCAGCTCTGAAGGCTTCAACAAACTCGGGCCAGGCGATGTTGGCGGTATCTGGATGGGCAGCACAGTAGTTTTCCCACCAATCGGCTGCTGGTCCACGCAGTTGATGTGCAGCAAATTGGGTTTTCTCCACAGGTGTGCACTGCGCTAGGTTCAGCTTTCTGTCCATATCCTTTAGCCAGTCGTCAGCCTCTACTGGCTCAACAGTCTGCGAAAACTCGGCTGGATGGGACCTCATGAAGTCGGCGAGCTTGGAGCGTCCATGAGCTTGTGCTGGTGGAGCTTGATGGAGAAGAGGCTGCATTGCGGCCAAGTTCTGAGCAATGCCTTGCAAGATCTGGGTCTGGATGGCCATAAGCTGCTGGGGGTCTGCTGGAAGGTGAGGAAGTTGAGGCAATCCTCCAGGGTTTGCTGCTGCAGCGTCAAAGGTACCAAGGCCGGCTGCACGGCCATTACCGGACATCCGATCATGAGTCTGCTCCACTTCTTGTTCCTCCGCGGCGGTAAGCAGGTTGTTGCGGACTGGACCTTGGTCTTCAAAACCCAAGCGGGCCGGGGTACGAACGACACGGCGCTGACGTTCTGCCATCTGGTCCTAGAAAAAGGGGCAACCAAAGAAAGAAGGGCTCAGCAAGGATATCGGCAACCAAACCGATGGAACAGATGAAGGAGCAACAAGATTAGCAAGATGGATTCAAGCAGCAGAACAAAGAATATACTTGGGAACCCAGCCTCAACGAAAAGATGACAGATAGGGCACGGGAACCTAAGAGCTGATACCAAAGATCCACGCAGGAGCCAAGGATAGTTAGGTAACCAAAAGTTTCAAAAATATTTTCAAAATCTACAAGGCAGAGAAAGATACTCAGACAAGTCCTAGACTTTCGCAAATAGCATAGTTTTCAAAATAAGATCCTCAAGGACATCTACACGGGTGGGGTTTCGTTCCTAGGGCCAACCTTTGGCTCTGATACCATTCCTGTGACGCCTCCCCGACTAGGTGGAAGGCCACCATGTGCATACGGCACCCGATCCCAGGATCAGTAGTCGGGTACGCACAACAATGATACAACTCAGAGTTACAATAAATACATAACAGAGTACACATATAAATACAAGGAGATCCATCCAGGACAAACCCGGGATGGGCAAAAATAATCAACAGGTAAACTAGCGGAACAGCAGAAACAGGGCGGAAGCTGGACAAAAACTACACCACAGGCTCGGTTGGGAACTAGGCTCGAAACCTTCAGAAGTCTTCGTAGTCGGCCTGGTCTTGGAGGAACTCGGCAGCAGTCGGATCTTCGTCTTCATCTCCAAAACCTACTATACATATATATAAACAAGGTGAGTACTCTCGTACTCAGCAAGCCGGGAATGATGCCATGTCGGTCAGACAAAAAAAAGGGTAAGGGTTTCATTTGCGGAAATTTGCCTTTATAAATTCTTTTCTTTACAAAAACTAGTGAACTCAAATTTTAGTTGTCGGACAGAGGCTCACGCCTCTATCCATTCCGCAAGTTGCTTTTCAACAACTCGCCACTTAATGAATCAAGCATAATCATACATGTTCTTATCATCTTTTACTTCGCATTTGCTGGTCTTGTATCTCCCGAGTAGCTACAACCACTCGTTGACCCTGAGACTCGGCTACAACCAAATCTCAGCCGCCGCCCTGGCTACAACCCGGGGGCGCAACTCGCTATCTTGCTTCCCTGGCTACAACCCGGGAGCTCAAGCTTGCTCAACTGGCTTCCCTGGCTACAACCCGGGAGCTTGATCAGTCCGTCTTCTGGCTACAACCCGAAGACATTGGTACAACTGCCGCCCTGGCTACAACCCGGGGGCTTAAGTTTGCTGCCCTGGCTACAACCCGGGAGCATGATCTTCATCCTGTTTACTTTTCACACACTTGATTATGGTGCTTAACACCCCGGATCACACAGATCCGTTTCTGGCCACACAGGCCTTCCGTTTGCTCACTCGGCAAACTCTGGTCACGTTCCCTTTCCATCAAAACACTTTCACCATCACTGGCAAACAAATCTACGCTATGAGAATCACCTTGCATCGCCCTTAACCGTGGGCACGGCTGTTCGAACAGTTCTGCTAAACTCTGCAGAGGGTGTGCGCTTTACCCATCCGACACGAAATTACACCGAGTACTGGCCTGTACCCAGAAATTCGTGACAAGGCATTTCCAAAGCCAGTCTAGAGTCATCCAATGCCAGCCGAAAGATCCACACAGGATTCAGTGGTCGGCACTGAACTTCCCTAAACCTACTATTTACTCGGCCAGGGCATCCCATAATACCCGCTGGTCGCACTGTAAGATGCTCCGATGGAATCCCAAAGGAAACGTCCTTAATGATAATACATAGCCAAGCCACACGGCACTGTCTCTGTATATCAAGATTTTCACAACTTTATTTGTTTCGCAAACACGCCGATAACACAGAGTACGGGTTTTTCAATCAGTTTGGTAAAACCCAATGTTTTCCCAACGACAAACAACGTTGCAGAGCTAAGCTATTCTACTCGGGCATCGTATCCTCAGATAGGATGCTGGCGTGCCATTTGTGGGGCTCTCAGGAAGAAATTATACCAACATCCTACCAAATAAGTGCTACTACTGGTAGGTCCATCGGTCGCGCTTGCAAAACCGAGGCCAACAGTTTAAAAAGGTGTAAACTAAGCATGCATATATTTCCAAACAACATGTTTTGCAATATGGAAACAGTATGTTCAAAGAGGCTTGCCTTGTTCCAAGGAGGGGTCTTCTTCGGCGAAGGCGGCTTCTGGATCGTCCACCGGTTCAGGCTCTGAACAAGCAGAAAGAAACACTGATAAGCAGGAGGGTTAAAACACCAAGAAAAAGGATCAAGAAGTAGTCGGCTGCAGAAAGGTGGCAGTCGACGAACCAGGCTTGCGAACCAGGCGACAGAGCTCAAAGCTTGAGAGAAGAACAAGAACTCGGCAGAGCTGAGCTGGCCGGTTTGCAAAACAAAGGAAGAAGAGCATTGATGGCTCAATATATATAGCCGGCGTGCAAGAGTGAGCACAGAGAGCTGGGCACGGTAGGGAGAAAAAGTCAAGATGAACTGACGGGGATATGACAAGGAGTGACTTGGAGTCCAACTGGTCAGAGGAGTTGCAGGCACTGTAGCTGCAGGAGACATTAAGTCAAGGCTAGGACAGGTTGGAGAAATCTCACTGACAGGGCTTCGGACTGACCACTGGTCCAAGCATGCTGAGGGCAGGTGAATACTGATTCTTCTCTACTTCGGTAGTCGGCGTCCAACGGGGCGGTGCAACTCGTGGGGGGACAAGGAAAACAACAGGTCTCAACAAGGTAGTCGCCACTTCACAGTGCTTACTCGGCAGCACAGGGTCCGAGTAAGACAAAGGAAAGGGCAGGATACAAGGACTGAGTAGCAATCTACTCGGCTCAAGGGATAAGGTAGTCGGCTGGCCGGGGAGAAAAACTGGGGCACAGCTGACAGATAGGAAGGGAGCTCGGGAAAGGCGAAGACTAGCGGGAAAAGAAAAACAGGTCGTTACAAACTCTATACACAGACCTAACCCAAAAGGAAAAGTTTTTACAAACTACTCATGTGAAATCACTGAGCACATCCATAACCGAGGACGCGGCTATTCGAATAGATCATTACACTTTACAGAGGTTATACAACTTTACCCACATAATACATTTTAGTACGGCCAAATACTAAAGCGTACCAAGGCCGTCCAACATCTTCGCCCCAACACTGGCCTCCCCATGAAACGCCTTTCCTCCACATAGTAGGAAAGTTTCCATAGTGCTAACCAAAACCTACTCTAACCACCTGGGCTGCCAGTGTTAGAACTAGGACATCTACTAAGCTAGGTCCTCCCACAAGGACATATGGTTGTACGAAAGGCTCAGTTCAATAGCGCATGAAGTGAAGTCCTTAACTGACCAAGGTGACTTGCCAACATTTATAATAGCACACAACTTTAAGTAGCAGCAAAAGAGCATGTAGTTGGTTCTTTAAGCAGCTAAAGAGTACACAACTCATGGTAAGGACCCACACAATACCTCCACCTATCTTGGTTCACGCAAAACATCCATACCCAGTGCAAATTATTTTATCCACTAGTTTATTACTACCAGTGCAAGTGCTATCGGAGAGATAGCATTGTTCATAAAAACTGTGATAAATATATTATAATCAAAATTATTTTGCTTGAAAAATAATTCAAGCAGGCTAAGCACCACTACTCTACCATGAGCTGACTCCCCTAGGTTCAACCCATAAATAAGTTCAGGTGACAAGGTATCACGTATAACAATAATCAAGACATGGAATGATAGCAATTAGGTCGTACTACTCAATACAATAATTTATAAACAAATAATTCATAGTTTCAACAAAACAATTTACAAAGTGGGGATCAACATGGTCAAGGGAGTATTTGCTTGCTCCAAGTACTGAAACTTGCACAATGTCTTTTGTTGCAACTTGCTCCTCGGCACCAACATCTACATAATTGCAACGAGAAACAAAATAAACAAAGAGACAAAAAGCTAAATAACATCAAATGAAACAATAAACTGAACCATGAGGTAGAGCTCGATTTGTCTAAAAAAAGAAAGAAGAACAGGTTGAAACAGAGTTCGAACGAATGAAATATGACTTAAGTTTGAATTTAGAGAAAATCCAAGGATAAAAAGAAAAGAAATATTCCAGAAATATTACCTTGAATTTTGAATTAGGAAATAATTATTTTTATTCGGCTGACACGTGGATTCCACGATTCAGTGGGACGGCTCACGGTAGACTAGGTTCACGGAGCAATGGAAGGAGGGCTTGGTGGACCGGGTGATGTGGATGGCCATGTGGCGACAGTGGACAAAGAGGATGATGTGGCGTGGAGATGTGGCAGTCTAGGGCTGATGCGCCACCGGTTTGGATTATGGAGATCGTACGGTGTAATCGATCTAGATGGTGTTCGGACGGCTGGGATACGTCGGTGTACTATGCAGCGGGGCCCGCATGTCGGTCACGGGGTGGTCAACGGTGGGACCGACCGGTCGCGGCACAGAGCCCCGGGGACCACCGGCGCAGTGTGGCAGCACAGCAAGGCAGGGTGCGGCGCTCCGGCGTTCGACGGCGACGACGGCCGGCGGCGAGGGCGGATGGGGCGCCGGGTAGAGGAGATGAGGGGGGTGGCGGTTGAATGCCTTAGACGGCGAAGGCCTGGATTTCAGCTCCCGGCGGCGGCGGCTGTGTTCGTTGACCGGGACAGCGGCGGAAAGCGGTGGCTTGGCTAGGGTTTGCAAAGAAGCGAGGGCAGCGGAGCAGGGGAATTTATAAGGGAGGAGGAGGCGCGCGACGCGGTTTCTGGTCGGTTTTGGCGGCGGCTCTGCGGAAGTCGGCGCTGCACGATGTCGAGGTCGGTGGCAGCGCGGGCCGGGTCGGGCTGAGGTGGCGGCGCAGGGGAACGGCGGGCCAAGGACGGCGGCGCAGGACGTGCCGGGAGGCACAAGCGGCTCGGCCGAGAGTTTGTCTGCGCAGAGGAGAAGCGAGGCGTCGGCCGTGTGGACCGGTCTCCAGGAGGAAGAAGGAAAGAGGAAGGATGAAAAGAACGAATAGAAAGAAAGGAGGGGGAAAAAGAAAAAGGAAAAGAAGGAAAAACAAGGGTTTCTTGGAAATTCTTCCAAATTTGGAATTTTATGAAATTTAGGAATATTTCATTGGATTTGGAATTTTGGGAAAATAAATAGGAGTTTGAGCTCTACTTTCAAAAACAATCAATTAAATCAAAAACTCCAGATTAAATCCCAACTAACGAGTGACTGAATAAAAAAAATAGCGGCATAGTTAAATTATTTAGCCAATTTAAATCCTTTTTTATCTACAAAATTTTCATTAAGCTATTTTAAGTGAATAAACTCAGGCGTGAATTTTTGCAATGTACCAACTAAGAAAAGGCAAAAAAACGGGACGTGACATAAATCGGCTCAAAACTTCGGTGAGCCGTGCATTGTGACCAGTGACCAAGTTTAAGATGTAAAATAAGAAAAAACAAGTAATATCAAATCTAAGAACGTGTTGTAGTAAAGCTACGAAGGGTATAGTTTCACTCGCCAGGAATTAAATCTTAGTGCCGAACATTACGTTAAAGAATGCATCAAAAAATTGCAGTAGGTTTTGAGGTTTGACAGAGATCCTTCTATTGACCATATGAGCAACTGTTTTACCAAAAAGGAAAATGGTAAGCTTTGAAGGACACAGCGAAAAGGAAATGAAATACAGGCAAGGCAACAGCCAACTTGTGTGGTGACTGTTACAGCTTTAATGGAACGTTTGTAACAGTTCATGAAAATTGTCCCAAGGGACAAACAGAAAATAATTTCCCAAAAGAATTTAGTAAGATTATATACACGCATGCATGGAAATACACTCACCTTTTAAGATGAGAAGCAGAGAAGCATTCTCCTCAGAAACAACCACATTCAAACTCTCAGGCAGCATAAGAGCTCTCATCTAGGACTATCTTGGTTGCTTACGGCTACATATCTCTACCCCATGGCCATCTTTCTGATTGAACCCTAGGTGAATCAACAGCATAGATTCCTAAGCCTAGAAAATAATTTACGGCCTCGATCGCCACCTTTTCCTCTCTAAATGATCTACTGGATTTCAATAGACAGTTCTTACACTGTTATCTCTGAGGTTGATTATCAACCGGTTCAATCGGCCTCCTTTGAGGGCTCGAGACGATGTGACCGTAGACAAACTCGTTCCACGTGTCTGGCAACCCAGGTAGGCACCAGTGGATGCAGTCCGCAAACTTGCGGGGGTTGGCCTTCTGCTCCTTCGTCAGGAGCTTCCCCTGCCGCAGGGTGTGCACGGACGTGTGCGCGTCCTTGCGGATCTCTGACAATGCCGTTATATTGATGAAGTGCACTGGCACCCTCTTCATCGCCTTCGTCACGCGCTGAGCTGTGGAGAACAGATCCCAGTCCGTGCCCAGCTCCAATGTCTTCGTGTAATTGATAGCTGGCTGTGTCTCAGAGAAGCATTTTATGGCATCTGGTTTTCCCCAGCCCTCGCTCCTGTATAAAAGCCAAAAGTTATCATACAATCCGTGACCGCACCCAGCCATTTTTGCCAGAAGATTGCACAAGATGTGACAATTCAAACAGAATACTATCAACACAACAAACACACAACACACACACACACACACACAGAGGAGGGAGGGCTTACTGCATATGCACAGGTGACACACTCATGAAGAAGACTGTACTCTTTTTTGGATCTACATGCTTTTCTACCCATCTAGACCATGTCTTGAGGACCTTCCGGTATGCAGCCACGCGTTCCATTTCATCATATTTCACTGGTTTCTTTGAAAAAGACCCACCACGTCTGCAATCAAAGTGCATTTACAAGCTTATTCTAGCACATCCAGGATATCATGACATTCCAGGTAATCCCAAAGATTTTGTCCAGCATTCTAGTCTCAATGTCCATGAGGATTAAAGATTAAGTTTTAGGGAACACTCACAAAATTTTCATCTCTGGTGTATTCATCCACCAAATGTAAGTGTTGAAGATCAAGTAGTCCACCCCTTCCCAATTTCCTGCATGCTTCACGATTGATGTTGGCTTGATTATGCGGTCAAGGATGCTATGCATGTTTGGATCATCTGAGTTTGACTCAACTAGGAAAGGTGCCCAATAGAACTCAATTGTCGCATTGTACTCCTGAAATATTCCATGTAAATGTTCCAAGTCAGAAATGTAACATATTAGCCATTCTCTTTGGTTGGGAAAAATAGAAATCTACAAATACAAATAGCTTTTGAATCTATTAGATTTTTAATTAATTAGAGAGCATGAACAACTGTTACAAATGACATTTTATAGAACCGATTATAGCCATGTCATTAGTAATTATCTGTGAGTCTGTTCTGTAATCTCTATTAAATTATTCCATTATTTGTCATGTCAGGAACCTATAGGCAGTAGCTAGTTACCTCAAGGCGGAAGACATTTAGAGACTCATTCTTGACAAGCGATTTCTTGTCCCATGGAGCCTCAGATTGGACAAGGCACACCATGGACTCCCATTGGTTCCGATTCAGCGAATCCCCCACAAACATCAGTCTTTTGTTCCTTAGCTTCTCCAGAAGCAACTTAGCGTCAAATCTGCAAAAAAAAATTTGTCAAGCCACGAATTTAAAAAGAAATCACATGTGTAACAAAAACCGCATAATATAGATTATAGCATATATTCCCTCAAAAAGAAAAGGATAACAGCATATGAATATGCACCAATGTTTTTTCTTAGACCAATGTTTACTTAGGGCTTATTTGGATAGAGAAAGTCTAGCCCGACAAAATTGAATCAAAACCCCTGCTCAACCCATGTGCTTGGGTTTAACCATTGCCTATCCAAACAAGAACAGTTCAACATTCACACACTTGAGAGGATAGTGCAATGCATTTCCAAACCAGAAAGTACTGCATCAAGATTTTGTGGTTTATCAGAGTGGTTCTGACATACAGCTATTATACTAGCATATGAAAAATGTCTAAAACTAGAAACATACAGTCCAGGGTCGCATAAAGACTTCACCTGTTAGAATGGTATGATAGACATGCATAAACTCTAATAGATCCCATTTAGATATGTTGAAATTAGTTCAAGCCCTGTCATGCAGCAACTCCCATTTATTTTCAGATTCTAAACTACTCAACTTCCCCTCCTAACAACTTTCTGTAACAAACAGAACTTCTCTATCAACCATTGAATTGATTAATACATTTGAAGACTATACTGATCTATAGGTGCAGTCTCTTTTCTCTTCAATTATAGCACCTAACCAATTAAAGTACAATATATACCAATCTTGGTTGCAAAGAAACATAGCTCATGAGTACAGGTTTCAATGGATCAAGCACATCAGACCTACTTTGTGGTCATAATGCAGTGTGATGCCACACAACCACTTGCCTTGATGGAACTTTGGACTACTAACAACAATTAGGACAAAACCCTTGCAAGAATTAGAAAAAGATCTCCACAACTATGAACCAAAATATCACATGCACTCCCATTGTTGAATAAAACAAACCAACCATCGTCGTAATTTGCAAGCACTAATTTAGCTGCAGTAAATGTAAACTGCAGAAGTTGCTACAACGCAATGATATCCCTAACTACAGCAAATTAGCAATGGCATCGAGCAACAAGTCAGAAACCCCTGCATGAAGTAGTTAGCTGTTGATAGAATCTACAACACCATGCTGATGCCCCACTTAAACTAATTGCTGGCCCACTATTTTATAGCTAATCGTGCTCCAGACCAGTGACGGCACACATGGAATGACATCAGGCGGGATAGCAAGTATCAACGACCATACCATTGTGGCGTACACTCCATACGAAATTGCGGCACCAGCAGCAGCCGGAGACCTTGAGCTTACCACCCACGTCAACAAAGAATTCGCAAGAACAGACAGAACAACAAAAAAAATAAGACGATGACACAGCCCCCCAACCTCATCGCTCGCATCTGCGGTCAACACGGCACCACGCCACAGACCACACATGATCTCTGCTCCTGATCGGCAGCCGCCCACACGCAGCACGCGTACACCCCGCGCTTTCCAGTTCACGAAACGAAAGCGCACACCCGCCTACCCAATTGTACGTGGCGGACGTAGATACGTACAAGTATACGTATACAAGCGTACGTATGCGGTATGCAGGGGAAGCGAATGGGGAAAAAGTATGGCGGCGGGCGTACCTGGGGAGGTCGCAGCCGTGGGGTTGCCACCGCCATTTCTGGTAGTCGTCGTCGCGGCGGCCGTTGCGCATGCAGGTGACCTGCTCGGTGAGGAACTCGCAGGCGGACTCCTTGTACAGCGGCGCGTTCGCCTCGTCGTACACCCACCTCCCCCGGTACACGTCGCAGCTCTTGCCGCCGTGATCCCCTCCCTCCGCCGCCGCCGCCGACATCTCCGTCACCTGCTCCAGCAGAGACGGCGGGGTCTCGGCTGACGCTCCAGAGTCCGCGGCCACCCGCTCCGCCTGCTGCTCCAGCGGAGCGTCGCCCCGATCCGTCGCCTCCTCCGCCGATTCAACCCCCTCCGCCGGTGGGGAGCGCACCTCGGCCGCCTCCGCCGCCTCCTCCTGCCGGGAGCGGTGGTTCCGGAACCGTCAGTACCAGCTAGCTAGTATACGGAGACAGCGACTGCACAAGTCTCGCGTTGCTTGGTGCTTACCGTCGTGGCGGAGAGCTTGGTGTAGGCGCGGGCGCCGTCTCCTCCTCCGCCGCCGCTACTTCCCCCGACGCCGTGGCGGCGGAGCGAGGCGGCGATGTGGGCGCTGTCGTAGAGAACGGACACCCCGAGCAGCAACGCCAGTGCGAACACCGCCGCGACCTGCGCCCGCCTGCTCGGAGCTCCCACCAGCGGCCCCGCCCCGCCCTTCCTCCGCGGGATCCGCATCGCCGCCTCCGCCTCGCCCTCCGACTAAGGAAGGAAGCAAGCCGCCTCCTAAGCTCGAGCCGAGCGCCTTGCCGCCTTCTTCCTCCTCAAGCTCCCTCCCCTTGGGTTTATTTCCTTTCCTCGTGGAGAATTTTTTTTTGGGTGCGGGTGGGGGGAAGCGAGAGGAGAGGAGAGGAGCGGAGGGGCACACGCGGCGGGGGCACGCACTTAGAGGCGACGGGCGAGGAGGAAGATGACAAGAGGACTCGAGTGGGCCCACCTTCGGTATAGTACTAGGGTCACTTACACGAGGGGCCCACCTCGGGTGGGGTCACAGCTCTCTCAACCAGAAGAAGAGTGGGAGCTCGTCTCAAGAAAAAGAAAAAAGGGAAAAGAAAAAAAGGAGAAAGGGAAGCCCGGAAGAGGAGGGTTCAGCTTTGTGTTTAGGGTTCACTTTATCGGAGGTGGCTGTGTGGTAACTGTTACTTCCCCCGCAGGTAACCGAAATTTATTCTTTTTCTATAGGCAGGCGGAAACTGTCTTAAAAAAAATGTCTAAGGTATATTTTAAAGGTGAGAGAAGTAGGAAGAGAAAAAAAGATCACGAGCTAAATCATTAGTATATGATTAATTAAATATTAATTATTTTAAATTTAAAAGATGGATTAATATAATTTTTTTAAAGCAACTTTTATATAAATTTTTTTTAAAAATACGCTATTTAGCAGTTTAAGAAGCGTGTTTATAGAAAACGAAAACTTTTTTCTCTCAACATGTATCTTCGAACTAAGTTGTTTTCGTAACCAAATTTTTTTTCTCTAAAGCGGTAGGGCCGGAGACAAAACAATAGTGTAACTATAAGAATATGGAAACAAAGACAACCAGAACGGACATACTAAGCGATATGTGCCGTAGTTACAAGCATGTTCATATTACAAATTTGTATCACATGCAAAGATTCAAAGCATAAGGTAATTAACCAACTTAAATACTTCATAATGATGCCATAGCATTGCACTAGCAATGCATAAATATGAAGGTTATTTTGTTTCGTTTTGATTAGCTCTTAGATACTATACAAGTAATTTTTTCAGAAAATTCAGAGGAGAATGTTATACCTTTGAAATGATCGGGGGGTGGGGAGGGGGGGGGGGGGTGGGGCAGGGGGGAAACCCTATTGTTTTCATTTTAGCTTTTCGAACACTACAGGATCGGAACAAATGGTTGGTGAAAAAAAGGAACGATACAAGGTACAATACAATTGGAAAATTATGTACCATTTTGATGTTGAAGTAAAAAAAATAATACGTTAATCATTACTTGGAGCAATATATTTTACATTAGATGCCATGTGTATACATTTGTCTTTATATATAAATTTGTAAAATTATGTAATTTTACAAAGCTGCATTTATTTTAGAATTCTTTTCAGGACAATGTTACTATCAAGTATCAAAACGACATGTTTTAGGTCGCCATGACCAAGAGAAGTTGAATAAGAGTAAGTATAATACTGCCTCCATTTAAAAATATAAAGCATAATAAGTTCCTACATAGTCTCCTATATTATACTTTAACATCATATCAAAATATTTTCAAATACGAATCTAGTTATACTAAATGGATGACACTAAACACAATTTTTAAGTTTAATTATTAGTCAAATTTTCAAATATTGGTCTTATATTTTCAAATAAGAGAGTAAACCTCTAAGCACAAGGTTAATAGTATAGCCAACTACTTGCTTTAAAATACTACGTAGACTTATATGATGAGGTGGAGTAGAGAAGGCATGAGAGAGAGAGGAGGAACCACCCCAGCGTAAGGTCAATAGTATAACCAAGTACTAGCTATAAAAATTGACACGTCATCTAAAACCAATCTAGTAGTCCATCTATATAATAGTTTACTATAGATATATACTACTGCACCATTAATACCTGTCCACCTTTCTCACACACGGCTTGTTGGAGTCAGTGCTATAGCTAATTATAAATATGTAGTTCGCTTTTTTCTCTCTGCTCCATCTAAGTACAAATCTAATATGTCAATTTTTATAGTTTGCTTGTATCACTTATTATACTCGCTCTCATGTAAGGAACAATCTCTATGCAAATTCCAAGAGAAAGAAGAAAAAGAGAAAAAGTAGATTGAACAGATAAATAAAATAAAATACATTAGATTATTAGGGTTAGCGTAGTACCGAGGGGTCTTTCGGATCTACCTGCTAAGGGTAAAAACCCTTTCGTTTTTTGTGAGCACGCTTATCAAACTGTTAAACGGTACGTTTTTTAAAAAACTTTTTATATAAAAGTTGCTTTAAAAAATTACATTAATCTATTTTTTAAATTTAAAATAATTAATATTTAATTAATTATATGCTAATGACTCATCTCGTTTTACGTAATTTATATGCTAATGACTCATCTCGTTTTACGTAATTTTCTTCGTGTTCTCCCGACTCATTAAACTTGCTCCAAGCTACTCCTATAGTTAAAAGTAAAAGTTGCCACGATCAATGTTTGAATAAGCTACTCCTGCTGCAGTTAAAAGTAGCCAAGATCAATGCGGGTTGATTCCTCGCAGACAGTGGCATGTGGGGTAAAAAGGTTTTGACCTATCACTGGCCACCTCCTCATGTGCCTCCACAAAACCTCAAGGCCCACGAACAGAAGGACGGACCTATGGCTGGCCACGCGTTACTCCATAGATCCTACTCTCTGATTCCTTTATACATGGCAGTACGCTGACAGACGGAACACTACACACCGGAATTTTAGCTTCTTGTATGGTAGTGCACTGTTGCTTACCTTTTCTCTCTTTTCTACTGCGCATTATTCGTGTGTATTTTCCTTCATGGTTGTAGGGATTTTCAGCTAACTGTGTGCCACGCGAAATTGTCACTGCACGAACTAGGGAAGTGCTCACACAGCAACCGAGGGAGAAACTTGGATCCGTGTGGTTTATTTATGATGAATGGATGAATTAATTAACGGACATATTTTTTAAACTCTGTATATTTTTTTTAAAAAAATTAAATATAAAAATTTTCTATAATATTGTTTTAAATTATTTTTTATAATACTACTTTCGATTTTTAATGTCTGATATCGGTGATATCGTTGACTTTTGGATATAAGTTTAAATATTTATCTTACTCACAAATTTTGTATAAATATGTAAAAATATAAGGCATAGTTAAAATACATTTAATGATAAAACAAATCACAACAAAATAAAATGATAATTATATATTTTTTAATACGAACATATCCTATTGACACAAGTTTTCCGTACACACCAACTAACATATATCACCAAAACTTTTAGAAAAGAATTATACATGTACCTTCAGTAGTACTACACCTATGCATAATGTCTTATTTTTAAATTTATTATATTTTAGTTGTAACAAAAAACAATCTGACCGTTCTAAGAGTATAAATCTGTCAGAATTTTGTCTTTTTTTTTGCTCTCTTTGTATAATGAATTTGAAGATAGGATTTTATACATAGGTGTAGTACTATTGAAAGTATATGTATAATTTTTTATAGAATTTTTCGTGATATTTGTTAATTGGTGTGTATGGAAAAGGCTAGGGGTGAAAGCGAAGCGGATTCGGATGGATAGTGGTCATACCATATCCTACACCATTTTTTAAGCGGATGCAGAGCGGGTGCGGATGCTGATGCGGAGTGGATTATTTCAGACGTCGGATTTGGTACGGAGTCGGTGCGGACTCGGCTCGGAAACGGAATAAAATTGTCGGATGTTAAGTTTGTATTCAGTCCATACAACAAGAGGACAGCAATATAATGAGCAGCAATATGACGGCAAAACAACATCTAAACATGATCTCAACTCTCTAGGAAAAACCAGCCAAAACACATCCAACGACCACCATAATATAACATCTTAAATGCTTACATGCCTTCAATTCACTACGTTGTTTAACAATATAAGTCCATCTATGGCTCCATGCCAGTGCCATAACAACAGGAGTAAAGTCCCAAGTCCCAACATTAACATGTCCAAGATCAAGATGACATTAACAGTAGTTCCATACAGTACTACAATTAGTCTTACAATTTACTAAGTTGTAAATATGAAATAACAAAATAAAGCACACGCCAACATGCAAGGATCCAGACTTTACTTCTCATTCTTCATCATCGCTGCTCGGTTGCATTTCCTATAATTTTAAGCAATCAATATACTTTTTTGACAATAGGACTAGTATGAAATAAAATGTTCCTACTACTCCAAAAGTAAGTTGGTAAGTGTGTCATACCATATCATCAATTTCGTCAAGCGTCAAATTAGTAACCAAGGTCTCCGCAACCTCCAGATCATTAAGAATAGATCCAACCCTTTTATTAGGATCTGAAAAATTAGAAACAAAATTATATTAGACTATTAGTAAATAACCAAGAATGCCTTTTACAACAATATAAATGAGAAATGACACAAGTGATCACCTCTTCTACATCCAGCAACCTAATCCTTGGTACAGACTAACGCTTCTACCATTTTAGGTTCAAGTTTAGTACGAAATGGATCGATAACACGTCCCCTAGCACTAAAAGCTGATTCTGAAGCAACGGTAGAAGCTTGCATGGCCAAGACATCACGGGTAAGAAGAGATAGAATAGGATATACATCTTTGTGAGCTTTCCACCATGATAAGACATCAAATTTATCTCCATTAGGCATAGGATTAGGAAGCAACAGGGATGGTTCAGCTATATATTTATCCAAGTCACTTGCATCACTTCCACTATCCACACGTGAGGCATACACATAATTCATAAAATCAGAATCTGCTTCTTCTATGGTATCACTTTCTTTTGATTCAGCATCGACACTAGTTGTTAGTGTAATAGTAGTCTTATAAAAAGAAGCATATTCTTGATAAAATTGCTTAACAACACTGGTAAACTTTTCCATAGGAGTATGATATGACTGCTTACCATACACCTTCATTATGTTATACTCTATTGTCTTTGTCTTAAATCTAGGGTCAAAAAAGTATGCCACAGCAAGAGCAAGATTTGACCTCTTCTAATACTTCTCAAACTTCTTATTCATTAAGTTGGTCATTGTTTTGATGGTAACATCATCACTTCTCATCCATACAGTAATTAAAGCCTTGATTTCACAAAAGTTATGGTAAAATAGATTTGTAGTTGGATAAGAAATACCTGATAAAATCTTAGTGATATCATCAAACTTCTTCAAGCACATGCAAAGTGTAGTTGTTTTATCCCAATCTTCAACTTTTGGAACAAGATTCTCATACATATCTCTTTAATTTCATAAAGCCTTTCAAAAGCTTTTCTATAATATATGGCATCGGACAATATATGGTACGTTGAATTCCACCTTGTCAGAACATCAGTTGAGAGTCCCCTCGCTGTATCCAATCCACACTTAGATACATATTTTATAAATTCCTCCTTCTGTAGAGGAGAACACTTCACAAGAATCATAAATGATCGAATACTCAAAACAGTTTCTCTAATATGTGCCAAACCATCTCTAGCAAGAAGATTAAGTATATGATTTGCACATCTCACATGAAAGAATGCTCCATCACATATGAGGGAGCTCTTTCTATTCAGCACCTTGATAACATCCTTAACACAAACTTCATTTGCTGCTGCATTGTCCAAAGTGAGAGAAAATATTTTTTTCTCGATGAACCACTTATGCAAGCATGAAGAAAATACATTAGCTAAATTTAGCCCAGTATGCCTCCCTTTTATATGCATGAACTTGATAATCCTTTTCTGAATACACCAATTGTCATTAACCCAATGAACAGTGATACACATGTACCCCTTGTTTTGGCTAGAGGTCCACATGTCCATTGTTGCACTAAAGCGAGCATTGACAATTTTAAAAAACTCATACAACTTTTTCCATTCTTCTAAAAATATACCAAGTATATCCTTCCTAATAGTGAAACGACTCTTCAAAGGAAATGTAGGCCGTAGAGATTTTATGAAATCAGCAAAATACTCATGCTCAACAATATTGAAAGGATACTCATGCATGATAATTGCCAAATAAAATTTCCGTAAAGAGACCTCTTGATCATACCTATATGTTTCAACCGAAGTTGTATCGGAATCCTTATCCAATTTGAGTTGCTGCTGTCCTGGAACCACATTGTGGGTTTTTGTGTGGTTCAAGAACACAGAAGTACCATTCCTGCTATTGCGCCTAGCTGAATAGGTACAATATTTGCACTTGACCCACTCTTCTTTAACTATCTTGCCATTTATCTTAACCACCTTATTAAAAGTATTGTAGTGCTCCCAAGCTGGCGAGGATTTCTTCTTTGCTTTCTTTGCTGCAGTTCATATTTGGTTTCATGGTCTCCCTCCTCCTCTACACCGTTGTTATCCACTTCAATGACAACAATAGTATTGGTAGCTTCATTGCCACTGCCCACAGTTGATCGCCCTTCTACCCCTTCAGTTGGAGCTGGCGACGAGGCAGCCATGCTAGTTTTAGCAGCTGCTGCTTTTGTACCTCTTTTTCTAGGTGCCATTTTTAGGGTCCTGATGAATGATAAACAATTAATCAAATTATAAGTTGCTATTGACGTAATTTCCTAAAGCGAAGCACATCACTAAATTTCTAAATCCAAAATCCAGAATAAAGTGATCAAATTAGACTACAAGAACATCCAATACCTGATTTGGAGCCGTGGAGGGTATCACCTTTTGCTACTGGAGGGGATGCCGGATCGATGTGCAAGAGGTCATTGACTCATCATTGTCGTGGGAGCAGACGAGCACATACTGTAGGTGCAGGAGATCACCTGGGCGCGGCCGCCTCTTCTATGCACACAGGGAGGAGGCGGTGGGGAGGAGCTATCCACGGCAGGGATAGCAGGCGGCGCGGATGCACCAGCAAGAGGAGCGTCGCCGGCGGGATGGCAGGTGGCGGTAGGGGGGATGGTAGGCGACAGTGGCGGCTGGGACGGCAGGTTGCAGAGACGGAGGACTGGAGGAGGAGGTGCTGACGCTGAGGACGGCGGCTAGGACTATAGGCGGCGAGGACAGAGGACTGGAGGAGACGTTGATGCAGCGCCCGAGCGCCGTGCCTGCTTGCTTCGATGCTTGGACGGCATGCGGCGGCGCGCCTATGGCCTGTGGGAGAGATAGGGGATTAGGTTAATAAATAGATGGGCTGGATGGGCTGCCCGATGTAAAATGGGCTAAATTGAGTAGTTGCGTGGCCTGAGAAATACGGATTATCCGCCAAACCTTATATCGGATAATCCGCTTAAAATATCGGATAATCCGTATCCGCCGGATATCGTTGATACCATATCCGGCTCCACATCCACATGATACAATCCGCATCCGCATCCGCCGGATATCTAAAAACCCTTACCATATCCTCACTTTGGACGGATTCGGAGCGGATTGGATCGGATAATATCCGATCCGTTTTCACCCCTAGAAAAGGCTATGTGCATAAAATAACTTCCTATTTTTAATAAGACAAATGATCAAGCATACTTCTAAAAATCAAGAACGTCAAACATTAAAAGCCATAAGAAGTAGTTAATTAATTGTTTATACTCTCGAATAGATATAACAAATCATTCAACCATTCAGCAGAAAAGAACATTAATCAATAAAAATGACTATCCAACAACTTAAGAAGAATCATACAAGCTAGAAAAAAATTATTCCTATGTGGTAATCTATCAATTAAACTAGAAAATACCCCACGGGATTTATTATATTTATATTATTATAATAATTAAAGTTTACAATTAGCAGGTGAAAATGGGTGTATAAAATTGATAATGTTGCTTCACCTTTTTTTTGAAAGCACTATTTTATATAAATTTTCATAGAAATGAATATGTACTATTATGAAATTTAAACATTACATGCTTATTTAACCTTGATACTCTAATTAGATTGTGTGCTCATGCTTCATTTAGTTCATATTTCTCATAAAAATATGTTACTTGACACAACTATATAGTTATCATAAATTAAAGGTAGAGAGAAGTAGAAGAGACAACTAATCAATACAGATAGTAACTCATTAGTCCACTGATTGATAATTTTGTACTAACATGATCAAATGGTTTAGGATTATTGATGACGTGTATCTAACTAAAGATAGAGAGGAGGGCAAGAGACAGCTAGTGAATGCGTATAAGTAACTTCTTGATCTAACGGTTGATATTTATATTGTAACATGATCAAATGGCTTAGGATTGCTGATGACATGACTTGTTGCATATGCTTCTTTTGGTGACAACTATATAGGATATATAGATTCTTCATATCTTCGTGTGGGATAAATTCTCTTAATTCGAGAACTCAACTCAGCTCTATGTATGGAGCCTTCAATTCTTTCTTCGTACACACACGCAACATATTCACACACCCACAGTGCACTCTTCTAACCCAATGAGAGCCCAACGATAAATCTATGATCCCAATTATGCGAAATTCTATTAAAACTCATTTAGTGTGTGTAATTATAGGTACGATAATTTAAACCCTGATGAGGTAAGTGATATACCCACAACTTTTCCATCACTCCTCTGGTATGTTTCCCATGTACCAGGGGCGGAGGCCTGCCACCCCCAACGAAATCCTTTCTCCTGAGTATATGCTAATTAATCATATAATTATGTTAAGCAATTGGTTAATTACACCCCCTTTAAATCCAACTATAGCAAATCATCTACCTTTAACTTGAACAAAAGCTAATCATCTAGCATTCTTGGCTAGCTAATCAGGCACAAGTACAAACAGGCTAGCGGGTTTCTCGTTTATGATCATCGACGGTATGCTAGTTAAGCACAGGGTTTACATGGGTTGTTGATTTTAGGGAATTAAGCTGCAGTGCACGTTTAACAACTGGGCAATAAGCCATAACTGAACCGATATTTGGAATCTACTAATATATCTCATGTGACTTACATATTTTTCTCGTTTTCTCTTACTTTAAAGTTAATTACGATTCATCAAGGCTTGAAAATTTTCGTGTATATTGCTATACTCTATCATTATCATTTAGTAAGTTGGCTCCTCTCTAATCAAAATCCTGGCTTCACCGCTGCATGTACCCTCGACATTCTCATTACCCTCTTAGAGGAGGAAAAAAAACAAGCTCTATTGGACCTGAAACACGGAAAAGTTCTCGCAGGGGTAATGCTCATGTATGTGCATATATTTAATTTATTGATCCCACAATGGACAGATTAAGGTCATGGCCGGATTTTCCAAATTGATCATTTCGAATAGAATCTCAGTATGCATGCATGATTGATTACTGTGTGTCCCTATTAGGGGTGAAAACGGATCGGAAACGGTCGGAAATTAGCTATACCATATTCGTTTTTATATTTTTTTCGGAATCGGATTCGGAATCGGAAACCTCGGATATGAAAACGGAATCGAATATTACCGGATACAGATACGGAGCGAATACGAATCGGAACGAATACGGTAACGAATATTTATTCGAATATAAAAACACCTCAAACTGAACTTTAGAAACCAACGGAGAGAGACAACCTATTATTTTTTTAAAATAATACATTAATATTTCTAAATTTTTAGCTAAACAATGTATCAATATTCGAATAAGTGAGCGAGCAGGGCCGGCGCCGGTGGCCGCGGGGGGCGCGACCGCGCGAGGCCGGGCGGCGGCGGAGGCCGACGAGGGAGGCGGCCACGGGCGCGAGGGAGCAGGTCCAGCGCCGGTGGCCGCGGGGGGCGCGAGGCCGGGCGGCAGCGGAGGCCGACGGGGGAGGCGGCCGAGGCGCGAGGGAGCTGGTCTGACGCCAATGGCCGCGGGAGGCGCGAGGCCGGGCGGTGGCGGAGGCCGACGGGGGAGGCGGCCGCGGGCGCGAGGGAGCAGGGCCGGCGGGGGAGGCCGACGGGGGCGCGAGACCGGGCGGCGGCAGAGGCCGACGGGGGAGGCGGCCGCGGGCGTGAGGGAGCAGGTCCGGCGCCGGTGGCCGCGGGGGGCGCGAGGCCGGGCGGCGGCGGAGGCCGACTGGGGAGGCGGCCGAGGCGCGAGGGAGCTGGTCCGGCGCCGGTGGCCGACGGGGGAGGCGGCCGCGGACGCGAGGGAGCAGGGCCAGCGGCGGAGGCCGACGGGGGCGCGGGATCCGGAGGCGGCGAGCGCGGGGAAGCAGGGCCGGCGCTGGGGATGGCGTTGTCGCTGTGTCCTGTGTGTGGACTGGAGATAGAAAAGAAAATAGAGATGTTAAGTTTATCCGGATATCCAAAAATTTTTCCGGATAATTTTCGACCGAATCCGAAATCCGCCGGATAATGTCTTTACCGTATTCGTATCCGTATCCGAAAAAAATTATCCGTTTCCGTATCCGAATTCGAGATTATCCGAAAATTATCCGTCCGATCCTATCCGTATCCGAATTTTCGGTCGGTAAGCGGATATTATCCGAACCGTTTTAACCAGGACTCCCTATGTACGCAAACACGCAAAATTGAAGAGAGAGGCCGTATATATGCTCTACCTGCCTAAATTGATGATTCTTGAATTCGGTACTACTATAGTAACTACCTAACCACCTCGCTTGTGGCATTTGGGGGCAGACGCGGCACGACACGAGACAATCTAATTCTTGGATCATCATCATCATGTGGTCGTTTGTGAGTCGCTAATGACAACGATTTAATTTGGATTTAAGCTAGGTATCTTACCTTAGCTTGCACACCAGCACGATGATCAGTGAGCTTGAAGGCTCCACACAGCGGCCATCGCATCGCTGAGCCGTCCACACCATTTGCGGCGACGTACCGGGCCCGCTCGGTCGTCGTCGTCTCCCTGATCCAAAACATAAAGTATTTTATGTTTATTTTAAGTTAAACTACCCTATGTTTTACTAAATTTATAGAAAGAATAATAATATTTACAATATCAAATGAAACATCACTAGATCCATTATAAAATATATTTTTATAGTTTACTTCTTTGATGCAGATGTTTGTACTTTTATCTTAAAAAACTTGGTTAAACTTAGGATGATTTGACCTAAGACAAGCACAAAATCACTTGTACTTTGGTAAGGACTGAGCAGCACTTATGTGTTTTTTACAAGGATTATATAGAGGTAAAATTAAAGAAAAAATATTATGATTAGTTAAGATAGAAAAGTAGTGAAAAACTAATTGGTTGAGATATCCAAGTAGGAAGAAAACTGTTACTGTATGTTCAGGGATAAAATTTAGACGCAAGAAGTTAATATATTTTGGTATCGTACAATGAGAGTGCTGTAACAGGTGAGTCCACTGTCATAGTGATGGGCCCCGGAGGTTCTAGCTTTGCTCGTTTGCAAGCGGGTTATTACTACAGCTCTCTACGGTGGGGAGTATTGGATTTTTTACAATTTGACCCTTTTAGAAAATTTATTTTATAAATAAACCCCTAATAAAACTTATAAAAATGAACCCAAATTTCGGCGCCAGATCGTTGGCACCAACGTCCAATATCTCGGCACCAAATATCATGGCGCCAAGCACTTGGCTTACGTGGCACCAAATTCAATGGTCAATTTGGCACCGAGCTCATAAACTCTTAACCAGTTAACACCTATTCATACAAGTGAGGTATGTGTGGTCCAGTGGTAAAACGTTTGTTTGTTCTTCTCCCTAAGACAGGTTCGAGTCCTGTTGGCTTGCTCGAATAGGTGTATTTATTCACTTAATAGTATATGAGCTCGGTGCCAAAATGCTTGATGTGGACCGTCCTGATTTGATGCCACGTGCGGGTGCTTGGCGTAAGGATCTTTGCTGCTGAAACGTTGAATGTTAGGTCAAAAATCCTGGCGCTGAGATTTAGGTTTATTTTTAAAATAAGTTTTTTAAAAGAGCTAAATTGTCAAAAGTCCAGGTGGGTAGTACTCCATGCAATAATAGAGCGGGTTGTAACAGTGCCAATCAGTAACTGCAGGGACAAGCTAGCTAGGTAGCCGTGGGCACTACTAGTGTTTGTACTTAATTTTGGAAACCTATGGACAGGAATATTTTGAATTCAAATGTAATTTTAAATTCAAAGAAGGTTTTACTTTTTTATCGTTTGTACACATAGTGAAATAAGAAGTTAAGAGAAATTGGTGAAGATATCGAATTCTTCTGTAGTGTTTGTTTTTTGAAGCTGCAGTGCCACTCCACCTAGCAGATCTTGATTTTTTTAATTTCTTAATTATTTTTATAATATTTTTGAAATAAAAGGTTCCAAAATAAAATAAATCTTGAATCAGTAAAATTAATTAATTATTTTTATAATATTATTAGAAAAGGTTTAATAAATTTAGAAACCCGTAGATCCCCTCCCTTTGGTGATTTTTTAATTTGTAGTACTAAATTTTGTTTGAGATTAAATAAATTCTAGATAAATACTTCCTCCATCCAATAATATATTCCCTCTATTTCAAAATATAAGCATTTCTAGGTTGTTTAGTGGAGATTAAGGTTAAGAGAAAATACTTTGGTGCTTCTTAATAAATATGGAATGAATGGAGACGAAAGGATAGGTGTGGATAAGATAGAGAGAAATTTGAATAAGAAGCGATTGATGGGACAAATAGGCCACTGTTTCACCCTTTTTTAAAACTTATTTCGAAAATAGACCGCTCCCAAAATTTATTACAGAAATGGACTGGGAGCGATGGCGCTGAGCTCCCACATCTCAACGCCAGCGGTCCTGGGATTGACCCCCTACCCGGGGGGAGCTGGCTCACCAACGTGGCGGTGGTCATCACCGCCTATATTGGCGCTGAACCCCCCTCTCCCCTTCCCCCCCTGACCTCAGCGCCAGCCTCATTGGCGCTGAGGTTGGGGACTTAGCCTCGGCTGGCCGCCCGGCCTCCAGCCCTTCCTTCCTTCCTTCTTTCTTCCTCCTCTAATAGACGGCTCCTTCTTCCTGCCTCGTCCAGGGGCTTTGGAGCTAACCTCACACGGCTCAACTCACCACATCGAAACATGACGTCACGATATATATTATCTGTCGATGTTTATATCGGCAATAATGAATATGTGGCTATGCGTCAGACCTACTCGATAGATTCGAAAGAACACAGAGAATTATACTAGTTCAAGCCCTCGATGTGAGGTAATACCCTACTCTATTTGAGGTGTATTGTTTTCGCTGTATGGATTCTGTTATGTCCTAGGGAGCTCACTACCTCTCTTTATATACCGGAGGAATGAGGAATATAGGGTAGAAAACCCAGTCGGATACAACCAAGAATATTCCTTATCAGTATATTGAGAGCCTGGCTAAGATCATATCCCTTTTCTTGTCATGCAAGGTAACATAAAATTGAGTTCTACTCTATCCCTAATTATATGGGCTAACCCACACTCTATCCGAGTGACCGTATTTGCTTTTCTTGAGGTATTTGGGGCCATAGCCTCCATATTATTGTAGAAACATTACACAACAAACTATATTAGTTGTTCAACAAATGGCATAACCACGTAGCTTTAGTTTTTACATGCCTTATGGATAAGAAATAGGAACGACATGACATATATTATCCTACGATGGTTCAAAACATTGCACAACACACTACAATACTTGTCCGACAAATGGCATGGTCACGTAGATTCAGTTTTTACATGCCTTAGGAAAAATGAAAATTTTAACCATCAAGTACAACCACCCAACTGAGTGCAGTGGGGGTACTTCCCCTTCCTCGCCGCCTCCAGCCCCGCTTCCTTCGCATGTTGTGCCCTCTACCGCTTACTCTCCTTCTCGGTCTCATGCCCTTCTTTCTCCTTGCGTTCTTTCTCCTCCCTCCTCTTCTGCTCTTCCTTAGACCTGCATTCAAGCTCATAGCGTCGTTCAAAATGCTCCTTTACTCACTGCTGACACATGCGAAGATAATGTGTATTCTCGAGATGGACTTTCGTATCTATCCACTTCACAAAATCACATAGCGAAGGTGGGGGCTTAGGTACCTTCACGTATGAGAACATTTTAGCAACTATGGATAAATGGATTAAACAACGGTATAAAAGAAATTACCTCCACTGGCTTCTTCAACTTTTCTTTCTTCCCTTGAGGCTTTGGCTTTTCGGGAAGTATGTGTAGTTACGACACATCCAATATCTTTAGTGATACGTAAAATCTACCTCGCTAATTGGAAACTTGTACTCATCACCACACCAACACGTGGGGCGAGGGACGCCCGCTGGAGATTGTTGACGAGGGATATAACCACTTGCATCCATCATACCAAACACACTATATACTAAATGAAAAACATAGAACAATTAACAAATTAAGTAGAGATAAAAGCATTGATAAATAACCCATTTATAATAATAGGTGCCCCTATCAAAATACTCCTCCTATACAATATCCGGGTAAATCAAATGGAACTATGTAACAGCATTTTATTCGACAATTTCATCATCTTCTATTTTCAATTAGGGTGATGATCTACCCTATAGAATCACTTCATACATCTTCCAATACAATTAACCTTAATCCTCTTATGCTATCAATAACCCAATCAATACTAACAAAATAATATGGTATGCAACCTACAACCCGCACCACAGACATCTATTCCAATAGGTTTGCAAAAAAAGAATTTGATTCTATTCCTCATCCTAAATTTTCTTCCTAGGGTTTGCTCTAAACTCAAAAAAAGCCTGCAAAAAGAACAAATGAGTAGAGGGATAGGAGGAGATTACCTTGCTACTCTTCCTCTATAAAAAAAATCTGGTCAAAAACACTTCGAAATTACCGAGATTTGAGGAGGATTAGAGAGGGAAGGAGATATAACAGCCGGGCGAAGCAGTTCTGTTTGACGAGGAAGAAAGAAACAAGGAGGTCGAGGGAGGGAGAGGGGGAGGGAGTCAGCGCCAATGCGGAGGTGCTAAACACCGCCACGTCGGCGAGCCATCTCTGTCCCCTGGCCACGAGGGCAGGGGGTTAGCTCTAGGATAGCTGCCGCTTAGCTATAGGGGCTCAGCGCCATCGGAGCTGGTGCTGAGCTCCTGGTCCATTTCTACAATAAGTTTTGGGAACGGTCAATTTTTAAAATAAGTTTTAAAAAAGGGTCAAACAGTGAAATTTTTTGAGAAATTTTTATACTATGATACAAGATTTAAATCCTACAAATCCTTATATTTTAGAATGGGAGTATACACTATTGAACTTTGACATGCTTTTTGATATGTTACTGTGACTAATAATATCTATAAAGATAAATTATTTCAAATAAAAAGTTGTTATTAGGTAGTTTGTTTAACGATAAATCTAGTAACATTATTCTTATATCTTTAATTTTTATATTTTTTCTATTAACCATTAAAATTAAAAATATTTGACTTAGCAGTACTTTAATACTGACTATATTTGTCGGCAGAGGGAGCAGTACCACTGTTGGCCTGCACTGCTCCGGTTTTAATATGGACCCGTACATGTTAGCGATTCCAATGGGACTACGGGAGCTCTCATGTCATGGTCCACTGTGCCCCATGAGCGCATTGTTCGCGTCGTGTTTCCTTGATAAGTCGTCAACTACTATTCTGCGTGTTCCTTCTCTCTCTCATACGCTTATGGGAAAATACTCTGTAAAATGATTCTATTGGTTATGATCCTACTTAGGGGTGAAAACGGTTCGGATATTATCCGCTAACCGTCTGAAATTTCGAATATGAATATGATCGGTCAGATAATCTTGGATTTGGAAACGGAAACGGATAATTTTTCTCGGATACAGATACGAATACAGTAAATACATTATCCGGCGGATTCCAGAATCAGTTGGAAACTATCCGAACAAATTTTCAGATAATTCTTAGATAATCCCACCGTCCTCCTCCACGCCGCCCTCGCCTACCACCGCTGGCGCTGTGCCCCCACACGCTGCGTCATGGGCGCGCCTCCTCCCCTCCTCGGCTACTTCTTCCATCCCGCAGACACGCCTTCGACGTTGCCCTTCATGGCTTCCAAGGGACGCCTCTACCCCGCTGCCTTCGCTCCCGTGAACACCGCCGACGCTTCCTCTCCAACCCTCTCCCTCGACGGCTTCGGCGCCACCTCAGGCTTCACCATGTACGACATCCACCTCAGTCTCGTGTTGTTCCTCCCTGTGTCGCTCCCGTTCGGGATCCTCCCCCGCATCCTCGTCCTCGACCCGGCCTCCTGCCACTGCACACTGCTCCCGCAGCCCCGACGCAACGTGCTGCCGAACGACCACTGGCGCAGCGGCTGTAGGCATTTCGTCGGCGCCGCCATGCTCTCGCGCGCGCACCCGAGCAAGCTCTCCTTCGACGTCGTCTGCCTTACCGTCGACGACAAGCATCCGTGTGCCTGGGTCGCGTCCTACCGCGACGGCGACTGCAGCTAGAGGGCGCTGCCGCGGGACACCGGTGTCACGGTAGAGGTCGACCCCTACTGGTTCGAGGGCCGCAGCGTGCACGCCGCGTGGGACATCTACTGGCACATCTGCCACTCCGGCCGCCTGCTCAAGCTAGACCCTGCCACACTCCACTTCTCCGACCTGCTGGCGCCGTCCGAGTTGGGGGACAGCCACAAGAAGTTCCAAATCGGGGAGACGCCGGAGGATGGGCAACTGACCATGGCGGCCATGGAAGACCAGGAGATGGAGTTCTGGGAGCGTGGGGAGGCCAGGGGGAGTGACAACGGTTGGTTTCCTAGGAAGAGGATGGTTTATGTCATGTGGATGAACTATTTTGTGATGGAAAATTTGATCATGTGATTAAACTATTTTTGTTGATATAAACGCTTAAAATTACTATATCTAAAATTTGTGAATAAATCGAAGATGGTGATATGATTGTATACTTGCATAGAAATTAGTAATGTATTGTTGATATGGATGCTTGAAATTTGTTGTATATGTTGTTTAGCTAAAAATTTAGAAATATTGATATATTGTTTTAAAAAAATAATAAGTTGTCTCTCTTCGTTGGTTTGTAAAGTTTAATTTGAGGAGTTTTTATATTCGAATAAATATTTGTTACGTATTCGTTCCGATTCTATTTGCTCCGTATCTGTATCCGATAATATTCGATTCCATTTTTGTATCCGAGGTTTCCGATTCCGAAAAAATATGAAAACAAATATGGTATAGCTACTTTCCAACCGTTTCTGATTCGTTTTCACCCCTAATCCTATTGGTTATGATCATACATGGTAGGAATGTCATGAATAATAATAATAATAATAATAATAATAATAATAATATAAGGAGAGTGAAGTAAATCAAGCAAACCAGTCCATCCATCATACCCAAATAGTTCATCCAGCACACATAAATAGTTTGTAATGCACTTCTCTTGACTATAACCGGACGTCGCGCTAACAGCATCGGAACACTCCAAACCTAAAAAAACAAAATACATTCAACACTAACAATTGCAACGTTAGAAAAATAAATACCGCCACTAACTTCTTATATAAATCCTAAAAACGCAAAAACTTTAAATACACCGAAAACTTGATAAAACCCTACTTAATCGTTGTTCCAACCATTATTTTTAAAATTGTTAAACCAAACGGAACAAACAATTCAGATTTTCGGACTGCTACATACAAGCTCGTCAATTAGCAAGTGTGAAGTTGACGACCGCACATGCCCTCCCCCTCCCATTCCCCAAAAACAGGGACCCAAAATTTTCATTTTCCAATTCTAGGCAATATGCTTCAACATGTTTCAGGACCTTTAACTTCACTTTTTTTTTAAAAAAAAGTTCTCTTTTCCTACCTGATTTAGTTAGAACGGGTTTAATGTTTGGCTTCGACAAGTATTCGATGATAATCATAATGATATTAAAAAATTGTAGCTTATGATGATAATGTGAATGCGTGTTCTAAAGATATTATTTATTGCTTAGCAAAGAAAACCAAATCATTATATCAGACGCAATTTTAAATATAAAACCTAATTTTCTGTGTAGTATTAGGCCCAAAATTCTTAGGGTGCATTCTAAATAGAGGTTGGGCTAAGATTTTCGGCGGCATGTAAAATAAGGTAAGCCATTAGCATATGATTAATTAAATATCAATTATTTTAAGCTTAAAAAATAGATTATTATTATTTTTTAGAAACTTTTATATAATTTTTTTAAAAAAAACATCGTTTAATAATTCAGGAAACATGTTTACGAAAAACGGAGAAGAAGTCAATCTGTTTAACTGTTTAGAAGGCAGCCTTAGGAACAACTACACGGCTGGTTGGGACATTCAAGCAATTCCAGCGTGTCAGATCGATCTATCTATTGGCCACAAACTTTTATTAGCAGCAGCCGTGTGTGCGCCTGCTAGAACGGCCAAATCCACTAAAAACGGAGTCCTCGGAACGATGAATGCGGCACCGCACCTACCTTCCCCGCGCGCACCGTAGACGTAGAGAAGAAAAAGAAAAAACGGTCATGCGTGCCGCGTCTAACTCCGCTTGCCCATTCAATTGGTTCACTCTTCTCGCGCTCGCGCACAGGGACAGGGGCGGCAGCGGGGCCCACCACCACCCATTTACTAGGGCCACCACACTAGCGCCGGCTCGATCGGTCGTGTCCGGCAGCTACGTACGCGATCTCCGGCTGGATGTACAGGACTGTTTCTTCTTTGGATGGATAGATGGATGTTTCCACAGGTTGCAACTTGAGTAGTCGCAAATCAGGGCTTTGCTTAACAGCTAGAGGTTTTGGAGAAATTTCTCACGAAAACAGTCAAAAGTCCAGTAGAAGATGCGATTCCAGCCTTCCAGCAGGCCGGGTCCCCAAGGACAGGTCGCAACTACTACCGTACTTATTTAATATTCACACCGTTTTAGAATATAGTAATTTCTAGAGTTTAAAACTATCTTAAATATAACTATCTAATATATATAAAAGATAATTTTACTATTAAATTATCTATGCTATCAATTATTTTTATTATTACTCATAACTAGTCTAGACCTTACTCATCCGAAGAGACAAACCAAGATTTTTTACATGTCTCCTTAATAGTTGTGTTAAAAATAAAACTTGCTATATTTTAAGACAGATAGAGTACTATGACCTCAAGTAAACAAACCTCATAAAAGGTTAGACGTGTGGGTGATGTGGAATAAAAAATGTAATGCCCTATTGAGCAATGCAGATCCTAACCTCGTGTTGTAAGCCATAAGAGCTTCCCAATACTGGATTTAGGGGTGCAGATCCCAACTCCGCCGAGTGGATTTGGACATAACTTAGCCCTTGCTTTGTTTCTATGAGCTAGATGTGGCCCACGTCCAATTACATATTTACGTCGGAATTACTTCTCTATCCGTTCTGATCGATCTAGCGCCTTGTAAAAGCATCATGAAGAAAAAGAAATTCCTTCAAACTTGTTATTTAACAAGGTTTTGTGATTTAACGGCATCGAGGGCATAACTCCGCAACCAACTAATCGTCTCCAGTAACCGACAGCCCATCAAGCTTCCATCAGTGTGTTTGTGTCTTGTTTGATCTTTCTCTAGTTTCTATCTACGAGACAACTATAGAAAAACTCGTATTATTTTGGATTGTTGGTGACGGAGCTGAGATACTAAAAATGTATAACGAAAGTCTAAAGAGCATCATAGAACAAATATATTTTCATAAAAAATAATACTAGTTCACATTACCGTTGTGACGCTGCTTTATTAAATGGTGACGAAGCGGGTTCGTTATAGAAATTGTGATGAAATGTATTTTGTGATAATTAAGTATGATGAACGACTGAGTCAATTCTCAGACCAACCCACCTATTGGCCCTATCTTGTTCACATGTCGCAGTGGCCCCACATGTCTATGTAGACATATAGTGGTGGTCCGTTCGAAAGTACGGTTAGCTTATGCTTATTCACAGTATATAAAACGATATAAGTTATTGATTAATTAAGTGCTAATTATTATAAAGTTGAAAAATAGATTTATTTGATTTTTTAGAAAAATTTCTATAAAAAGTTTTTACACAAAACAAATTATTTAGCAGTTCGGTAAATATGCTTAGGAGCAACGAGCGAGTTGCTTAATCTAGAGACCCTACCGAGTGCAGCCTGAGACCGAGCGTCGTCGGCGCGGTGGCGGCGCAGGGATCCCCGCCTGCGCAGCGTTCTCCAGTGCCTGGAACTCCTAGGAGAGAGGTACAGTTCCCATTTGTTCCTGTTCTTGTATTAAGCCAACGTTACCCTGTTCAACAAAGACTGGAACCAAAAGAATACTGAACATATGCTAGCTAAATTCCTGGTGACAGCATCCACTCTTTCAACTGCAGAACGAAAGTCATCACTTTATCCCTGTCCACCAGTTGAAGTAAAACACTCCATGTAAGAACAAAAGGAATTTGTAAAGCATCAGATTAACACTACTTGAAATGGAACTTATGTTCGATTGCCATCTTATTTCTTAGCCGCCAAATAAACATGTGCAGCAAATAAATAATTAGGATTAGCAAATTTGTAAAACAATCATTAGTTCAGCAGCATTAGCTCATCTTGATGCGGTGTTGCCAAAATGGCTTGGTTTTGTTTGCTTAATTGCTTGTTTTATATGCCAAAACAGATGGACAGAACATGGATATATGGGAGACAATTCACAACTGCATACATGGAGGGAGTGAAATAGTTCATAGAATTTGTTGGACGGAGATTTGATGAACACATTGGCATACTGTGCCCATGCCGTAGATGTCTGAATCGAATTTTACAGCTTCAACAAGAAGTGCATAACCACTTACATATTTCTGGATGTCAGCTACATACTCTCGGTGGATTCATCATGGTGAATCATTTGATGCTGAAGATGTAGAGTATTCAGAGCAGGTGCACGAAACACGTCGTGGTGATGGGATTGATGTGGGCGAGTATGACTACAACGACGATAATGGAGTGCTAGAGTTGATAGGAGTTGTACACAACGGTAGAGGAAGATGGACAGGAGCCAAGGTTTGCTAGAGTCCTTGAAGATACGTAACGGTCACTTTGCCCGGGTTCTAACCAGTCAAGATTTTCCTTTGAGGTTGCTCCATACCAAGCTATATTACCGAATCAGCAATAGGACTTTCACTGCATTATTGAAGCTGTTGTTCTCAGTATTCCCTCAACGCCAATTACCGAAATCATATGACGAGGCAAAGAAGTATCTTCGTGATCCGCGCAGACACTGCTCTGTTCGGCCGCCGCTGCTCCCGACCATCTCAGCCCAAACCAAGTGCATCACCAGCTCAACCTCACCTCCCTCGACCTCCCTGACTCCCTCCCCACACCGGAGAACCGCCGGAGCCGCTGCCCCCATTAGCGCCACCGCCCCGAGCTCCTATCCGACGCCGACGACCTCGCCGCCAACCTCCCATGCCCTGGCAGCCTAGGGAACGGGATAGCCTCACCCTTGCGACCCCAGAACCGCTGTCACCGGCCGATCCGCTGCCTCCCCGCCGCCGGCGACACCAAACTGCCGCCAGTGCCTGTGCAGGCCGGTTTAACCCGAGTAAAACCAACCTAATCTTTTCTTGTTAAAAAATAAATCAGTTTCCTTTCAAATTTCTGGTTCAACTATTGTTTGACCGAATTTGACCAAGCCTTGAATAGTTCATAAAATCCTTATAATTTTCCAGACCCAGCCATACCATTTCCATGGTTATCCCATCTCCCAGCGATATCGCTCCTATCTAATCCTATATAACCGGCGTCGGAGAAAATTCCAAAAATCTTTAAATCAATTTATTTAATCCTTTCCACCTTTTTCATGCACTTTCTGGTATTTATTAGCTTATTTGTTTATTTTGTTTTGTCGTTTATTTTGTGTGATGATTGTGCACAAATAGAAAACGTCGATGCCAAACCCGTTGTTGGAGCAAACGAACTCTCCGCACCAGGAGGAGATGATTTGTATGACTACACCGAGCCCAAAGGCTGCAAGACATGCATCCCAGTAGTTAGAAAATTATTTTTAATAGCGTACTCACCCTTTGGAGTATGGTGGATTACATAAGCCATTTTAAATTAATTATTATACTATTATTATTGCATGTTTTTTTTATGATGTTAAGCTAATCACCTTAATGAGCCCTAAAGTCTAATAACCTTAGGATAAAATTGCAGAACACCTAAATAATCTGCTAATTATTTAAACATGTTTAATTGCTGCTAGTTTAATTTGAGAATCGTTATCCCATGTTGTCGGCGAAACGAGACTGGGGGTCCCCACAGTCGCGGGGACGCGAGGGTCATCTGCCACGTAAGCATCCCCGGGCCTCCAATCTGCACCAAGTGACAACCGGCCATGGCTTTTCTCCGCCAAGAACCCGGGACCTGGGCAGTACCCGGGCCCGGGAGCAGAGACCTAGGCACCTCACGTCGGTCCCGGGCCTCGGGACTCATCACCCGAACTCCTCAGGCCGGGGTCTCGTTCCCGGACCCGAGGCACGCTTGGCCTCGGGGCCAGGACTTTCTCGGGCGCCGGGTCCCACCCTCGTCCCGGGAGCCCCCAGCTCAAACCCCGGGGTTGCGGCCCCGGGGCACCTCACGGGGACGTTCCCGGTCCCGGGCACCGCTCCCCGGGCCCAGGACTCACGCCTTCCAGCTCGGCGCCTTTGCGAGCGCGGAGGGCTCGAACAGCACTCTGCCCCGGGCACGAGGTCAACTCGGAGGACCAGCTCCCCAACTACCTGCATTAATGACGAGGCGACAGGGCCTGTCGCCCCTGTCGCCTACCTTGCCACGCGTGGACATCCCAGGACGGCCCCCCATGAACACCCGACAATACCGTCAGAGCCTTTTGACTAAGGGGACCTCGGTTCTCTGCCCTATGGCAGCGGAGGGCGACGGCCTCTGTCACATCTATACTCCAGCCGCCTGCAGCCGAGCGGCAAGACGACTCATCACATCCCGTCACATCCTCATGTCCTGAAGACTAGGCCGCCCGTAGCCGACCTACCCGGTGTGGGCGTAGCAGGTGGCAGCAGGCGGAGACGTGTGACAAGACACCGCTTTCTCTCCCCCTTCGTGTACTTCGGCACTGTGGATTCCCCTCGCCTATAAAGGAGGATCCATGCCACATTTAGAAGGGGGCTCTGGCTCTCTCTCTCTCTCTCTCTCAAGTTCAGCTCCGGCGATTAGGAGACACGCTAACTAAGGATCTCTAGCTCTCAGCTCTCTGCTCCCGAGTTCACTCTCTAGCTACTGTTCTTCTTCCCCAGCTCCGTCAAGCGGGTTGAGCTCATCTTGTAACACCGCAACCACATTCATCCCCACATAGCATACACACAGGAGTAGGGTATTACGCCTCCGCGCGGCCCGAACCTGTATAAATCATCTTGCCTCCTCTGTACGCCTCTGTGCATCGTCTTCCCCAACACCCTGCGCGATTACCACGCTTCGGACGGTCCGGACCCGCATCGGACAGTCCGGACCCTTCTGCTTCACCACGGTTCGGACGGTCCGGGCTCCCTTCGGACGGTCCGAACCCCGCCTCTTCTACGTCTTCTTCGCCTATCTTTCTTCTACACCTGACACCGGCTACACCTGAGAACTACTCCCCTGGCCGAATCTCAAAGGGGGGTCTCCTGACTTCCCGCCGTCGAGGTTTCATCCTCCAACACATGTGATTCAAATGATGAAAGTATGGTTATGGTTGTATGCTGAGATGGTTAATACCGCATGTGAGCGGGTGGTACATATGATGGGTTTCATATGGTTGGTTTCATGGACCTGTTTATGGTCATGTTGGACATATGGATATATTTATGGTTATTTATTCCTTTAAAATTGATAATAATAATAAACCCCATTGTGCCAATATGAATGACATTGTTTCACCCATCCGCACGATCGATTTATCAAATCTGGCCGTATATTGCTCTAGTTGATTAAACTTCTGCTAGCCTTTCAGTGTATCGGCCACTAGCTTTAAGTGTGTGAAGCAAGGTAATATGGCTTATGCCGATATGGATTATGTTGGGTGATGTGATACCCTCATGTGGGTTCGATAGGCCCGAGAGTCTGTAGGACTGCTTATCGAGTAACGGACAATAGTAAGTAGATGCAGAGGTAGATTGGCACACACTTCGGACCAGATCACTCCGAGCAATGACCCGGGCATCCTTTAACATACTAAGCAGAAGGGAGAGATATTCGGAGCAATATTACACCTTGTTCCTTTTCAACCTGGCCAACTATGGGTATCGTGCAGGTAAAGCTAGGCAGACACTGTAGAGTTGTTTGGTATTCGAATACACCGTGCTCCCGGTTAATGGAGATGTATCTAAGAGTGATTCCAAATTATGAGCACAAGTTATACTTCTTGGCTATTAAATTAAATATCTATACCATTTACTTTAATGTTTAAATAATATGTTTCAAATTAAGTTAATATTATTATTATTTATTTCCTTTGTTTATCATAGTAGAGTTCCTAAAATAACCAATATGATTAGGAACCCCACATCCCTTGTATTGCATATATTATTATTATATTTGTTATTGTCTGCATGTCTTACTGAGTACCTTCTGTACTCATATATGGGTTCAGATCACAAGGAGGATGTTGTCTATGAAGATAATGAGGACCCAGTTGATCCGTTAGAGTGGGACGACTATGGCTTCTAGGTTGCTCTATGATCAGGCAATTCTTGTGGTGGAGTTTAGCAGTTTTCCTGTTTATAAAAATAAGGCTTTATAGGCCCTATGTATAATGGGTTGTGCTTCCACTGTGTTGTAAATTCTATGGTCTGAATAATGTATATACGAAGTTTGTGTTTTTATATCATTTCATGCGTAACTGAACTTTCTAGACAGTTACATATACGTGGGACACGTTGCCCATTTTGGGTGACCCCACGGAATATAGGCTAAGCATGCCAGGATGAACTTACATGTACTATATCATAGTTCTTTAGACAAGCGTTTGATTGATTATTGGGACTGTGACAAGCCATACTTTGCAATTCTTTTGGACCATTAAATCCTATATTCACTTTCCAGCTAATTTTATTAGACTTATGGTTAACAAATTATTGGTCACATATTATACGACGACATGCCATACTTTAGCTAATCTGGTTACGATAGAATTAGGCGCTAATCAAATAAATCCTCAATTTTTATCTTATTTTAAATAATAGAAGTAATCTTATGGCCTCCTTCCATCATTGCTAGACACAATATTCATAAACTTATCTAATAAGGACAAGCTGACACACTAATATTAGGACATACTAGTGAATACTCCATGTGTTATAGTGAAGAATATAGAAATACTTCAAAGGAGGCTTGACGTGAAAATATTTTGGAAATAGTGAAGGTACTAGTAGTGCCCAAAAAGACGGTATTTTTAGCTCTATACCAGTCGATGTGGAATTACAACTTTGCATGACATATGAATGGTTATGATCAAGCATGAGAGGGATCTAACGGCTATTATTTTCTAGTTGATGTGGCTCAATGCATGTTTAGTTTTATAGCAATAACTATACTAAATGATTTGTAAATGCACATGACATATAGATGGTCGTGATCAAAGCATGAGAGGGATCTAAAGCTATTATTTTCTAGATGACATGGCTCAATGTATGTTGAGCTTTTGGTTCCAACTATATAGTTCATCCCAAAATAAGTTTATTTCTAGCCTCTAATATTTGTCCGAAAATAAATTCATTTATATCCCCTTACTTACTTTCTATCTACAAATCGAGGAGTTTTTGTCTCTTCAGTACCCTTTACTTATCCACCCATCAATACTATTTTTTATATTAATGAGAAGTACTTTGTTAAATTTTCCTTAATCATAATTACTAGAAATAAACTTATTTTGGGATGGAGAGGGAGTAGAAAACAAGTAAAAACTATTTTACTACTTCAAAATGCGTTTTGTGGGACCATCAGTTAGAAGTTAATGTTAAATAGTACCACATTGGTTGTAAAAGGACAAGGGAACTAGTTGATAAGTGGTGAAGCCTCTCACCTCATTGGCTAGCTCTTGAGATGGGAAAGACCCTTCACAATCCTATAATTAGTATCAGAGCCCGGCTAATTCAGCATCGTTGACCCGATGGACACTAGGGTGTGAAGGCCTGATAGACCGTGGATGTCTGCGGGGCCTGTATATCCGAGGGACCGTCGGTGTACGGTGAAAGGGTGGTGAACGGCTAAGGGATATCAATGTGTGAATAGGGAGATTGTTGAATAGACTGTCGGTGTACGGTGAAGGAGCAATAAGCGGCTGAGGGACACCAATATGTGAATGGGGGAGATTGTTGAATAGTTCCACATTGGTTGTGTCACCTTATTAGCTAGCTTTTGGGGTGTGAAAGGTTCTTTATGATCCTACAGTTAAGAAAAGAGTCAAATAGCATTCTATGTAAGTATGACAAACACAAAAACAAGTTCTCTATTTGAAGGTAAAGTAAGCTGTTTATTATATTCAGAAGTCATGTTTTGCTGTCATATAACAGGAGACGAACGTAATTCAAAAGGTCGAAATGTCCTAGCTTTCCCGCAAAAATATATATGTCAAACCTGAAAGTAAACGGATTTTCTCTGTGTAGGTGATATAATTTTTCTAAACATAATGTTGTTAAATATATTTATACAAGCTAGGAAGCTTCATTCTTCTTATTACATCATAATAATTGATATTAATTGCCTTTAATCATAGTAATAAAAGATCGTTATCACCCATGAGGAAAGAGGAAAAGTAATATTTGGATCACTGCATGATTGATGTCCACAATAATTTGGTGTACCCTGGAAAAAAAAATCTGAAGACTTAATATATACAAATGGTATTAGTATATTCTTCATAAAAAAATTTAAAAATATTTTAATGTAGCTATATTCTCAGTATTTTCTATAAATACATGATTAGAAAAAGCTGTGATAAAACATATGCATCGGAAACTATGCAACGAAAACTAATTTTAGCATAAAACCTTTATATCATTCTTATATGGCGGCCTAAAAACTAAGGCTGAAAAATATAAAACTATAAAAGAAACTCTAAAAATAGGTTAAACAGTTAATTTTCCCCGTGGCTTATTATTAGTTATAATGTTAAAATTCCAACTTAAAATACGTACTACTTGTATATGAAGAGTAAAGGAGATTTAGGAAGTCAAGTGAGCAACTGTCTCATGCTAATTTAGAGGGTACTTCACAGAGTAAATAAGGAAAAAAAAAGGGGGGTAAATTTAGAGGATCGATCAGGTCCTCTGAACAAATAGTTTAAGGGACTAGCGGTCTAACACACGGTTTTGCCCTTTATTAATCATACCTAACCTCGTGCCGTCGTGCTAGCTGCCATAACGTATCTTCCGTACCTCCTAACATGAATCTTGTGTTATTAATAGTTGTTAACTTATGACATAAAAGAACATGACAATTATTGTACAGGAGTAGAGGGCCGATTGGCATGGAAGGTGCATGCTGGAAAATTTGCAGCCCTAGCAACCAGGTGGCGGTTGCACACTATGCTGCACTACCAAACGCTTTGCATCCACATGATGCTCCAACTCCATGCAAGCATCAAAATTCAAAGGTCAATTAAGTACCATGCATCTCAACAGATTTCTCCCGATAATTAAATGGCCAACAAACTAAAGTTAGGGAAAGGGATATATTAGCGAAGTACCTTTGCGTTGGTAATATGTATTTATCCAAATTTTATTCATCCATTTGTTGAAGCCAGACTGGTCATATATATATACACTCCTATATATTATATATGCTCTGAAGTTGCACTACTATCACCATCATGATTAATCGGATCAAGCTTCGTCTGAAAAGGAGGAAAACAATATATATTGTATATAAATTAGGTTAAAGTACCTAAACATGTTGTTCACCTGCTACAACCCAGTGGGCTGGGTTCTTAATTATTAAAATGTAATCGTTGTCAACATGGAGAAAAACACAATTAAATATGGTCAGTCTTTGAGAATCTAACCAGAAATAATTACACCATTATACCTAATGAAAATTAATTAATTATTAAGCACCAACTATAATTATCTAAAAAGTTTAAGCAGCACCTATAGGCACAAAAGCCTTTTTTTTCATTTCGGTAGATGATAACAAAATAGGGAGTGTCTATTTTTAGGTGATTGAAAATTTCAAATCATTTTTTCTATCCCTTGGATGGCAAACCTATGGTTCTCATCACTCATACTATTAATTCAAACAATTCCTCCTATTTTATAGATAAAAGATTAAACAATAATTACACTGACCTAAACATGAAATAAATGTACAGTTCATAAAAAATTACAAAATTACATGCAAAAGTTTTCAAACTAAGATAAAAATAAAGTAAAACCATATATAATGATAAAATTGTAGTCAAAATAAACTAAAATTGTATATTGTATAGTACTATAATTTTAGTCATAGCAATGTGTACTTTTAGGTGACTAAAAAATTATAAATTTTCAGACGCCTGAAATCTAGCAAATCCCAATTAAAATTATAAGCTAGCTATCTAGCTAGGCCCATCGACCTATAGTACTCAAAATTTTGCTCGATCTTACTTAGAACTTGGGAGACGATGATACCTCAATTCCTCCCAGAGAAAAGAAGAAAGAGAGAAATTGTAAAGTGAGCTCATCATTCAGCATATTTTTCAGCCAAATATAATGCGTTAGGTTGTTAGTTAGTGCTACTTTTTGCATGCATGGTGTTTTGGACAGTCCTTCACTTGGGCATACTTTGACTGACTGAGCACCTACCACTAACTAACTTGGTGTCAACATCGGTCGTTGACTTGTTTCTGACGTAATGATACTTAATTGTGTTTTTGTAATTGTGTCTTAATGATACTTTCCGAGTACTATATGTTACTACATTGTTTAAAAACAATTTAAAGCGATACATATATGAGTTCCTGGCTATATGTTGCCAAACATGTTTGTTGTAATCAAAAGAATAAAGATGTGGGAATTCTCACGGAAAATTTTTGTCCACATGGGTGGAGGACTGGGTCGTAACCTGGTCTGTATATCTTTGAGAAACTAGGTATTTTTCTTCAGAACCACATATATATGAGCTAATTCTCATCTTATAAACCACTCCATTCGGTGATAAATATGTCAAATATCGTATATTTATGATTGGAGGGAGTATACCCATTATACGTTGCACTCGAGTATCCAAATCTCGTGATACCAAGCGTTAGCGTTGTGGAAAGTTCTTCATCAAGTTCGTTACTCGATCGACATTTTACGAACTGTGACATATATATACGAAGTGATTTACGTTGCACGGTCTGCTTCCGCGCGGTTGGGTTTCCGGCCGGACAGCTATATCAAGAGTCCCTGCATGTGCCATTTTTTCAAACACAAGAATTAGGAATTAGGTCTGTACTCTGCCTCAATCATCAATCATATACTATCGTTCAGTCGCATTTTGGTGGGCACGAAACGGCTATTTGTTTTGCTTAATTCGTTTCATTGATGAGTCCAAATAATCTCTCAGTTCTTCTAAAAATTTGGCTAAGACAGATATTTGACGTTAGCTATCCTAGAGTGTCAGCGAAGGGATCACGTATATTTGTAACGTTGCCCCTACTTACTTAGCACTATTTCTCTCCTCTTATACACTCATACTACTTTAACCAGTGATGACAAAAAAAAGAAGTACAAACTATAAATGGGAAAAGATACTTCGATCAAGAGAGCAAGCTGGACTAATTGTCCAACACCTTAATACCAAAGGATAGATGTTTTAGACAAATTGCTATTTAAGCTAGTCGATGATGAAGGCATATGGCAAGACCTTTTACGAAACAAATATTCAAAGTATAAACCTTTCAATATGTCTCATAAACCCAGGATATCCCAATTTTAGGTGGGTTTTAATGAGAACGAAAGATCGATTTTTCCATTTTTGATGTTTTAGACATGGCAATGGCACATTTATAAGATTTTCGGAGGATACATGGTTGGATACACGTCCTCAAATATCAATAACCTTCTTTATACAATATGGCTCGAAAAATAATCTTCTTTCGCAGATGTTATAAGTACAGCACCAGTGAATGTCTCTTAAGCATGCAATTGTTGCCCCCCAAGTGAATAGAGTGGGAAATTTGGTACACAAACAAGCTAATGTAACTCTGCGAAATATAAAATGATTGCTTTGTTTGATCATGGCATAAAAATGGTTAATTTTCGGTTCACTTGATGTATAACATGATCATGAACTCTAATGTGAGAACCCACAAATGGACCTTATAGGAGTTAAAGGTGCAACTAAAGATCAAAATTTTTTATATGGTTCTTTCCTAAGAAAGAATATAATCATAACAAAAGAAAACCTTGCTAAAAGGAAAATTAGGAGGGGGGGGGGGGGGGAGAGAGAGGAAATCAACTATTGTTTTCTAATGCACAAGAAATCAATTCAATACTTTTTTAATTGTCATGTATCCTGATTTGCTTGTCAATGTGTCCTTTTTCCCCTACTAAACACCCCTACCCTAATGCCACAAGTATTTCGGAAATTGGTAAGGAAGTGCTTAGGTCGATGAAAAATGATCTTTATTTGGAATTAGTGCACATATTGATTAATTTGGCGTTGTCGAAATGGTATCCTTTTTGCCTTAATATTCCCCCTCCCATAATGTTACAAATATTTCATAAATTGGCTAAGGGAGTGCTTAGGTCCATAAAAAATGATTATTATTTGGAATTAGTGCATGTGTTGGTTAATTTGGCGGAAAAACTCTACTTCATCCCCTAAAGTATTGGGGTTGAAGTAGACTTTTTTTTCCTAATTTGGCATTGTCGAAATGGTAAAGTTTCTATTAATAAAAACTTGCATAATCCTAAACTCCCTCCGTCCCTAAAAGACCATTGTTTTAGGCTAAGAATTTGTCTCACAAAGAGTGTATTTTTAGAGTGAAGTCCACTAGACATCTTTAATACAACTATATCGTTTTAACCATCCAACAAACAGTACACTCTCCTCCTCCTCATTTTCTCCCTTCTCCTTATTTTCTCTCCATATTAATTAAGGGCACATTAGTCTTTTAATCTCATGCTTAATCTATCTTTGACTAGCTAAAACAATATTATTTTTAGGGACAGAGGCAGTACAAGTTATCTTCATGTTACCAGCTGGCCCTCTCTTGATCTTTGATTCTTTCACAAGAGAGCAAAAAAAACTTGAATAATGGTGCTAAACTCTTGGAATTGTTAGTCATGGGTATTTTATTCCATTTTGGATAACGTAGTACGTATAGAATTAATTGCTAGTGTTTGTGTTTTTTTCTTAGCCGTTAATTAAGCTGGTAACCTTATTAGATGAGTTAGAGATTTGTCCTATCACTCCTTTCATTTCATTAGAATAGGTCGATTTTACACCCCTAAACTCTTAAAAGTCTAAATAACCCAGCACCTCAACTTTAAAACAAGTTATTTAACCAACTCATCTTCTAATGCCAGATCAAATCACATCCTAGGCATAGTTCGAATTTGTTGGTTTGGGTGAAAACCCTCCTCGTTTCCCGTGAGCAAGCTTCCCGAACTGTTAAACGGTATGTTTTTTGCAAAAAAAATTATATATAGAAGTTGCTTTAAAAATCATATAAATCCACTTTTCAAGTTTGCAATGCTACTACTCAATTAATCATGCACTAATGACTCACCTTGTTTTGTGTGATCTTCTTCTTCTTTCTCTTCATTCACTATCAAACTAAGCCTAAGTAGTTTTACTCTTTTATTTTGCTCATGTGGAGCTATTTTGCCACCTAAGTGTTATAAAAGTTAGCCGATATAGTAAAACGACAACTAAACTTCCCGATCTCTGTAGCCATTGATCAACCAAGACATGCCAGATGACGATACATGAACAACACAAATATTTGTTAATAAGGTTCACCAAAGCATAATCCCCGGAGCTTTGATTATGGACACTCCTCCCCAATCAACATAGCATACCTAGCCGCTACGAGTCCATGGCCTCACCGCCATCCTTTCTTTGCGCCTGCGCTACATTGTCGTCATCATGGTTACATTGTGGCGCCTCCCTCTCTATTTAAAGGGTTGCCGCGCTACGGAGTCCGACGCTAACTCCACCCATTACAATCTAATATAACTCTAAGTCCAACTGTAACCTACTAGAACTAGTATATTCGATAGCTATTCTAACAAACTCTATCTTAACGAATATATGCCACCTATAAATAGTAGAATCACCACGTCGATCCACTGGTCCTTCAGACTTGGGTTGTCTTGTTTGCACCCAATGAGCCTATGCCACACTCGCCGTCCGATGAGCCTGCACCAGACTCGCCACCATCAAAAGGAATAGCTATCCCAATAACAACTTTCTCCTAGACTCCACCTGCAATGCTGCACCCTCACAACTTGTAAAGATATAACTACACCTTCTCGCCAGTCATCTGGCGTGCCTGTGTTGATTAATGGCTGACAAGATCGAGTAGGTTAGTCGTCGTTCCGCTATATCGGCTAACTTTTATAACCAGTGGTATCAGAGCCTAGGTTTGAAAATACGGAATGATTTCCATGGGTCGCACGGTGGGAGAGGCCGGCAACAAGTCTCTAGGGTCGTATGGGCTCTGATATGATGGGAGAGATTATTGGGCCTGGCCTAGAAACAATTTTTCAGGGTCACATGGGTTGATTTGACAGGGGAGATTATTAGGTCTGATGTGTGACGGGAGAGATTGTTAGGTTTAGTTCCATATCGGTAATTGATGGTGAGGAGCACAATTTAAAAGATGGGGATGATCCTCACCCATCAGACTAGTCTTTTGGGTTGTGTTAGCCCAGGACATAAAGTTGTGGCTCCGGTTGGGCCTATGGGATAACAGACCCAATGTGACCTGGGTCGCCCATGGTTGATGGGCTGGGCTACACACTCTTAACACTAACCTTGCTTATGTTACCCATTAAGCCCAGTCTGTATCCCCTCCGTAGCAGCCGTGAAAGCCGTTGCTCTGCTGCTTCTCCTTCCGTCAAGCCGTCGCAGTAGCCAAGGTAGGCGTCGTACGTTTGGTACGTGCTGCTACTATGCCTTCCAGTCACCCCCGTTCACTTGTTGCATGCAGTCACGTCGAGCCTACCATTCCAGCTTCCTATTAATTCATATGGCAATCACCAAGGATTGGCCCAGTATCAAGGCATATGACAATCACCAAGGATTGGCTCAGTGCCCTACTCCTCCTATTCAAGCTCCGTTTTTCCCTCATAGGATTGCTTGGATCTGGCATGATATAGAGTTATGGCATCTTCCCTCCTAGAATGTTGCAGGTATAGGAAAACCAGAAATAGGCAGGAAGCGTTGAACCACCGTAGTGGCCACGTGTACGTGTTTATATGGGCCATCAACTGGCTAGGGTTTACAAGAAGTTGTTACAAGCTTGTGTGCAGCCAAAGGATAAGATATACATCAAGATATCTAACTAACCTATACTAAGAGAAGATAACAATCTCTATCTTCTCAACCTCCAGCCGCACACCTTGCTTAGATTACAAGTTACACATGCACGCATAATTCTAGAAAGGTTCAGATTGTGTACAAATCTTCGCAGTTGTCTCTCTGACAATGGCATGGTAAATGTCGCGTCCGGATTTTTTTTCGTTTTCCGTTCTCTTTGTCGATTATTACGAAAATCCACCTCTGGTTTATTCGTCTCAAACAGCTTAATAAAAATATCATAATAAAATGGATTTAATATGATTAAATAATTAATTACGGTATGATTTGTTACCGTTTTCGTAATCAGGTTTATTTGGATTCCGGAAGTGGAGCTCGTTTTCCCAATTTATTTTTTCCCCCGATTCCAGACTCTAATTTTTACATCCGTACAATTCCTAGTTTCTCGGAGGTCCAAGTTCATTCCCTAATCCTCTAGATAATTTTAACAATTTCAAGGGTCCGAATTCGGCAGTTTTCTGGAAAACCCCTGCCTTTTTCTTTTTCTTTTTCCCTTCCTTTATCTTTTTCCACTTAGCCCCCTGCCTTTCTTTCTTTTTCTCTTTTCCTCCCTCTTCTTCCTCCTTCGGTCAAGGCCGAAGGCCTTCCTCCTCCCCTGCCCCACGGCCGGCCCAGCTGCCACGCCTGTGCCGCCGCGCCGCCTGGCCCGCGCCGAGCCCAGCCTGCCCCTGTGCCCTGCGCTCGCGCCGAGCCCCGGCCCGACCTGCTCCTGCTACCGCCACGCCTCCACCCACGCCAAGCCACCCCGGCCTGGCCCACGCCGACGCGGCCGCGCCTCCTCTGCCGCGCCGCCTAGCCCATCCCGTGTGTCGCCCTAACCGCTGCCCGCCCTAGCCGCGAGCCGCCCTATATATATACACAGCCGGCGACGTTTTTTCACTCTTCTTCCGAACCGACGACACCGCCGCCACCTTCCTCCGCCACCGCGCCGAGTCGACACATCACCGCTGCCCGCCCTAGCTGCCTACGCCACCGGTGAGTGTCGCTGCCACCTCTGCGCCGGCTTTCCCTCCTCACCTCGCCTGCGCCCTGCTTCCCCGGCCGACGCCGTCCTCACCTCGCCTGCCTCCTGTTCCTGACTGACGACGCCGCCGTCCTCCGCTGCCGCCGCCCGGTCCGCCGCCGCCGCCGCCGGTTCGCCGCCCCTGCGCTGCTCCCGCGTCGCCGCCCGGCCATGGCCGAAGCATGTGGCCGGCAGGGACAGAGCCCTGTGTCTCCTTGGTGATGCTGACCAGTGGGCCTCACGTCTGAAATTTCCTCTACACCATTGGATCTCCTAGATTGAATCTCAGCCGTAGGTTTTCTTTAATCCAATCTTACCACATCACCTCGCCACGTCAGCCCTAGATCTAGCCCTGTCATCGTCATATCATCCAATCCGGTACACGTGTCGCCACGTGGCATCCACGTCGTCAGGTCCACCGAATCTTTCACTCTTCCGGTCCGTAGACCGAGTCCGTCGTGCACCATCTCACTGACCGGTGGTCCCCGCTCCTTTTCCTCCACAAAAACAATTCAATTTCCGAATTTAAAATCCAGAGAATATTCCAGGAATATTCTTTCTCTTTTACCCTCGGATTTTCCTGATTCCAAACTTCCGGAGTTCATATCTCGTCCATCCGGACTCCGATTCAACCCGTTCTTTTTCCTAAATTCTTCTAAAATCGAGCTCTACCTCCTGGTTCAGTTGGTTATTTTAATTGATGTTATTTAGGCTATTTTCTTGTTATTTATTGGTTTCCTGTTATGAACGTATAGATGCGAAAGCCGAGGAGTAGTTCACCGCCAAAGATGCAGAGCAAGGACAGTACCTGGAACAAGGCAAGTGCACCCTTTGAACATATTGAACCCAATTTATAAACTATTTTGGTTGTGAAACATGCATTATTTTTATTTATAAATTATCGATGGGTAGAATGACCTAATTGTTGTTATTCCATATCTTTGATTATTGAATATCCTGTGATACCTTGTCACCCTAGTCTTTGTGAGTTGAACATAGGGGTCAACTCAGGATAGAGTAGTAAATGCTTAGCCCCGCTCAAGTCATTTTATAAGCACAATATAATAATGACTAATGATATACTTATCACTGTTTTATTTGAACTATGTGGCTGTGTGCTATCTTTTCGGTAGCATGTGTTGCACCGTGTAGTAAACAACAGGTGGATAAAATGTTTTGGACTAGGATGATGGATGGTTCTGTGTGAACCTAGTATGGGGGTGAGTTATCTGTGTGATCTTTACCAGGTTAGGTCTCTGTGTGAGCCTAATGTGAAGCTGTGTGCTATTGTAGTTTTGACAAGTTGCCTTGGTCAATTAAGAACTTCACTTCATAAGTCAATGATCTGAGTCTAACGTACAATCACATGTCCTAATGGGAAGGACCTGGCCCAGTAGGATTCCGAGTCTTGGCACTGCCGGTCCAGGTGGTTAGATGATAGGTTTTATAGTTAGCCATGGGTACTTTCTTATCTGTGTGAGGGAAATGTGTCTCATGGGGAAGGGCAGTGTTGAGACAGAGTTTCTAAAAGGACTTGTTACAAATTCCTTGACCGCACACAAGGAGAAGTGTGACATTTGCGCATGGCCATTAAGAGGATGATGTATCTTGTGGGTAAAGCTGTACAACCTCTGCAAAGTGTTTAACTAATCTATTTGAATAGCCGCATCCGCGGTCATGGACATGCTCGGTGAATTCAAATGAGGGGTAGTTTGCGAAAACAAGGGATGGTAATGATGCTGTGTGTAGGAAAATGAATTTAGCTATATGGTCCTGTGTGGACGGATCTTATGTGGATGGTTGGATGGTAATACTCGTTATTTAAAATGTTGTTTTTGAACTCTGTTTATAAATTGTTTATAACTGCAACAGCTGTGTTATGCAAAATAGCCTTAGCCTTTCTTTGTCAGCTGTGCATATGCATATTTCCGTGCACTTGCTGAGTATTACATGTACTCACCTTGCAATTCCCCCCAATTTCAGAAGAAAGGTTTCCGCTGTTTCCGGAGGAGTTTGCTGCTGAAGATGAGGAATAGACCGTATGCCCCAGTTGACTGCATGTGGCATGTTAAATGAAGCTTCCACGTATTTATTTTATTTCCGCTACTATCTTGTTTTCTTTAGGCCCTTCGTGGCATAATAAATATAAACTTTAGCCATAAGGCTTGTCACAGTCAATTTATTAATAAATAGTTTGGTTTTCTTCGTGATGTTGGCTGTAATATTATTCTTGTGACTGTGTGTGCTAGCATGATCCTGGGCTAGTACGTGTACACAGAGGGTCCTGTTTGGGGTCCCACAGTAAATCCGTCGGTGAGTTGATCTCTTGATGCAACAAATTCAACCTCCAAAAGTTTCTGTAAAACTCGTTCTCGTACAAAATGAAAATCAACTTCTATATGTCTAGTTCTTGCATGAAATATAGGATTGGAGGAGAGGTACTTAGCTCCAAGATTGTCACACCATAGTGTAGTTGCCTTCGGACTTTGTATGCCAAGCTCCTGTAACAATGTCCGTACCCACATTATTTATGTTGTTGCATTTGCTAGAGCCTTGTACTCAAACTCTGTGCTTGACCGAGACACCATGGCTTGCTTCCTAGAACCCCATGATACGAGATTTGTCCCTAGAAAAATAGCAAATCCTCCAGTAGACCTCCTGTCATCAACATTGCCAGCCCAATCTGCATTAGGATATGCACTGACTAACATTGATGTCGACTTGCCTATTCTTCGACCAAGGTTAGCTATATACTTCAAATATCTCAGTATACGTTTCACTGTTGTCCAATGAATTGTAGTTGGCATGTGCAAGAACTAACATACTTTGTTGACTGCAAAAGCTATGTCCGGCCTTGTCAAAGTTAAATATTGTATAGCATCTACTATACTCATGTATTTTGTTGCATCATTAGCCCCCAACACAAATCCTTCATGTATAGAAAGCTTCTCACTAGTGGATAGAGGTGTACTAACCAGTTTGCATTCTTTCATGCCTACTCTCTTCAATATATCCGAAGCATATTTTTCTTGTGTTAGCAAAATACCATCACGTACCTTACTGACCTCTATTCCCAAGAAGTAGTGTAGATCCCCCAGATCTTTCAGAGCAAAATCCTTCTTAAGATCCTACAAAAGAGCTGATGTAGCTTCATGTGTAGAGCTAGCAACAATAATATCGTCTACACAGATAGGTACAAAAATTGTAGTTAGCCCTCTATTATAGAAGACTAAGGATGTATCTTCCTTGGAAGCTTTGATTCCAATATCACACAGTTTTGCACTTAGACAGGAGTGTGCTCTTGGTGCTTGTTTTAACCCATACAAGGCTTTGTCTAACTTACACACATACTCAGAACGAGATTACCCAGATGATTGTCTCATACTGTCGGCGAAGTGGGACTGGGGGTCCCACGTTCTGCGGGGACGCGTGGATCTCCGGCCACGTCAGCCCCTCCGGGCCCACTTTCTGCAGAAGAGAAGACCGGCTATGGTCAATGTCCCGTTGGGCGCCCGGGGCGCCATCTCCATTGGCCCCGGGCGCCGATGCCGGGGTCCGACAGCCGGGCGCCGATGCCCGGGCCCGACGGCCGGGTGCTGATCGCCCGGGTGCCCGGGTGCCGATCCTTCCGGTGCCCGGGCGCCGATCCTTCTGATCCTGGGTGCCGACGCCTAGGCCCGGGGCCGATTGACCGACTACCGATGCTGACTGCCGACTGCCGATGCCGATGCCGATTCACTGGAAGGACTCCGCGGACCAACTTGCCAACTACTCTGCCACGTGTGGGCGTCTCCCGATGGCCCCCCGTGGACCTCCGACCGTGTAGTCAGAAGACTTTTGACTATGGAGGCTTCGTTCACTGTGTAGTCAGAAGCTTTTGACTATGCAGGCCCCTTTTTTCACGACCAGGCGGCAGAGGCGTGCACCGTCACATCTCTCCGCTCCATCCTCTCACGACGACGTGCAGCAGCAGCACCTGCTCTGGCGTGGGCGTTGCAGGCGAACAGGGGCGACGGGACATTCCTCCAACTCCGGCATGGGCACCGCAGGTGGAGGGGCGCACAGGAGAACTCACCGGAAGATATCTCCCTCCGCGTACCGGCACTGTGGACTCCCCTAGTTCTATAAAGGAGGATCCAAGCCGATGAGGAGGGGGGGAGACAGACGGAACGGAGAACCTCTAACTCTCAGCTATCTGCTCCCGAGCTCACTCTTTAGCCACTGTTCCTCTTCTCCGGCTCCGGCCGTGAGCTAGATACACCTTGTAACCACAATACCACATTCATCCACCTCATAGCAAAACACACACAGGAGTAGGGTATTACGCTCCGGCGGCCCGAACCTGTATAAATCCTCGTGTCTTCCTTGTGCATCGATCCCTTCTTCCCCGCGCGATCTCCTCGGTTCGGGCGGTTCTGAACCGCTTCAGACGGTCCAGACTCCTCTGTTTCTTTTACGTCTTCTTCGCGTATCCTTCTTCTACACCCTAACGCCGGCTTCGCCTGAGAACTACTCCCCTGGCCGAATCTCAAAGGGGGGTCTCCAGACCTCCCGCCGTCGAGGTTTCATCCTCCGACACATACAGACCTCTTCTTCCAGAACACCATAAAGAAACACATTCTACACATCTTAACTGATGTAGATTCCAGCCTCTAGACACTGCAACAGATAAAATAATTCTGATGCTTGCTGCCTTGACAACAGGACTAAAAGTGTCTTAATTGTCTATGCCATATCTTTGTTTAAACCCCTTTGCAACTAGTCTAGCTTTGTATCTATCTAGACTACCATATGATTTTCTATTGATCTTATAGACCCATTTACAGTCTATTATATTCCTCCTAGACTTTGGTGGAACATAATGCCAAGTTTGATTTTCATTAAAGCAGAATATTCATCATCCTTAGCTGCCTTCCAATTATTATCATCTATAAATTTTCAGGTTCACCAGAAGAAGTGAAATAAGTATACTTGATAGTGCCATAATAATATCTTTTTCTTTTGGATTCCACTTTGTAGACGTGCCTGTGGCCTAGCCTGTTCTGCTTCCTCTGGTTGAACTGCAGGCGCCACAAAGGATCTCCTGGGCCTGACAGAGGCAGAGCGTGCATCAGGCAGTACCACGCACACCTAGTTGCTCTCCTCTCGTATGATGCCACCTAGAGCACCATCTACAGTGGGACTAGGCGATTGCATCGTGGCAACATCTGGTTGGAGAGGCCCAGAGCCAGAGGGCCATTGCGCGTGAGTGCGGCCCGACGTAGGGCCGCACATTAGCAATGTGGCAGGATCTAGTTGGAAAGGCTCGGACTCAGAGGAGGATATGTTGGCAGACGCATTTTCTGGCGCAGTAGCGGTCGCATCGTTGCCAAGGAAATCCTCCTCGATTCCCGCAGCATGCGATAATAGATCACCAGCCTCCAATTCTTCTGCAGGCGCTACATCATTGTTTCCTAAAATTTCTTCTTCAACAAAATTATCAGCAAGGTTAGTCGGAATATTATCCACATGATCATCTACTATTTCACCCCCATGATCAAAAGATGTGTGATTGTGAAGGTGGGATAGGAGAAGAAGAATTTCAGACTTCAAGCGTGCGTCGGCATTGGGATGCAAAGAAGCAAAGGGATGCATAGTTTCATCCAAGATTACATCCCTAGAGATGTGTACTCAACCTGTAGAGGAATCTAGGCATTTAAAACCTTTGTGAAAATTGCTATTGCCAAGGAACACACATTGCTTGGAGCGAAATTGCAATTTGTGAGTGTCATAGGGACGTAAATTTGGCCAATATGCACAATCTACACACAAGGAGGAGTAATCTGGTTTCTGGCGAAACAAGAGCTCTAGTGACGTGAGATGATTAATGACTTTACTAGGAATGTGGTTAATGAGATAGATGGCAGAGAGGAAAGCTTGATCTCAGTATTTTAGGGGGATTGATGCATATGCAAGCAAACTAAGGCCAACCTCCACAATATGGTAGTGTTTCCTTTCCGCTGAACCATTCTATTGGTGTGTGTGTGGACAGGACACATGATGAGTGATGCCTGCCTTAGCAAAGAAAGAGTTAAGCTTTTGATACTCGCTTCCCCAATCAGACTACACAATGATGATCTTTCTATCAAAAAGTCTTTCAACAAGGGATTGGAACTCATGAAACTTTTGGAAAACTTCAGATTTAAACTTAAGAAGATAAAGCCATGTGAATTTACTGAAATCATCGATGAAACTAACATAATATTTAAATCCTCCAACTGAGATAGGGGTAGGCCCCCATACATCAGAGAAAATGAGTTTCAAAGGAAATTTAGACTTACTAACAGACTTGGGGGTAGGACAATTGATGACTTTTAGCCTGTTGACAAGCATCACAAATAGACTCCTTATTTGACTGGCCTAAACATGGAAGTTTATTGCTACTAACAACTCTTGCAACAACAGGAGAAGAGGGGTATCCCAAACGACTATGCCAACACTCATAGGATGGTTTCACAACACCAAGGGGTTGCTTGGTGTAGAGGCAGATGGAGGCATGGATGGAAGGGGATACAGTCCCCTGTAACTTTTGCCCTTAAGAAGCATTCTCCTCGTGGCCTGATCCTTGATAAAAAAATAAATGAGGATATAGAACTAAGTATGCAGAGTTATCAGCAGCCAGTCAATAAGAGAAAACAAGATTTTTCTTGGCCTTAGGTACATGCAGGATATTGTTAAGATATATATCACAAATGGGGGTTTGAACAGTAGAGTGACATATGTGGCTAATTTCCATACCTACACCGCTTGTGGTGTGGATCTGTTCGTTCCTCTTGTATTTGTCACGGAGCATCAGCTTCTTGAGCTCTCCTGTGACATGGTTTGTCGCACCAGTATCAATATACCAGTTCGAGTCTGCCCTATAGTTGGTTGCCTCCGCCACAAGCTTTTCATCTAAGACAAAGTCCTCATCAAAGTGATGCCAACACTCCGAAGCAGTGTGGCACACCTTGTGACAAACTTGGCACCTTGGGTGTCCTCCGGTGGGATTCTGTCGCCCACCATTGCGACCATGGCCCCGGCTGCAGTTGGTATTACAGCCACGACCACGACCGGAGTTGCCACCGCGCCTGCCACCTCCTTTGTTTGCTAGGTTAGCAAAGGCAGTAGAGTAGGAGCTGCTCTTTTGCTGAAGCTCCAGGCGATTCTCGAAGTTTAGAAGCTACGAGTACAATTTAGAGACAGTAATAGGCTCTACCCTAGTAACAAGAGTAGAAACAACAGAGTTATAGTCCTCATCTAAACCATTGACAATGTATGCGATGAGGTCTTCGTCATCCATCGGCTTCCTAGAAGCCGACATCTCATCTCCGAGAGCTCACATCTTGCCAAAGTACTCCGTTAGGGTAGACAAACCCTTATTGGTTGTCGTGAGCACAAAACGTGCGTTGATAGCTCGTGCACGCGTCTGCGAGGAGAACATATCTCCAATCATGCTCCAGGCTTGCACAGCGATTGTTGCCGAGGGCACCTGCGTCATCACCTCTTTCGAAAGAGATGAGAATAGGTAGCATAGGCCTTGCTAGTCCATAGCAATCCATTCGTCGTAGGCTGGATTGTGTTGCTTGGCGTCCTTCCCATCTATCTTGGTGACGATGGCGGCCGGTGGCGTGGCCGTAGCGCTGGAGACATAGCCTTCCATGCGCACGCCCCGTAGGGCTGCTAGAAACTCCTCTTGCCAAAGTGTGTGGTTCTGCTTGTGAAGCTTCTCCCAGATCTGGAATCCGGCGAGCCGGTTGGCTGTGGTGGAAGATGAGCTCGCCATGGTAGATGTGTTTTCTATTGTGGAAGAAGAGGCTCTAATACCATATAGGAAAACCAGAAATATGGAGGAAGCATTGAACCGTGCCATAGGAGCCACGTGTACGTGTTTATAAGGGCCATCAACCGGCTAGGGTTTACAAAAAGTTGTAACAAGCGTGTGTGCGGCCATAGTATAAGATATACATCAAGATATCTAACTAACCAATAGTAAGATAAGATAACAACCTCTATCTTCTCAACTTCCACCCGCAAGTCACAGACGCACGCATAATTCTACCTAACAGCAGGAACTAGCTTTGAGGAAGGAAGCAGACCAGTAGGCGTGGCCAATAATCTTGTTGCTCTGCTACTAGTTGCCACCCCCAAACGATCATAGGGAGCCTCTGTCAAGCCTCGTGAGTAAGGGATTGCAAGGATTGAGGAGATAATTCAACATCTTAATAAGTGTGGAATTATTCTGATCCCCTTCAGATCCCCTTATCCCTCTTGGGAGAGGGATTAACCGAACAAGGCCGTGTGCATCCCAGGCGGCAAATGCACATTTACAATATTGTCCATATTAGCAAAACAAATGTTGCAAAGCTACTTCTCCCTTTGGCCTAATGGTAGAAGATGAGGGGTTCAATAAGCTGTTTTAAACTTAAGGGGGTTATTTGCACTTTTGAGATAGTTTGGGGGTGTAAAAACGGACTTATCCCTTTCCCATCTGAACGGCAAAACTTTTTGACTGTTTGCCCGCTAGCCGAGCGGTCGGGGATGTCAAAAGCTCGAGGTGGTAAACGAGCTGAACCGAGTCGTCATCCTAACAAGTTTCTCAAACGAGCTGAGACTTCCGTATGCGAGCTCTCAGGGCTCGGCTTGGCTCGGCTCAGTTTCCAGCCCTATCTGCGGACGGCTCGACATCATCAGGTCTGTGAAGTTCTTTTTTTTTACTTCGCTCCAGAAGTTTCCATTGATCGAATCACAGCGTTTCTACGGCGATGTCGCGTTTTTTTTCTTCTCAATTAGGCTAACTAGCGGACTCCTCGCGCAAGTTTGCGCAGAGATTGATCTTAAAAAATAAATTGATTTTCCCTAAATATAATTTTAACTTTTATATAAGTATATCTATCAATTTGCACTATTATGGAATTGAAGCGATATTATATCTTTCTTCTTTTTCTTCGAGAAATATGATAATTTCTACGCCTTCTGTGTGAATACAATGGCTCTTTTTAACCTCTCTTACGTTTTTCCCTTTAATTTTACTTGCAGTTAAAATCTAAAAGTAAAATTGAATTTAATATACAACTCTTGCTTCTATTTTTTAAATATAATTCAAACCTATCACAAACAAATATTGCATATCTTTTCTTGTAATATGATAATTTCTAGACTTTGGAGTGAATATGATGGTTTATTTTCGCTCTCTTTTAACAAATATAATAGATAAATGGATAGATATATTTTCTTGTAATGAGGTTCCTATATCGCAATTCAAATCTATTGTGCGATGATAGCGAAGCACCACACATCAATTTAATAAACATGACGTAACTAATTAAATTAATTATCTAGAATCACTTTATTTCCCAGCCATGCAAGTTGATTTTTGTTGGATAACCTTGTGTCCCTAGTTCACCACTTTGGCAACTGGATCGTCTTAATCGATCATCAGGTGAACATGTCAAGAGCTTATGCACAAATTTACAAACACATATGAGACCCTTTATCTTACTGGATATATACATGTACTTACGTGGCGATTGTCTTGCCGGATTCAAATATGCTAGAAAGATTGTTCTGTACATTAGGGTTCAATCAATGCAGAATTTTCCACAAATGCAATAAAGTCCAATCAAGTTGGGTTCCTGGTTCCAGACATGTATTTTTGAAAAGTCTTGGAGACATCTACTTCATCCAAATAAAGCAACCAACATCCGTAAATCTAGCTGGATATATACACGTATATCTAGCATTCATAAATCTATTGATGTAATTAATATTTATAACTATTTTTATGATCAATATGTACCATCATAAGATAAGATAACTTACCCACCACCACGATTTAACAGCGCAAATATTTCTTATCATCTAGTTAACATGGTAATTTCTAAACCTATAAAGTAAATGTGGTAGCTCGTTTTTACCTAATAATATAATAGACAGATTAGAAATCACGGCACTTTTTACAAAGAGCATAGAAAATATCTTGCTATAAGAATATGACCAAACAATTTTGATCCAGATGATAGAAAATTTCCTTCGTCGTATGCTCAAAGGAGAAAGAGTGCCTCTGTTCCTCTCCATATTGTGTTGAATCAATTACTCACTCTATCCATAATATTATTATTTTTAGCATTTAAATTTGTTCTAAAATACTATCACTTCTTCAGTGATCAACCAATCACAACTATCACTATATTAATTTTTTTTACCTGCCTTATCATGTTAATAAATTACAACTACTCTTTATATTAACCTTAATTTTGAGTAATTTTTTCAAAAGAATGAAAAAATCATGCTGTTACGGAAACAGAGAGAGTAGATACGATTAAATATATAATTCTAAAAGTTAATCAAAAAGGCATGCCACCATGCCGTTCGGCCTTCTAGTTGCCGACGTGCGCCACGCACGGCTGCCCCTAGCTAGCCTGCTCGGCAAGCGGCCGTGCGGATGCTGTCCGGCCTTGTAGTTTTGTCGTCGTGCGTCGCCCGCGTAGCTGTGCCTAACCTGGCTCGGCAGCCTCTTGTGTGGCTTGACCTACTGCTGTGGATTCCCGTTGCCGGTTGCCGCCGACTGCTCCTGATTAATTAATATCTGTCTCTGGCTCGATGAAACGCATCCAAGTTTGCATTGCTGCGTGGTTGTTTTATACTCGCTCCGACTAAAAATATAATAACTTTTAGAGTTTAAATTTATTTTAAATATAATAATCTAGTGCTGGTAAAATCTAACATTTACCCCTAAACTACTTATACTTAGGGGTGAAAATGGGCCGGATATTTTTTGCCCACCCATCCGTCCATATTTAAATGGGACAAATTTGGGTCATATATTCGGGTACCCGGGTGATTATTCGGATATCGGATCTGAATATAGGTATTTTTATACGGATATGGGTTCGGATTTGAAAAGATGGTATCCAACGGATATGGATTATCCGGGTATAAAAACGGATATTACCCAGTAAGAAATTCGGATATTACCCGATAAGAAAACCTAATCCAACCTTTGATTGGCTCACTGCATCTGTTTCTCATATCAGATCTCGCGCAGTCAAGCCTCACGTAGCCGCCACCGCTGCACCGCCCGTCTGCTCCGCCGGCCAACCCCCGTGACCCCGCCTTCCTCGCGCTCATCTCCGGTGATCGGTGCCTCCTCTGCCACACTGTGCTACTGGCCGACTGGACCTGCGACCCCGTCCCTTTTTGCGCTCATCTACTCCTCGGCTCCTTGCGTCCTCCGCCGAGCTACGCCACTACCCCCGCGGCCCCTCTCGTCTCAGTACCTGCACATCGCCCCCGCGCTCATCTGCACCGACGCTGCCCCCAAGCCTGTCCGCTCCTCCGTTGCGCCGCACCCACACAGCCGCGCCTGTGGTAACTGGTAAGAGTTCGTCTGAGACTGTACATTGCAATCTCTGTTTGGATACTGAATCACCGAATGATGAACTCCACTGCAGCCTGTTGGGATTTATCCTCAAACAAAGACCTTGGTGTTGGTGGTACACTTCTAGCGGCCATTGGGAACTTGGTTCGGCTTCAAACCTTGAAACTCTGTAAGTTTCAAAAATTTTCCATAAGAGACAAGGCAGTGTCCTTCTCCTAACTTCCTGTGAAATATGCAATCCTCTGTTTCCACCATCAATCCATAATTACTTGCCTACCATCTGTTGTGACTTGTGAGCTTTTAAAAGTTTTAGAAATGTGTCCCTGTTATTCGATCTCAATGTGGTTTCCTGAATTGTTTTATGTAGGAGTGTAGGTAACTGAGTATATATTTGCTCATTTGAATTTTGCTTTTCGATTGTAGGAAAAACTTAAGATGGGTAGTGGTGATGCAAGTTTAAGTGCTTGTGCTAGCACAGGGGCATCTCCGGCTGGTACCTCAACAGCAGCTGGTACAGGTCACTCGGCGTTGGCACCGAATACATTGGTACCACATGAGACAACCACAACCACTGGAGGTGGAGGTACAGAACCTATCATCATTATTGATGAAGACAATGGGGCATTATAGGAGAAGTTGAACCTGCAGCCAAGAGGCAAAAGAAGTGTACCTTTGAGGTTTGGAAGCATTTCAGCAAGTACACTGAGAAGGTTAAGAACAAAGATACTGGTGTGATTGAGAAGCAATTTAAAGCAAAATACAACAAATGTGGTAGAGTGTTTGGTGCGGAGACAAACAATGGCACAAAGCACTTATGGAATCATTTGAACCGTATTCACTCATTGAAATGAGGTCAGCAGGAAACTTGAGTTGAAGCATGGAGAGGTTCAAACTTTCAGGTATGATCCTGAAGAAAGCTTGCAAAAGTTCTGCACAGCTGTTATCATACATGAATATCCATTTTCTATGGTTGAGCACGAGTATTTTGTTGATTTCATCAAGTCGCTTAGACCTAACTTTGCATTTAAGTGCCGCATTACCACTAGGGAAGAGATACTAGAGATGTTTAAAGCTAAAAAGAAAGTGATGTATGATGAATTGAAATCAGTATCTACTAGAATTTCTACAACTATAGATATGTGGACATTAAATCAGAACAAAGCTAATATGTGCATCACTGCTTATTGGATTGATGAAAACTGGCTGATGCAAAAGAGAATACTTAGGTTCATTCATATTAAAGGACAGTATACGGGAACTAGGCTAGCAAGTGCATTTGTCAAGGGAGTAATATCTATGAATATTGAGAAAAAAATTATTTGCTTTCACACTAGACAATGCTTCGTTAAATGATAAATGTGCTAGAGAAGTTATAACAGAGCTTAATAAGCTTTACAGTATTACTAAGGTCCCTCCATTGATATGTGATGGTGCTTTCTTTCATATGAGATGTCTATGTCATATATTAAATCTTGTTGTTTAAGATGGATTGAAAATAATTGCATCTACAGTTAAGAATATTAGAGCTACTATTGGTATTGTGAAGAATTCTACATTACAATAGGAGGAATTTCAGAAATGTGCAGCAGAATGTGACTTGAATAACAACTCTAGCCTTCCATTTGATGTGCCTACAAGGTGGAACTCCACATATGACATGTTAAAACAAGCTATTTACTATAGGAGGGCTTTTGATAGGTTTTTGTTCTTACATGACGATAAATATGGACATTGTGCTCCTAGTGTTGAAGAATGGGATATGGTTGAATCATTAAGCAAGTGTTTGGAGAAATTCAATATGCCACCCTGTTATTCTCTGATTGTCTATATCCAAAAGCAAATTTATTTTGGTGGAAGTTTTGTAAGATTAAGTTAGCACTTGCAGAATGGTGTCAAAGTGCTGATGTCTCCATTGCTTCTATGGCCGTGGCCATACAAAATAAATATGACAAATATTGGGACAAGTCCAATCTAGCTCTTGTTGTTGTCTGCTTTTTGGATCCTAGGTACAAGCATAAGTTAGTGCAATATTTTCTAAATAAGATCTATCTTGAAAAGTCTGATGATGAATTTAATCGTGTCTTGGATGCTATCAAAACATTGTTCTAAGTTTATAAGAGTTGTGTTGCAAATAAATCTCTGAAAGATAATGCTCTAGGACCAAGTGAGAATTTATAGCCACATGGTAATACTGATTTGGGTGTTAATGACATTGAGGAATTCTTATATGATGATAGAGGTGTGACCAAAGAAATGAATACAAATGAATTGGAGGTCTACATGAGGGAGAACCCAATTCGTTGGGTTGATCCAACAAGTCAAGGTGCAAAATTTGATATCTTGTCATGGTGGAAGAGCAACCAAGTGACTTTTCCTATCCTCTCTACACTTGCTCGTGATGTATTGGCTATTCAAGTCTCTACCGCTGCTTCAGAGTCAACTTTTAGTGCTGGTGGTCGTGTTGTTGGACTTTTTCGTAATTCTCTAGATCCTGAGATTATTGAGGTTTTAATTTGCACCAAGGACTGGGTAAGATCATCTAGGAAAGGTAACTATTTTTGGAGTATTTTTAGAGCTTCACTTCTTCAATTATAGAATCTCTCCTTTGGTTGCTAATTTTTCAATTTTAATTTCAGGACAATTTAAGGACAAGATAGCAACAATTCTTAATGAGATTGATATAAAACTAGAGGATAAAGATTGTGCTAATATAGACATGGATGAAGAGGTTAAGTTAAAATTTCTTTCCTGTGTAAGCTAGATGCAATATATGAGTGACATATCAAGTATTGCATTAATCTAAATATTGTGTTGTTTTCAGGATAGTGCAGGGAATGGTGATTGAAGATCAAAGCAACCGATGCTTAGAGTTGGTGATATAAAGATGATTTGGTTATATGTTTGGCTGCGTTTTTTTGCTAGTTTGATTTTAATGGCAGAGAACAGGGGCATTGAAAATTCTCAATTGCTGTGTGTTTTCAAAAGGATTAGTTAGTTGGGGTTTGTTTTAGTGGTCAAAATTATTTAGTGCAGTACAGTGCAACATAGCTGGTGGATGCTGGTTGTTTCTCTCTGATTCTCACAATTTGTTTGGAGCAATTTTCCTTTTGGATGGTCTGATGCTAGTGCTACAAGCATAAATTGTAGATGGTTTCGGTTTTCAGCTATAAAGAGAAACAAGACAGCTGTCTGTATCTGTCTGTGATAAATATATCTGTTATTCTTTTCATCTATGATAAATGTATCTTTTATTCTTTTATCTTTACTGTATATTTGTACCTCTAATTTAAATATGGTTATGTGATTTTACAAGTACTATACCGTTATGCCCTAAGCCTCTAATATACTTGCATTATGGATATATAGAATGGTTGCGTTGCTATCATCTATGTGGTATTAAATGGTTGTTACATTGATTTGATATCCGAATAAATATTTATATCCGATATTGTCCAAATCCGTCTCAGTACGTATTTGTTCTATATTTATATCCGACATTATCTTTTTTATCTGTATTCGATAATATCCGTATCCAATGCGGTTCCAAATAGAAAATATGGGTTAGGATATGGAAAGGGTGAGATCCGACCGTATCCGACCCGTTTTTACCCCTACTTATACTACCTCTTGTCTTTATTATTACCTAATCAGTATAGACCCAAACCCTACCTATCTCGAGAAGACAAAAAAGTCTTTTTATCTCTCTCCTTAATAACCGTGTCAAGAACTAAAACTTATTATATTTTAAGACAGAGAAAGGATATGCATAGCCTAACTCATCTAGAACTCGAGTTGTTAAGAGAAAACAGACAATTACTCGGTTTATGTCGGTCCTAAAAATAGATTCTAACTCCGCAAGGTTGCATGCATGGGAACTAGTATCTTCTAATTGACATGATGAACCTTTGTTAAATCTTAACCATCAAAATCTATAGCTATTACGGTCTAATAGTATAAATATTTTTTTTTCGCGTCTTCTTTTAATATAATAGACCGTAGTTGGAGGATAAGTCAGAGAATTCCTCAACCTGTGCGAAATGGGGGAATTGATTGGAACCGGAGAGACGGCACTAGTGACACACTATAGAATCTCCAAGCCACCAGGGGCGTAGCGTAATGAAGGTTAGGCATCCGCATACCACCACCACTTCCGTCTGCGCCCGTGTTGTCGCCACGCGCCCGCCAAACGGCGCGAAACCTGCGGCTGCGGCTGCGGGATCAACGGCCGCCGATCGAAGCGCGCGCGCCAGCCCCGGCGCTGATGCGGGCACGTTTATGGATTTTTTAACGATGAGGAGAAAAAAAGACGAGGGAAGAATGCCGTTGATTGACCGATGCTCTAGATAACTTTATACATTATCTGTATCATTTTTTGTATATTCTCTTTAAGTTATGAATTTGCTGGATTCTAGACAATAAATTTCTCGTCACCTAAAATTACACTTTGTTAAGCTTGGTATTGATTGAAGTATTTTAGTTCATTTTAAATGTAAGTTTGTTATTGTATTTGGTTTTGCTTTATTTTTATTTAAGTTTGAATACTTTTACAAGTAATTTGCTAAATTTTGATGAGTTATATATTTATTTCATATTTAAGGTAGAATAATTTATTGTTTTAACCTTTTATCTAAAAAAGAAAGAACTTTGTTTAAATAAGTAGTAGAGGAAGTTGTTTAAATAAGTAGTAGAGGAAGTGGTAAGAACTAATTAAATTATCCAACGGATGCGAAGAGTGACCGGAATTTTCGAAAATTTCAGTAATCTAGACACTCCCATAAAATAAAAAAGTTACGAATTAATTGCAAATAGCTCTGTAATAAAAACCAATACTAAATTTGTAACTTTTTGATACTATAGTTTAAATCTGGGTTTTGCAGTAAATTTGACTTTAAATGTGTATGAAATCATTATCTTGATTTATTTTATATTTTACGACGAACAGTTAGTTTTACAAATGATTTATTTAATAAGAAATAGGTTTATAAATAACTGTAAATATTAGTATGAGTGTGTATGACTAATAAGGGTCAGGTTGCGATATTTGCGCCCAGAAATAGTTTGTTTTGTCTATGGGCGTGTAGGTGACTTATGGTCCATCTTGGTCAATGGTAGGATCGTGACTATGCTCAGGGAGAAGCCGAGATCTAGAACGATCAAGGATGTCAGATGACGAGATTGGACACAAGGTGGCACAGAGTGGATGGATATCGTGTGGGAGATCTTCGCAACGAGCTTCGCAAATTAGGTGTGCAAATGGAGAAAAAATCACGAATAAATTTAGAGTAAAATTGAAGAAGAAAATTAGAAGAAATATTTAGCTACAGCATTGCTACAGTACTCGGACTGGATTGCTACAGTGCTCGGTCTGGATTGCTACAGTGCTCGAACATCACTGCTACCGTACTAGTTGCATATGAGGAAGTCCGAGTTGCATATGAGGTCCAGAACGATCAAGAATGCCGGGTGACAAGATTGGATACAAGGTGGCATACGGTGGATGAATATCGTGTGAGAGATCTTCGCAACAGGCTTCGTAAATTGGGTGTGCAGGCGGCAAAAAAATCACAAATAAATTTGGAGTAAAATTGGAGAAGAAAATTAGAAGAAATATTTAACTACAGTACTGCTTCAGTACTCATATTGGATTGTACAGTACTCAGACTGGATTGTTACAGTGCTCGGAGACAACTGCTATAGTAGTAGTTGCATGTAAGGAAGTCCGAGTTGGCTGTGGCAAGGAGAATTTAATTTGATAAATTGTAATTAGATTTGGTAATTGAAGATTTGAGTCCTAAGTAGGACTAGGAGTTCTACTCCTACTTTGTGTATGAGGTTTAGGTATAAATAGATGAGGGGTTGAGCTCCTAGAGTAATACCTTTTAAAAGAGAAAAAAAGCTAGGATTTAGTTTTGACAGTGGAGTGCTTTATATGTGCTTTAAACACATCTTGATGCACAAAAGTTAATCAACTTTGAAAAGCATTTCGGTGTGTATCCTTTTAAATTCCGACGGTTTCATCCGATAAGAGCACGGCGGCGAGGCTGCGGTTCTACCGCGGCGGTCAGATTAGGCAACAAAGACGGTCTGACCGGTACACTCCATCCAGTTTTGAAGGCTTCTTTTATTCCACAAAAGATTTAGTTTTTGGTGTTTCTACCATTCACCCCCTCTCTCGTAGGCTTGGTTCTTGTGTTCGATCCTATGAGTCTTGTTTTTCTCTTTTTGATCTTCACCGATCGATTTATCAATCAACCAACGTATGTTTTTTATGGAGTTGATTTTCAATTTTGGTGCAAAAAGATACAATCTTATATTATGTCTTAGGGATACGATATTTGGCAAAAGTTTTTCTAATCCTTATGAAATCCCTGATGTTATTTCTGTCCAGAAAATAAATTGAGTTGAAAATAATTGTAAAGCTTGCAACATAATTTTGTGTGGAGTTTCTCGCTCGGATTTTGATCGAATTTCTCATCTTGAAACTGCGCATGAGATGTGGAAGGTTCTACGTGATTTTCATGAAGGATCTTCTAACATCAAGGAAATTCGCATGGATGTTTTCGAAAAGGACTATATGAAATTTAAGATAAAACCTAGAGAAGCTCTTGATGATTATTTTGATCGCTTTAACAAAGTTTTAAGCAATCTTAGATCTGTTGATAATTCTTTTGATGTTAACTATCCTCAATCTGAAATTGCAAGACATCTTTTGATTGGATTAGATATGAAAGTTTGGGAGATGAAAGTTACATAGATTTAAGAATCTGTTAATATGATAACTCTAACTTTGGAATCTCTTTATACAAAGCTAAAAACCCATTGTTGAATCTTCTTTCTCGCAAGTCAGATTCAAAACTACTGCCTTAGATTTTTCATCTGATTCTTCTTTTGATGACTCTTCATCGAATTCTTTCAATGTTTTAAATGCCATTTCCGATGACCAACTCAAGCAATTCTCCGAGGAGGACTTGGCACTATTAACTAACAAGTTTTCTCGAGCTTTGAATAATGTCAAAACCAGGAAACGAGGTGGACCAATTCAGTGTTTCAGGTGTGGCGAGTTGAACCACATTTGATCTAAATGTCCGAAGCTTGGGAGATCTACAAAGGAAGATGAAGGGGAGAAGCCCAAATACGTAAAGAAGAAGCAAGCGTTCAAAGAAAAGCAAAGCAAGGAAGATTTCAAGAAGTTCTTTAATCAAGTCTATGCTGCTTTTGAACAAGCTGGGGCAAGCGATGTTGATTACGAGAGTGAAGATGGAGGCGATCATAAAGGTAAGAACATCTCAGGAGTTTGCCTCATGGCTCATGAAGGATCAAGTCCAGACGACTGCAATTCCGAGTGCGACAATGATGAGGTATCTATCTTTACTCCTTCTATTGAAACTTGTCAAGAGATGGTAGTTGCTTTTAGTCTTAAAATTCAGAGTTACGAGAAAAATTAAGAAAAATGATTTTATTGTTGAATCTCTAAAATCTGAAATTTCTAGACTAAGATCTTTGATTCCTGACGATGATGATTACAAATCTTGTGAAGTGTTATTCTTTGAAATTTCTACTTTAAGATATGTAAATGCTACTACATGCTTAAGACATGAAAATGCTCTCACTAAAAATAAAGAATTAGAATCTTGTTTTGCTCTTGGAACTATACTGCATACTAGAATCTTGGATGCATTACTTTTGACTAAAAAGCTATTGAGTAAATATAAAGTTGCTTTTGGTGCAAGTTCCATGTTTAATATTTTGAGTGCTAGAAAACTAAAATAACAAAAGGATGTTTCTGTATCTAAAACTTGCTCAATATGTTCTTTAAATGAGATGAAAGTAAAAAAGTGCTTTAGGTCGTATTGAGTATATGGAGGATATTGTGAAAATTCATGAGGTGCTTTCTTACTCAAAGTGTCGCAAACAAAAATGTGTTTTGGTTGATTGAGAAAATTATGCTAATTAGACAAAAGAGGTTTCTTATTTAAAATGTTCCTTGCAAAGATTTTCCGATGGAAATAAAAAAACTAAATATGATTTTGGATCAATCAAAAGTGAGCATACACAACAGAGGTATAGGTTTTTGATGCACATGCCTATTTTACTTCTCACCAACCTGCTGTTTTGGGTATCACTAAAAATGGTAAGATTTTGACAAAGCCCGAACCTAAATAAACCATTTTTAAATCGGCTGGGATTTTGTCTTTTCTTTTAACAACATGTAAAGAAACCAAGTCTTTGAATTTAAAACCTTTGGTTGCAAACTCATCTTCTCGTGAAAAGTATACTTGCTCTTTTTGTGGAAAAAATGGACATCTAGTTGGTTTTTGCTTTAGACTTGGTCAAAAATAGAAAAAGGAAAGGGAAATTGCTTTTGCAAAATCTAAATGGCAAAAATCAGGTTTTGGGCGGAGGCTGGTGGTCAGACCGCAGTACATCCAACGGTCAAACTGGCCTCGAGTAAATTTTTCTGAACAGGATAAAGCTGGTTTTGCTCGTGGTTATATGCCTGTTGGTACCTCTGGTCATGTGTCTCAGTACTGGATTCCTAAATTTTTGTTATTAACCCTAGTACTGAGATATCGACATCTGCTTGTGTGTAGGCTTTGGTGGCAAGGAAGGAGAACGTGTGGATTATGGACTCCGGTCGTTCACGCCACATGACCGATGACAAAAGTTGGTCCCCCTCCCTTCAATTGGCATCTAAGACTGAATCAATTATCTTTGGAGATGCTTCTACTAGTGCCGTTCTTGCTACTAGATCTATCATGGTAAGTGACAAGTTTGTTTTAAATGAGCTGGCTTTGGTACAAAATTTGAAGTACAATTTACTTTCAGTTTCTCAAATTATTGATAAAAATTTTGAGGTTAGATTTAAGAAAACTGGGAGTAAAATTCTTGATTCTTCTAGAGATTTTGTTTTGGGAATTTCTCGTTATGGAAGAGTTTTTAAAGCTGATTTTGAAAGTGGTGTTTCATCTGAGATCATATGTCTAGTTGCTACATTTTCAAAGGACTTAATGTTTTGGCATCGTAGATTTGGACATGTTGATTTTGATCATCTTACTAGAATTAGTGGTTCGGATCTTGTTTATGGTTTGCCTAAACTTAAAAAGGATCTTGATTTGGTTTGTTTGCCATATCGTCATGCTAAGATGGTTGCTTCTTCACATAACCCAATTGTTTCTGTGATGATGGATGCACCGGGACAGCTTTTACATATGGACACTGTTGGTCCAGGTAGAGTGCAATCTGTTGGGGAAAGTGGTATATGTTGTTTATTGTGGATGATTTTTTGAGATATTCTTGGGTTTCTTTATGCCAACTAAAGATGAGGCTTTTAAACACTTTCGCAGTTTGTATCTTCGTTTGGCTGTTGAACTTCCTGAATCTTTGAGAACTATTCGAAGTGATAATGGCGGTGAATTTAAAAATACGTCTTTTGAACAATTTTGCAATGAAAAAGGACTTGAACATCAGTTTTCGTCTCCTCGGGTTCCTCAACAAAATGGTGTTGTTAAAAGAAAGAACCGTTCTTTGGTTGAGATGGTTCGGACTATGCTTGATGAGTATAATACACCTAGAAAATTTTGGACGGAAGCTATTAACACTGCTTATTATATTTCTAATCGTATTTTCTTGAGATCTAAACTTGGAAAAACTTCTTATGAGCTTCGGTTTGGACATCAGCCTAAATTTTCTCATTTGCGTGTTTTTGGGTGCAAGTGTTTTCTTCTTAAATCTGGAAATTTGGATAAATTTGAAGCACGTTCTACAAATGGATTGTTTCTTGGTTACCCTGCTCATTCTCGAGGATATCGTGTACTTGTTTTACAAACTAACAAAATTGTTGAGGCTTGCGAAGTCACTTTTGATGAGGCTAGTCCAGGTACTAGACCAGAAATTTCAAGCACATTATTGCAGATTCAGGGGAGAATAGTATTTTTGTGGAGGAGAGCGACGATGAGGGCGAAGCTAAGGTGGCCGGTCAGACCGCCAAAACAACGCTAGTCAGACCGCCTGAGGAGCCACAGTCAAATCTGGCAGAGGGATCCAGCTTTGGTTCGACACATGCTGATTCTGGTGGTCCTCCAGAACTTACAATTTCTACTGTTCAAGGTTTAGAATGTGAAACAACTTCTGAAGTCTCTGCTTCTTTGCACATTCAACGACGGCATCCTCCCGAGCAAATAATAGGTAACATTGGTGAGCATACTACAAGATCTAAGGTAACTCATGATCATGTGAATTCTGCTTTTGTTGCTTCTTTTAAACCCAAAGATGTTACTCATGCATTAACTAATGAATTGTGGATTAATGACATGCATGAAGAGCTTGAGAATTTTGAAAGAAACAAAGTTTGGACTTTAGTTGAAAATCCTCTTAGTCATAATGTTATCGGAACTAAATGGGTTTTCAAAAATAAACAAAATGAGGATGGTTTAATTGTGAGGAACAAAGCTAGGCTTGTTGCTTAAGGTTTTACTCAGGTGGAAGGGTTGGATTTTGATGAAACTTTTGCTCCTGTTGCTAGAATTGAAGTAATTAGACTTTTGTTGGCTTTTGCTGCTTCAAAAGGTTTTAAATTGTATCAAATAGATGTTAAAAGTGTTTTTCTTAATGGTTTTATATAGGAGGAAGTTTATGTAAAACAACCATAGGGTTTTGAAAATCTTAATTTTCCCAACCATGTTTTTTGATTATCAAAAGCTTTGTATGGTTTGAAACAAGCTCCTAGAGCATGGTATAATAGACTTAAAAACTTTTTGCTTGCGAAAGGTTTTCAAATGGAAAAAGTGGATAAAACTCTCTTTTTTCTTAAGCATGGTGATAATCAACTTTTTGTTCAAATATATGTGGATGATATCATCTTTGGTTCTTCATCTCACGCTTTGGTTGTGGAGTTTTCTAAGACAATGTGCAGGGAATTTGAGATGAGTATGATGGGTGAGTTGACGTACTTTTTGGGACTACAAATCAAACAGACACCACAAGGTACGTTTATACATCAAACAAAGTACACCAAGGATCTTTTACGACGATTCGAGATGGAGAATTGCAAGCCTATCTCTACACCTATGGGATCTACTGCTGTTTTGGATCCGGATGAAGATGGTGAAGCTGTTAATCAAAAAGAATACCGAAGTATGATTGGTTCTTTACTTTATCTTACTGCTTTAAGACCGGATATATAGTTTGCTATGTGTTTGTGCGCTCGATTTCAAGCTTCTCCATGTTTTTCGCATCGTCAAGCTGTCAAGCAGATTTTGAGGTATTTACAACACACTCTTGAATTTGGCATTTGGTATTCTACATCATCATCTATATGCTTAAGTGATTATTCGGATGCGGATTTTGGTGGTTGTTGAATTGATAGAAAAAGTACTAGTGGCGCTTGTCATTTTCTGGGAACTTCTTTGATTGCATGGTCTTCTAGGAAACAATCAAATGTTGCTCAATCAACTGCTGAATCTGAATATGTTGCTGCTGTTAGTTGTTGTTCTCAGATTCTTTGGCTTATTTCAACTTTGAAAGATTATGGTCTTACTTTTGAGAAAGTTCCTTTGTTTTGTGATAATACAAGTACTATTAATATTGCTAAGAATCCAGTACAACATTCACGCACAAAGCACATTGATATTCGTTTTCATTTTTTGAGGAATCATGTTGAGAAAGGAGATATTGAATTGCAATTTCTTGATATAAAATTGCAATTGGCAGATATTTTCACTAAGCCTTTGGATTCTTCTTGCTTTGCGTTTCTTCAGGGAGAATTGGGTATTATTCATCCTTTTGGCATGTTTTAAGGGGGAGTTTTTGTGCTTTTTATTGCTTTAAATTTTCATAAAATAAAAGAAAACAAAGAAAGTTAAAAAGATAAGAAAAGAAGAGCTTTGACTTTACCTCTAGTATATTCTTGTACTTGCTAGCAATATGAATAAGGTCTTTTGGTCTCTAGTTTAGCTTGTGTGCATTTTAATCTTCATATAAGCCTTTGATGTTGCTTTTAGAGAGATGATGTATGACACTTAAATTATTTTACTTGAATTAAGTAAATATGCAATATTGACACTAGTGCTGGTTTGGAGAAATTATGCTCATATGTATGCTTGCTGAAATTTTCACTCCTCAAATGCTCTAGAGATTTCTCAAGTAAAAAATATATGCTTATATGAGAGATAAAAATGGATACCGGATCCTTGGAAACAATATTCACGACAAGGACATATCCGAAGGGAGGAAAATAATGGGTGCCGAATTCTTGGAAACAGTATTCACGACAAGAACGTACCCGAACATATTTGAGAGAATTGCTTTTGTGCTATTAAAAGGTTATTTTGAGCAAAATCAGAAATTAAACTTGATGAAAATTCTCTTGTAAAAAACAAATTATTTTGAGAAAGAGTGTTTAGTTCAGCTTGTCTATGTCTTGGGTTTTTTCTTTCAACCTATGTGCTAGTGATTATGTTGCATTATAAATTGCTTGAATACATGAATCTTTACTGCTGATTTGAACTTATCTGTAATATCCATGGTTCATGTTTATATTCTAATTTATACTTATTAGCTAGTTGAGCACTTTATCTCCCTTGTTATTGCAACACATGTTTTTGAATTGCTCTAGGTATACTTCAAAGCTCTCGAACAAAAAAAAGAGAATATGAACTTCTTGATGAAATCATTGTCAAAAGGAGGAAAATGATACAAAATGACACAATTTTTTTATAAAAAGGGAAGGGAATTTCTTTCTTTTAAAAAGGGGGAGAAATTTTCTTCTTTTTCAAATCTTTTGAGCCTTGAGTGCTTTTTATCTTTTTACCAATTCTTTTGGTTAAATCATATTTTGAAGGATTTGCCAATGTGTTCATCAAGGGGGAGATTGTGAAATCGTTGTCTTGATTTATTTTATATTTTATGATGAACAATTGGCTTTACAATGATTTATTTAATAAGAGATTAGTTTGAAAATAACTGTGAATATTGGTGTGAGTGCGTGTGACTAATGAGGGTCAGGTTGCGATATTTGTGATCAGAAACGGTTTGTTTTGTCTATGGGTGTGCAGGTGATTTGTGGTCAATATTGGTTAATGGTAGGATCGTGACTACGCTCAGGGAGGAGCTAAGGTCCAGAACGATCAAGGATACCGGATGACAAGATTTGACACAAGGTGGCACACGGTGGGTGGATATCGTGAGGGAGGTCTTCACAACGAGCTTCGCAAATTGGGTGTGCAAGCGGCGAAAAAAATTACAAATAAATTTGGAGAAGGAAATTAAAAGAAATATTTAGCTACATCACTGCTACAGTACTCGGACTGGATTGTTACAGTACTCAGACAACACTGCTATAGTACTGGCTGCATGTGAGAGAGTCCGAGTTGGCTATGAAAAGGAGAATTTAATTTGGCAAATTGTAGTTAGATTTGGTAATTGAAGGTTTGAGTCCTAGTGGGATTAGGAGTTTTACTCCTACTTTATGTAGGAGGTTTTAGGTATAAATAGATGAGAGGTTGAGGCCCTAGAGTAATAACTTTTGAAAGAGAAAAAAGTTAGGATTTAGTTTTGAGAGAAAGGAGTGCTTTGTATGCACTTTGTAAACACATCTTGATGCAATAAAGTTAATCTACTTTGAAGAGCATCTTCGGTGTGTATCCTTCTGAATTCTGATGGTTCATCCGACAAGAGCACGGTGGCGAGGCGGTCAGACCGGCGCAACAGAGATGGTCTAACTGGTGCACTCCATCCAGATTTGAGGGTTTCTTTTATTTCTCAAAAGATTTTGGTTTTTGATGTTACTACCATTCACCCCCCTCTGGTAGGCTTTGTTCTTGTGTTCGATCCTACAGCTGGGACTTAGTCCGTTGTTCCACTGCTGCCGCTGCCTCTGTGTTGTTTGTTGCTGTCTTCGGCTTGCTCCGAAGCTACAACGTAAGTAAAGGTATAAATCTATTTAATTATTTATTTATCTAAGGTTCTGCAATGATGCATGTTTGATTTCCGTGGATACCAGTGCTATATCCTAGGACTGGTATCGGTATCGTGGTTCCGCGGGAAGGCACTTTGCGCTGTTTTCCTGCGGCACGCCCTAATTGGTGCAGTTGTACGACGGTGCCAGATCGGGGTGTGACAAAGACTTTCTCTGACATGGTGTTTTCAGACTTGTAGGCTTGTGATTCGATGCCTTTCCCTCCTGGGAGACATTGTATTTATACCGGTAGGTAACCCCTTCTCCAAATAGAACTCAGAGACTTCTGAATAGGGTACGGGCAGAGTAAACCTTGTCGTAATCAAGTCGGACTATGGAGTCCTCTTTCATTCTAAGTATGTTTCCTTCTCTACCCGTGACTTTATCCATATTCGGTCTTCACCTTTTGTATCTTATTAGTTATGCGGTATTCTTGGTGACGTTCGTCCATGTATACAGGGTATGCCATATCTACTACACTGGCAATAACCAACTTTATTATTCAGTGCATATGCGGAAATCGCAGCTTAAACCTTTGTAGATATTCTTGCATATTCATGCATCCAATGTCTTATTTCATATCTCATGGCACTTGAGAAACTCTGCTTGGGCAACAGCGGTTGAATTGATTTGCCAGGAGGAGGTCGATCCAATTAACAACAAGCTAGCAAGGCAATGAACATCTTTAGAGGAGAGTTTAGCATCACCTTGCAGCAGTGATAAGGTAGAAGGCCCCAGTATTGGCTTGCAGGAAGAAAGAAACTCCCCTTGCAAATCAAGGTTAAGGTGACATGAAGCAATAGCAGTAGCCTTGAAGGCTTCTCGGATGCTGGTGCATGGGGCTTGTTCCACTTTCCTAAGGCCTCACAAATGTCAAGGCTTTCACAAAGACCATGATGCTGTTGCTCCTTGTTCTTCGCTGTACTAGTAGCATCAAGGCTTGCATCAGCGAGTACCAAGTTGGCATTTGCCTCAAGTAAGCAATGCATGGCTCAATGGAGATCAAGATTTGGGTAGCGAGTTAAAGGAATGAGACAAGGCCATACAAGGAGCGCGCCTCGATGCGTAACAAGCTCTTGGTCCAAGATCATGTCAAGCTCACATCCTTGCGTTGCCAGGTAAGCGGTGTCATACCAAATAGTGTTGTTGATGATGTTGGAGACATGGTCGAAAGGTCCATAGCAATGACCCCCCTTAAGCAGGCTATGTTGGTAGCGAGAGCGCAGCTCACCGACAGACAGCTGGGAAGGCGCCTTCAAGTAGAAGCCATGGATGACATCAAGCAACACCCTGCTAAGCGTTCTAGATGCTATTTGATCGATTCGGCATGTTCCTCACACTGGCACAGCACGGAGGAATTCCTGGTCGCGCCGATGGCATTGTGGGCGATAGCCAACCTGTGGAACTGCAAGGACATGCTCTGCCTCGAGGTGTGCGGCGCGCCAAGGCTGTGCCGTGCGGCCGCCTGTGTGATAGGCGTTGCCGACCATGCCGCGCCATGGCTTGGCATCCCGTCCATCCCCAACTTGTTCAAGAGCCTCCACCTTGTCTATGGCCTTGGCGGCGACGGTGCTGTTTCGGCACGCGCACAACATGGCGTGCTCCAGCTCGCGTGGATCGGGCCAAACACAACCCAAACAGTAAACACATGGTAAAAATAGGCAGTATTAAGTGAAAAGAGAGAGGTAGCACTAGTCCAATATGCCACTTCGGTCAATATAGATGGTCTAAAGTGAAATTTGCTCTATAATTTATTTCTTGATGGGCTGATGGGCCAGGGCTTAGGCCTCTAAAATAAATAGGGATGGGGCCCGAGGGTAATGAGGGTTGTAAAAGGAAAAGCTCAAGAGCTACTCAGATTCGGTTCGCTATAGGCTTGATTCGAACTCGAGTCCAAACTCGACTCAACTGTATTTCGAGCCGGACTTGAGGTTGCCTTGAACAACTCAACAAGCATGTGCCCTGTATGTAGGCCTGCCACTAGGGCCATATCCAGTTTTACTCATACCCAAATAAAATGAGCATTACCCAATAGGTATGGATAACCCACATGTGGGCCCCACATGCATAAATAACTTAAAATTTATACAAAGTTGCTCCTCTATAATAAGCCATCCCTACAAAATTCAGTCAAATTGACAACTTTTTATAGTGTGAACACGAGTTCAAAATTTTTGGATCTAGCGTTTAACACATTAGGTAAAATGGATTACACTTCCTATACCCAAAACTCAAATGGTTAATCCCTCCTTTTCCATACCCTCCTCAAATAGTGTAGGCATGGGTATGAATATGGGTATTGGATACCCAGTGGCAGACCTACCTGCATGCCACTTACTGCTATTCTCTTGCTCATTCTCTTTCTATATTTTAGCCCATAGTAGAAAACGGCTCAATCCAAAGGCCTACCACAGCGGCCAACCCACCCACCGCATGAAAAAGGGGAAACCCAGTCTGACATGCCCCTTGCTTTTCTCTCGCTACTCATCTTTCTATCGACAAACACTTAGCCACAGCCAAATTTAAATTGTAAATTAATTTGGAGGTATTTTAGTTGCCTTTTATTTTTCAACTTTAATTTTTATAGCTAACATGTAAGTATAAAAATGTGCTCTAAAATTATTGTTTGGTTGCTTCATTTTTATTTTTTTCCTTGTTTTTTAAGCCGTAGCTCAACCATTGTGCTTATTCCTTCCCAACAATGGCATATTACACCACAAAGCAAAGGCGTGCTATGGGATGTAGAGCACGCCTTATGCACAGATAACATATAGGAGTATTGATTTTTTTTCCATCAAATGAAAATATTTATGCGCAAAAAGTTAACAACCAATTGTGTGGCACATGACACAGACCTTGGTCATGTGCCGAATGATAAATTCTCACTGATTTTATTAGTTCTAAAAAAACTGATTTTATTCACCATCCTTGTGTTGCTTTGAACCAAACCCAATCAAGCATGTCCAAGGAAGAAACAGTGCAAGCAAGAATTCTCGAGAGGTAACTCGGAAAAGATACAATAAATTAAGATTACAGACTATAGAGTGCCCTTATTTTGGGTCTGTAACACCAAACTTGGTCTGGAGGAACCTCGTGAACGCAGCCACCTCCTCCGTCTCCGGCATGACGGCCTTGGCCGCAGGGGCGGCGGCAAACCGCTCACTCCACCTGCGGAGGAGCGGCGTGGTGGCGACATCTAGAAGGCTGAGCCCATTGAGCTTCTCGCAGGCCCAGAGCGCCGGCAGGAAGCATCCGAGCATGATGTCGAGGAAACCCGGCGAGGTGTCGCAGCCGGAGAAGAAGGCCCTACCGTTGCTGCGAGCACCGAAGGCTTCCTCCAGGAGCTTCAGGGCGGCGCGGGTGTTTGCCGTTGCAGTGGCCCGGGCTTCCGGTGTTGGCGCCAGTGAGATGGCATCTAACGCTGGCCACAACTGAAAATCGGGACAATCACAATCACTGGTTAGTTAAGAACGTTGGAAAAATGTGTGGCGATCTGGATACTAGTGTTGAGCAATACAGTCAGATGGAAAAGGAAATTGAATCATGACTCCCCCCCTTCAGATTATGTATCAAAACGCATAATGTGGTAGGTGATTACTGTTGGAATATGTGGCTATAACAGTAGTGGTCGACACCACTTAACTCTATCGATAAATATTATGTTTCCAATGTTGTGTTAGTAGCCAGTTTCAAATCTACGAGAGCCGGAATAAATTAAGAACCGTCCCAAATTAAATTAGCATATGTACCTATCTTTTTGTCCTTAAAGTCCACTGCTATTGGACTTATTTAGTATTATCTCTATCCTTAAAAAAAATAGCTAACTTTAATATAGAGGGAGTAGCCTTTAGAGAAAAAATAGTTTAGAAAATAGTATATTATGTTTGTAGACTCTAAGAATAAATATTAAAATGAGCAGCCATTTATATTTATAGATGGCCAAATAGGTTGGGCCAAGGCGTGTTAGCCCAGGCATAGTTGTACTGTAGCTGGCCCAGGCACGGCCCAGGCACGGCATGGCCCCTTAGCCTATGGACCGTGTCGGGCTTGGTCCGTTGCTTGAGCTCATGGGCCAACATGGCATGGCCCAAGCATAAGCCTGGTGCGGTCGGCCCACCTATTTTTTTCATAATTTTTTATTTTTCTTCTTTTTTTTCATTTTTTTCATATTTTTTCTATTTTCTTTCTATTTTTCCTCATTTTCCCATATTCCTTTTATTTTCCCCTAATTTTTTCTATTTCCTCCATTTTCCATATTTATACTTTGAAATCCAAGGCCATACGTTCTAGTGGGCCACTACCAACCCATGGACCTTCGGCATGTCCATATCAGCCTGATACGGTCTGGATTCTCATTAGACTATATTTGGGCCACAACCCCGATAGGTGGACTAACACAATACGATCCGCTAGATCCGCTAGGTAAGCTCTACATAATTGAGCTGTGCCTAGGATCAGCCCGTTTAGCTTTCTATACATCTATAGTCTTATCATGTAAGTTCAATCACTCTAATTAACACCATCCACAAACCTTATCATCAATGTAGACGGTCCAAAACCGATGCATCGCACGCTCATACGGGTCCTCCGGCAGAATGCCGACGCCCCACGCCTCGTCGACGTACTGCACGATGACGGCGGACTCGCAGATGGCGCGGCCGTCGGGCAGGAGGAGCACGGGGATCTTGCCGTAGACCGGGTTCGCGGCGAGGAGACGGTCGCTCTTCCGTGGGTGGAACTGCTCCTCCACGAGCTCGTACGCCACCCCGCGCAGCGCCAGCACCATGCGCGCCCGCACTGTGAACGGGCTCAGCCTCCCTCCCAGCAGCCGCACCCCCTCCGCCGCCGCCTCGCCGTTGGGTGCCCGCGCCGCCATGGTAGATCAGATATCTAGTCGGAGACGCCTCCGATTCGGTCGACGCGTGCTTGCTTCGGGATGGAGCGCGCTTGCTGCTGGTTTAAATGGGGGAGGAGAGTTCGCGTCGCGCGCTGGTAGGTGGGTAGCTGCAGCGGCGCGTGCGGTGCGGTTAATACCTACGCACGGCGCGTGGTTTGCACGAATCTTGGCGCGGGTGCTCTCCTAATCGGACGGGCGCGGAGGCGGATACGGATGCTCCGCCCATTGGTCGCGTACTCGCGTTGCGCCGCCTCTCCTCCGCTCCCCAATCAGGCGCCGCCGGAGACGACGACGGCGACGAAGGCCGGAGAGCTCGCCGTCCGATTGCGCCGGTACGACACCTTCATCTCCTTCCTGATTTACTCAGCCCCCTGCTCTGCGCAACCTCGGCCCCCTCCCTCTCGCGATGGCTTGGCCGTCATGCCCTCGTGAACTCGCCGAAACCTTCCCCTCCTCGGCCGTCGCGCGCACGGAGCAGAATCGGTCGAGTGCGGCGCCAGCCTCACACCTCCCGACAGCCATAACCCTCCTCTCTCTATACCCCATACTTGGGCCCCTAACTTTATCTTGATTTGGGAATTCCGCGGGGATTTCTCGAAGCAAACGCTGTGATTTAGGAATTTAGAAGCTGCATGGATGTTCTGTAACTTCTGTTTAGTGAAGAGAGTTTATTTGGATTCTCTTATGTGCTGTTGTGTCGATGAGCTTCTTTGCGGTCTCTCTGATTTTGTGGCAGTTGTGCTGGTTTCACAGATGGAGATGGGGATGAATTTTGTGCAGCCAAATGCTCAATTTCCTGTGCTGCACAAGTCCCTCTCGTTGGATATCAAGGTTCCTCCTGCTCCAGTAACTGTTAAGCATATATGAGTGCATTGCATATCACTGCGATAAAACACCTTTAGAAAAACAGTGTGATAAAACTGTTCCTGGATTAGAACTCGATTCAACATGTTATCAGTTATCACATATCGTTATTGCCCGTAAGAAAAAGATATCATCTGTCATTGAACCAGGACATGATCTGTATTGGAAATTATTGCTTTGTCAATTGTTATCTCTTAAGCAAGTTGTAATGGTCTAGTCCTTGCAAGAACCACATTTGCATAGTTTGGTGGTAGTCCTTTGAGTTCTTTGCATGCAGCTAACTTATTTTCATTCTCGGTTTTATAGGGCATTAAGACAGATATTGTCATCAGCAAATATGAGGATAACTTCCTGGTCAGTTACACCTTGCAACTGATATTCGATTGCATGCCAAGTTTTCACATATGAAATATGCTCACCTATCATAAAATCTACAGGTGATCGTGACACAAATAGGATGCATGGGAACCATATTAGCTGCCAAGTATGTTTTCGATTCTCATGGAGATGTTCTCATTAACATATAATACCATAGCATGGTTTATTCTGTGCATTGCTAGTTCAGGATGGACAACTCTTTCCATGCGATTAGTCCTACTGAAATTTGAAACCTTCAGGTCTCAGCTTTTAGCTAACATTTCTGAAAGAGCAGTGAGAATCCATCCGTGTATATATGTTGGTGTGTTTATCCGCTAGTTGCAGAAAGGCTAGCAAACTGTTGAGCATATATTTTGGAGTGCATGTCAGGTCATGACTCATAACTTCGCGATGCTATAGTTTATACAAGATAATGCTTCTGTTATTTCTTCAACATGATAGGTGATAGTTCCAGCTAGCACTCTATTGATGATATGCAACTATGAGGTGACAGCAATGTTGTGGAGGTTTGTAGTGTTGGAAAGCTAACCTGATATCATTTTAAAGAAAAGCTAGGCATTGCCGTTGTATTTGTTTCCGTGTGCTGTATTTCCTGTCACTTTAGTATTTCTGATCACGCTTTCTTGTTCATTAATAGGAAAGATGAAAGTGTTTTTTCTGATCCAACCTACAATGTATCTGTTCTTTTTGGAAAGAGAGATGAGGTAAGATTATTATACTGTTCAATGTAAGGTCTGACCATGGATACATCTAATGAATGTGCATATTGTGTGATTGCAGCCATTACTACTAGCTTGTGCACGCCAACTTATTGAACATATAAGGTTTGATTTGTTCACCATTTACTTCCGCTATCTGGTTCTTCCCCCATATATTTGAATAACTTGTATGATATCTGCTTGCTTCTCATGCAACTAAAAATTAAACTTTATGCTAATTTCGTGGATAAGAAATACACTTTAAACTGTGTCGGCATCTATCTATGATTCCAGTCAATTTTGAATGTAATTTTCACCAATAAGTTTGTCTTCTTTTAAGCTACTCTTAGATTTCATTATTTAGATGCAAATGTCTCCAGCGATAGCCCTTTAATTGTGGTCAATGTTTTTTCTCTCACGATTTTTGTGATACTTCCATTGCTGAAGTTAGTTACATAATTTGACCAACTCTGATTTGTAAACTGTCCTTCGGCTTGTACCGCCCTCAATTTTCTTACAGATGCATACTAAAGGAATATTATATATAGTATAAGGGATTATATTGCCATTTCGTACAGTTGTACTCACACTTCTTTGTTGCAGTAGTAGTGGCTCAGCACGGTCATTGATGATATCTCTTGGTCTGATGGATCATTCCCAGGTATTGTTTGAACTTCCCTTCATATGACTGCTCCACATTTTTCTCCTGAATCTTGCCAAATCAGCAAGCATAGTCAACTGTATTGTATATAGTAGTGCATTCTGAGGTTAGGCCCCATCATTTTTGCATTGGAATCAATAGTAGTCTCGTGTATGTCTCTGAAACAATTGTCATTTCTGCAGGCAACACTGAAAGATATCGCTTCCACCATAATTGAGAACCGCCTATGGTGATAGTTTTGCAAACAAAGCTGGCTGGGATGGCTGGGCACATATATATTCAGTTCATCAACAGAGATGTTGACATATTTATTGCTGAGCAAATGAGCACTCCCTTGTCATTCTAGAATTTTGTAACTATAATTTCCTTCGAGTTGATGTACCACAAAGTAGTTATATAACCAATGATCTAGCGAAAATTGCGCTGCTAGTTTTGATAGTATTTTGTCTATGAGCTTGTGTGCTCATGTTGCGTTGCTAATTTGTGGCCTGATATTGTTGAAAGCAAAGCACTTTCAGGAACATCTTATTTCTTTGGCATTTCAAGGTCACTTCTTTTTCGGTGTATATTCTCCTTAGAGTTGTGACTTCATACGGTCGCTACAGGCTATTTTCAAGCTTGGGTAAGTTTTTTGTATTGTTAGCTCCCCAATATGCTTACCAAGCAAAGAACATGCTCCATTGAAGCTTTCCCAGATATGGCAGCAGACGAGTCTATTTGTTATAAAACAAAATATATATTTGACATGTTAACCTAATAGTTTTCTCTGAATAGTAAATTGGACAATGAACCCTATGTTCTGTCCGCTAAAAAGAGCCAATTAAATCCTTAATTACCTCTCCCCTGTGGGATTTCAAGGGTTGTTCATCTATCAAACATTTGTCCCAACTCGACTGACGCGTAGAGTATATACATCTTAGCAAAAAGCAATCATAAGATCACGATTACCTGTACAAAATTGCAGTACGTCCCGCATGGAACTAGTACATAAAGTCACAATAACCAATGGTTTGAAAAGAATTAAAAACATGCGGCAATAGCAAATTTGAACATTATCTTACGAAAACAAGTAAATTTTGAAAACAATGATACAGGTAAACTGAAAATTCCAGCGTTAGAAACGGAGCCTAATTGTTGCATGGGTCTTGTTGCTCCTGACTGCCGTTGCATTGATCACCATGAGGTTGAGAGCCACCGTCACCTCCATCTGCGGCATCGCCGTCGCCACTGGCGCCACCGTCGATCATCATCGGCGCCGGCGCCGTCTCGTCGTCACTAAAGAAATCATTGAAGTCAATATAGATGCCGTCGCCAAGTTCTAGCAACAATGTACCATCCACTAGATCACATAGGCTGTCGTGGAATTCGGGCCCAGTCGCCGGCGGCAAGGGGGAGCCCATCTGTGCGTCGCCGTCGGCCGTCGCGCCGTAGCCGTCCGCGCTATCCACCACAACTGCCTGCGGCTCCTGCTGATGATGCTCGTGCTGGGCCTGGACGGCGCCGCAGTCGACGAGCTCGTGTTGGTTGTAGTTCTCGGCGCCGTGCAGAGGCGAGTACTGGCGGTCCACGGCTGGTGGCGCCGGCGAGTTCTGCCCGGTGCTGTGCGTCGGCGGCGCCATCGGCTCCAGCGATACCGCGGCGATCGGCATCAGTAGTGGTTCCATCAGCCACGCTGTTGGATCCTCCATCATCGCGAGGTGCTGCACCGGCCCGTTCGGTGACGACCGCCCCGGCGGCGGCGAGCTCGGCAACGCCAAGCTGCTAGTTGTGCCAGGACAAGGCGGCGCCGCGCGGGCGCCACTGTACGCGAACAGGTTCCAGTCTTGCATGAGCTCAATGCCTGTCTGCGACACCGTATACGGCTGTGAGGTTGAGGCCACGTTCGCCTGGTTCGCCATGGACATCATCCCTCCGGCCAAGCCCCGCAGCGGTGGTGGTGGCGCCATCGCCGACGACGTCCCAGCAAGGCCCGGCAGCGGCAGTGGCAGCGCCATCGCCGACGAAGATCCGGCAAGGCCCGGCAGCGCCATCGCCGACGAAGTTCCGGCGAGGCCTGGCAGCGGTGGTGGGAGTGTGAGTGCCATTGCTGACGATGATCCGGCCAGGCCCGGTAGTGGCGGTGGTGATGGCAGAGCCATTGCCGGCAACGATCCGGCCAGGCCCGGCAGTGGCTGTGGCGGTGGCGACGACTCTGCCGTTCCCGCCGACGTGGAGGGCTCGTCCGTGCTCGGCGCTGCGGCGGCAGGTTTCACCGCGTCCTCCTTTTTGATCATGTACAGGCGGTACACGGCAAGGTCCTCAAGCTTGTTCAAAATTTAACAACATTTATGAAGCAAATCAAATCAACACAAATTTCATCCAAATTCAAACAACGAATTCGATCAATTCAATTGAACTAGTACCTGGTTTTTGGAGCCAGGAATGATCTTGGTGAACTCGTGCATGCCCCAGTTGGTCTTGACGGGGCTCTTGTCGCCGTCGAACCTCCGCTCGTAGAACACCATGGTGAGCTTCTGGCCGACGTTGAGCTTCTTGCTCCTCACCGTCTTGCTGCCGCCGGAGGCCTTCCACGTGCCGCCGTTCGCCACCCGCACCGGCCGCTTCTTGTTCCCCGCCTTCGTCACGAACTCCCTCGTGCTGAAGAAGTAGATGTACCCGTCCTCCTCCTTCTCCACGTACGTTCCTGCATGCACTCGCCGCAAACGCAACTAGTAGTATGTCCCCTGCCGTCGCCGGAGAAGAAGAAGAAGATGAAGAAGAAGAAGGAGGAGGAGGAGGTGACATTAACAAGAGAGGTGGTGGAGGCGGCGCGTACGTACTGTGGAGCAAGGCGGGGTGGAAGTCGAGGATCCGGATCTGCTCGAAGACGTCGTTGAGGGCGCCGGGGAGATCGCCGTGGACGAGCTTGCACTTGAGTATGGCGAGGAGCTGCAGGTCCTTGGGGACGAAGTAGTAGCCGACGGGCATCCCGTGACGGTTCTTCCCGTACTCCGGCACCACCTTCTCCTTCCCCTTGTTGTTGCTGCTGCCGCCTTCCCCGTCCGGCGGCGGCTCCGCCATCGGGTTGGTCGGTCGGAGTTGTAGTCGATCGGGAGGGAGAGGATTAAAATTAGTCGGCGAGATAGGCAGCTAGCCGTGTCGATGTCGGTCTTGGCGTTCGCGCGAGGCGTGGCGCGGTGTGCGTATTTGAGGGGAGGCGCGAGATGTTGCTTTTTTGGCGGGAGCGAGGCGGTTGTTTGATTCGAATTCAGTTTAGAGGGGAGTCAGAGTTAGGAAAGGATGTAGGAAACCGGCTACTATTCCAATTCTGGCATGGATACGGTCAGGCATTAGGGCATATTTTCACAAGGATTAATTTGGGGTATATATAATCTTTTACAACTAGTAGTTAATACTCCCTTTGTTCCGCAAATAATAATTATTATTGGATTTGATCAACAATATGTTTTAAATTATATGTAATTATTTAGCATCAAAGAGTATGATTAAACCGAGTGTTTTACAAATATATTACATTTAAACCTATTCGATTTGATGCTGCTTAAAATTTACCAATATATATAAATAAATATGTCCTTCCGGGGGTACGTAGCTTTATCTTACTTAACGAGGACAAGATACAGCCGATTAAACCCACTCAAGATACTGCCGATCAACCAGTGGAACGTTGACTAATCGCAAATGTCAACTTTATATGCTCGACAAAGGAACATGTCCATGGCCTAATGCTAAAAGTTCATCGATGGCTATTGGTTAATTCTAAGAAATAAATCCATTTTATATCTCCAAACTATCTCAAAAATCCAAATAACCCCTTGACTTTAAAACAGGTTATTTAAACCACTCATCTTCTAATACTGGTTAAATCACATCATACATATTTTTCGCTGATACAAAGTTGTTTTGCTAGCTAAGCTTGCTAACGTTAACCCTTGAGCCCAGGCTTCGCCCTCATCGAACATATCCCATAGTCTATGAGGAAACTATTTGCTTTGCTCCCTCCTCGACATGACGCAACCATCAGGGAAGCCATTGCTCCACCGCTGTAAAATTTCTCACTTTCAATGATTTGCTTATGCTAACGGCTTATCAGCGACTAAAAATAATTTATGGTTAAAACTTCTATATATATATCCTTAGCAATTTAAAAATAAATATAAAAAGTATTACGATTAAAACCATAAATTAACTTTAAAATTAAGTTTAAAATTTAAATTTTGGTTGTGGCTCAGAAGATGAAAGGTAATCTATGGCTTTCTTCATCGAGGAAGGGGAATAGGAGATGGGTTGCAGCAAGAGGACCTGTAGGAAGTGGCCAACGATCGCGTTGCCGATTGACAGCCGCCGCTGGTTATGTTGCTGTTAGTTGTCACCACCAACGATCATAGGAGCACCTCTCTGGAATGATGAACGCCTAATGGGGAGGGGCGGGTTGGGCCACAGAGGTAGGATCATTCCTATTTAAGTTTGTTTCACTGCCATGTGTCGATGTGTAGTAGTCCACGTCGACAAAACAAAGGGTGCGAAAACTACTTACATGTGATTTGACATGAGGGGCGTAAATCACCCGTTTCAAAGGTAAGTATATGTCACGCCTAGAATTTCCTATTCAAATTTTAGTGTTTTTTATATTTAAATCTTCGTCCAGAAATCAGCCAAAGTATACAATTGATAATATTGATAAACAGAGTACACAACTATGTTAAAGTGATGAGTGAAATTATTACAGTGATTGATAGGACCTCACATCCAAAATAAAGTGACGAGTTATTTTTCATAAATTCTTCGTGCCCTAAAGTATTCTCTGAATTTTGCCTAAATTTTCAAAGCTAGAGACATAATTTTAATAATACATATATCATTTCAGTAGTTACTTAAATGAAAAACAAAGTTAAAAACCTTTCCTCAGTTTTGGGCCAAACCCGACCCAATTCCCCCTTTCCACTCGGCCTCGGCCCGTTTCTTCCCCTCCCGGCCGGCTCCCTCTCCCAGCCCATCCCTCCTTCCTCCCCGGCCTCCCATCCCTTCCTCCCACCCGCAGGCCGTCGGCCCGTCTCCCCCTCCCGCTCAGCCTGTTCCTAGTGTTCACCACCGCTTCGGCCTAGCTCGCTCGCCTCCCCCTCTCGCCGACAAGTAGGGCCAGGGTCCAGATGCCAAACACTTCTTACTCCTCTGGCTGCTGAACTGCCGGACTCGCCCAACGTTGCCGCTGAATTTGCGCTTCCTCACGCCTCTTCTCCTCATTCAAACCGCTCTCTGCTACTTCCCCCACTTCCCCCAAACATCTGGGCATGGTCAAGCCCCTACTCCCCGCCTTCCTCTCTCCCACATCGTAGCCTCACTCTGCCGGCCGTACCACCTCACCCCGGCCTCGAGCCGGCCTCCTGAGGCCATAAATAGCACCACTGAGGCTCCCTCTCCCTTTTCACCTCCTCGCCTGAGCTTGCCGAACTCTCTAACTCCTCCCTCCTCGCGAACTCCTAGCACCGCCGTCGATCCCCTTCTTCGATCACTCGCCTCCACCGCTAGCTTTGCCGTGGCTCAAGGAGTCCTGGTCACCGTGTGCATGAAGCCAAAGGCTGCTGCACCGCCACCTTCCCTGCGTGCCCAAGGAGCTCCGCTGCTTAAACCTTGCCGCCAGACATTTTCCGCCCCGGTCGTTGTCGCGATCCTTCTCGGTGAGACCCTTGTCCCGAGGCCGTCCTCCTAGCACTTTCCGTCGCCTTCGACGTGCCCCCTAATGGTCATTTCACCTCAAGGACCAAGTGATGCCATGGCCACTGCCTTCCAGCCGCCACTCGTTGTTGTTCTGAGATATGTCGGGCCACATTTCTTCCCCCACCAGCTCTGCCTGGCAGCTCAAAACCCCGTCCGCCTCTCTGTTGCCGCTAAGGACTGCCAGAATCCGCCGCCGCCAATCTACCTCGCTGACAACCTCTCCCATCGCTTCCCGCGCTTGCCGTCGCCTCAAACTCGCTCGGTGAGGTCCCCATCCTGTTCCCCTTCCCCCCGCCGCTTTCCGGGCTCACCGCCGTACTAGATGGTCGCGGCTGCCGCTATCCAGTCGAGCCAACCGGCAAGCCAGCCCTCTCGTGCCTCGGCCATCCGATCTGCTCCTTGCGCATCGGGGCCATCCGCGTGGCCTCCGACGTGGCGCCACGTCGGCACCAGCCCACCCCCCCTCCACGTGTGTGCCCACTTGACCGAGCCGGCTGATCTTGGTTGTTGATCTGGTTCGCCCCGATCTCAGCCGTCCATTCGCCTTGATCTGATCTCATCCATCCAATCATCCCGGCTGATCTCGTCTGTCCATCCCGTGGACCACCTCGGTAGACCCAGCCCATGGTGAACCCGTCCTTCCTTTCACTGATCCATGGGGCCCGCCTGCCAGCACCGCTTCCCCTGCTAACGCCATTAGTCTCCTTTTTCTTCTGAGAAATAATTCGTAGTTGCATCATAAATCTTTTTAGGTTTTTTGTTTAGGGTTAAAATCGATTAAATCTTTAGAAATTCATAACTAATTCATACGAACTCCAAATTGGACCATTCAACTTGTAAGATTCATCTAAATTGAGCTCTACTGTTTGTTTACTTTTTTTTGTACTGTTTACTTGGTTTTTATTAGTATTTTTCTCATTTTGCGTGAAGCATTTAGAACCCAACGTTTCGGAGGATCGCGACCTCAAGGAAAATTGTTTGGAAGATTAATTGAAGAAGCAAGGCAAATCACATGTTCATTCTTGAGCATGTTGAGCCTACTTTGTGAAATATTTTACTGTTTTCAAATAAATTGCATGTTTTGCTAATTACATGGAATATGGAAATTACCATTCCGCTTGCTTGTGACCCTGTTTATTTGTTATCCATTCCTTGATAAATTTGGGTGATAACTTGACTAGCTTATGTCTCACTTGATTAGGGGTGAAAACGGGTCGGGTATTTCCCGCTCGCCCGCCCGACCATTTTAATATGTGACATTTTCGGGTCAACAATTCGGGTATCCAGTTGCTTACTCGGATATCGGATTCGAATTCGAGTATTTTATGGCGGATACGAGATTGGGTTCGAGAGGATACTATCCGGTGGATACGAAGTATCCGATGAATTATATGGATAATATCTGGTAAAGTATCTGGGTATAACTTGGATAGCATAGCCCAAAAAATGGCCCATGTCTCCAAGGCCCAGCACAGCACCGCAGCACTCTAGGCTCTAGGAGTCCATAGGGGCGACCGAACCCTAGTCGCTGTCGGCTTCGGTCCTACAGGCAGAGGCGCAGGAGACAGGCTCGGAGCACTGCTGGCCATTGCCTCGCTGCCGTCCACCGCAGCCGCTCGTCGCACAACCGCCAGGCCCGTCGGCCGTCGGCCGTCGCCTCGCTGCCATCCGCCGCGCCGTCGCCCGTCGCACCGCCGCCGTCGCCCGACGCGAGCGGCCGCAGCCCGTGGCACCCTTCGCATGGCGCCATCGCCTGTCGCACCGCCGCTCGCGGCCACAACCCGCGGCGCCCCTCGCACGCCGTCGCCGCCCGACACGAGCAGCTGCGGCCTCACTCTGAAGAGTATTCCACTGTCCTCACTCTGAATCTGAAGAGTATCGTTACTTCTCTAGTTTGTGACTTCTCTAGTTTGTGGATGAGAAGCAAGATATCTACCTAATAGATGTTATTTCTCAAGTTTGTGAATTTTGATTAGTATTTGTATTGTAATATTTTGTAGCATTACAATCATTCTAAATTTCTAATTAGTTAAAATGATTACAGTTATTATTATGACGAAATGGTCTAATTTATAGGCTCTAAAGAGTTAATTTTTAGGCAATGGTTTGCTTATTTCATTTTTTATGTTTGGTTGTAGGATAAATATGGTTAGTGGTGATGCAAGCAATAGTGCTTTTGCTAGCACAGGTGCATCTCCTGGTGGTACCACGGCTGCTGGTACTGGTCACTTGGCATCGGCGCCAAAAAGATCGGCATCAAATGCATTGGTACCACATGAGGCAACCACAGTAACTGGAGGTGAAGGTACAGAACCTGTTGTTATTCCTAATGAAGATGATGGGGCATTCATAGGAGAAGTTGAACCTGCAGTAAAGAGGCAGAAGAAGTGTATCTCGAAGGTTTGGGAATATTTCAGTAAGTACACTGACAATGTCAAGAATAAAGTTACTGGTGTGGTAGAGAAGCAACTTAAAGCAAAATGCAAAAAATGTGGTAGAGTGTTTGGTGCAGAGACAGTAAATGGCACAAAGCACTTATGGAATCATTTGAACCGCATTCACTCATTGAAACAAGGTCAGCAGGAACTTGAGTTGAAGGGTGAAGTTCAGACTTTCAGGTATGATCCGAAAGCAAGCTTGAAAAAGTTCTATATAGCTCTTATTATACATGAATATCCATTTTGTATGGTTGAGCATGAGTTTTTTTGTTGAATTCATCAAGTTTCTTCACCCTAGTTTTGCATTTAAGTCTCGCATTACCACTAGGAAATAGATACTACAGTTGTTTGAAGCTAAAAAGAGAGTGTTGTATGATGAACTGAAATCAGTTTCTAATAGAATTTCTACAACCATGGATATGTGGACATCAAATCAGAATAAAGCTTATATGTGCATCACTGCTCATTGGATTGATGAAAATTGGTTGATGCAAAAGAGAATACTCAAGTTCATTCATATTGATGGGAAGCATACAGGAACTAGGCTAGCAAATGTATTTGTCAAGGGAGTAATGTCTATGAATATTGAGAAAAAGTTATTTGCTCTCACACTAGACAATGCTTCATCAAATGATAAATGTTCTAGGGAAGTTGTGACAGAGTTTAATAAGCTTTATAACATTAGTAAGGTCCTCCCATTGATATGTGAAGGTGCTTTCTTTCATGTGAGATGTTTATGTCACATATTAAATTTTGTTGTTCAAGATGGATTGAAAATAATTGCATATATAGTCAAGAATATTAGGGCTACTATTGGTATTGTGAAGAATTCTACATTGCAATGAGAGGAATTTCAGAAATGTGCAGTAGAATGTGACTTGGATAACAAATATGGGCTTCCATTTGATGTGCCTACAAGGTGGAACTCCACATATGATATGTTGAAATAAGCTATTTACTACAGGAAGGCTTTTGTTCTTAGATGAGAGAAGATATGAAAGGTATGCTCCAAGTGCTGATGAATGGGATATGGCTAAATCACTTTGCAGGTGTTTGGAGAAATTCAATGATGCCACTGTGTTATTTTCTGGTTGTCTTTATCCAACGGCAAACTTATTTTGGTGGAAGTTTTGTGAGATTAAATTAGCACTTCGAGAATGGTGTGCAAGTGTTGATGTCTCCATTGCTTCTACGGCCGCGGCCATGCAAACCAAATATGACAAGTATTGGGACAAGTCCAATCTAGCTCTTGCTGTGGCTTGCTTTCTTGATCCTAGATATAAGCAAAAGCTAGTGAAATATTTTCTAAACAAGATCTACCCTAAGAAGTATGAAAATAAACTTAAGCGTGTCTTGGATGCTGTCAACAAATTGTTCCAGGCTTACAAGAGTTGTATTGCAACTAAAAGTTTGAATCCTACTACTGTAAGACCAAGTGGAAATTCTCAGCCACATGGTAAAACTGATTTGGGTCTTGATGACATTGAGGAATTCTTGTATGATGATGCAAATGGGACTAAAGAAGTGGATATAAATAAATTGGAGATCTATATAAAAGAGAAGCCAATTCGTTGGGTTGATCCAACAGGTGAAGGTGCACAATTTGACATACTGTTATGGTGGAAGAGCGACCAAGTGAATTTTCCTATCTTGTCAACACTTGCTCGTGATGTAATGGCTGTTCAAGTCTCTACCGTTGCTTCAGAGTCGGCTTTTAGTGCTGGTGGTCGTGTTGTTGGTCCTTTTCGCAGTTCTCTAGATCCTGAGATCATTGAGGCTTTAGTTTGCACCCAGGACTGGATAAGATCATCTAGGAAAGGTAAGTATTTATGCATTTTCATTTCGTTATTTATATAACCTCTCTTTTTTTAGTTGCTTATTTTGTGAATTTTAATTTCAAGTCAATTTAAGGACAAGATAGCAACAATTCTTGATGAGTTGGATATAAAGCTAGAGGACAAAGTTTGTGCTAATACAGATATGGATGAGGAGGTTAGTTAAATATTAATGTGTTCTTTATTGCGTAAAAAAACTACTATCTTTGAGACCTGCAATCTTTGAATGAATTATCATTTGGTTCCATTTTGGATTTTGAGAAATCTAGGGAGCAATTAGTGTCATAATTACAAATATTGTATTAATCTGAATTTTCTGTTGTTTCTAGGATCAAGCAGTAAATAGTGATTGAGACTTTGGAGTTGGTGATGTTTGGAGTTGGTGATTTACTGATATACTTGGCCGGGTCTTTTGTTTGTGAGAACTGTTATGGTGATATGTAATGATATATGTCTACTGATGCTACTACTTTTGTACTGTTTGATGCCCACTATTTTGGCACTGTTTGATGCCACTACTTTGGTATTGATGCTACTACTTTGGTACCGTGAAAATTGTTATGGTGAGAACTTTGAGTTGATATCTGCATAAATATGGAATTGTTGAATGGCTATTGTCTATGTGGTATAAATTTTTGCCTCTTGTCGCTTATATGGAAATATGGAATTGTTGAATGACTATTGTCCATGTGGTATATCTAGTTGTTGCTTTGACTTGGTATCCACATAAATATTCGTAACCGATAGTGTACGTATCCATTTTGGTACGTATTCGTTCTGTATTTATAACCGATATTACCCGTGCTTGCATCCGTATTCGATATTATCCATGTCCGACCCGATTCCGATTACAAAATATGGGTTAGGATATGGGAAGGACGAGATCCGACCGAACCCGACCTGTTTTCACCCCTACACTTGATGACTTAGCTGGAAATAGGATATGCTTAGCCCAATTAGATAACTGATAGGATGATCACGTTATTCTATATTTGGTGATTTGATGAGCTGCCGACTCGAGACTTTTGACCATGGTTATTAGTCTTAACTAATCAACTAAAATATGACTTAATGGTGGGCTGTGGGTGTATGGTTTTGCTGGTCGCACCTATGTCAGTTAAGGACCGGTTCACGTGAAACCCTTGTGAGGCATCTCATACTTACCACAAGCCAGCATGGGCAACGGCTAGGCTTATAGTGTAGCTCTTCACTCTCCTAGGCACCGAAGAAGAGGGTGGATGTGATGGAGTTGGGTCGGTCCAGGTTACGGTACTGATCGGCTTCCGGATCCACTGTGGCGCAAGAGGAGTAGCCTGCCCGACATGGTGTGCCATGGGCGGGATGGTGCAACCTCAGCGTGGTGTGGATGTTTTGGAGAGAGTTATGTGATGGGTCATGTCAAAGTCCCTTTCCGGGGTGTCGTGGTGGCACACCGGCACACGGAAACATAATGTGGGTCTGTGTCTTGATGGTAAAGTTGTACACCTATGGTCAAAATAAATCTATTCAAATAGCCGTGCCCACGGTTATGGGCAACCAACCAAAATTCACCATGATTAGTCCTACTCTTAATTAACTTGACATAATGAAATTGGTTTAGTTCAAGTGGTTTGTTGGACCTGTTCAACATGGTGTAATGTTGTTCAGTGGAGATTAATCTCGACTTAATTAATAAGTTGTTTTACTATTTTAAATGCAAATATTTGCAACTTCCTTTATGCAAAAGAGCCACTAGCCTTTGTTTGCACCCGTGCATGGATGCATCGTTGGTGTGACTTGCTAAGTATGGTGGGTGGTACTCACCCTTGCTATTTTCCCCTTTCAGAAGTTAAGTTTTTTAGTGCTGAAGTTGAGCTTAGAGGACCTTGGCTTATACTCCAGTTGAGCTTGCCTATGGAGTGAAGTTGAAGCCACGCTAGGTGGCCTTTCTACTGTTGTGTTCTTCTGTGTGAGGACTATCTTCTTTAAGTATTTACACTTTATTTCCGTTTGGATCTGTATATTGGTTTGTCATTTTGTGTACCATGACTTGATTTTGGACATGGATTTTAATACACAAAATAGTCTGAAAATTGGCTAAATTCCTAGGCGTGATAGCCACCAACAAAACACGCCCTAGCGTTTCCCGCTAAACACACTATACTAGGAGACTAGCTATTACCCATGCTAGCTTGTGGTGAGTACGATAAATGATTTGCAACAGTAGCTCATGAACCGGTCCATAATTGTCATGAGCATGACCAGCAATATCATCATCAATCCATATGCTCACAACCCACCACTAGTCAAGTTTTAATTAACCAAAGTACCACTAGTCAAGTTTTAATTAACCAAAGTAATTAACCAAACTCAACAACCGTTGAGCTACCATTGTCAACAAATATCATAACGAAACCATTATTAGTCATGGATGAGTCATTAATTATCCCACAAGATGAAACTAGTGTTTCTAAACATGGCTAAGCATTCTAGCTAGATCATTATAAGACCTAGTCTAGTCAATTTACCCAAAGGTATCAGGGTGAAGGGTATCAACAACAAAAGAGCCATAACAAAGATCATTGGTTCGACCATCCTGAATATTTGAAGTAAATAGAGAATTTAAATATAGGATCAACATGCTCAAAGGGTTTTGTATCTGCGTGACTTGCCTTGCTAATCGATAAACTCTTATGAACCTTTCCCGGCGTAAACGGGCTCCTCCGAAGCAATGGCGGCCAAGGCAATAACACAAATGAGCAAAAACTGTTCATAAGAATACATGAAAAACACATAAAAGGCTGCTATTAGATAGATCTTGATTTTAGATGAATTTTGAGACTTGAATGGCCTCATTCCAAGTTCGTATGAATTAGTTATGAATTTTAAAATATTTAATCATTTTAAACCATATATAGAAAATATTAAAAGGGATTATAACGCAATAAAGAACTAATTTTGAAAGGAAAAAGGAGATTTATTGTGTCATCGGGGTCTGGTCCACAGTAGACCGGGTTCACCAAAGCGGTCTACAGGATCCAACGACCGAGATTGAATTGATCAGGATAGGATGGTTGAGATCGATCCCGATCTGGATCTCTAGATGGATGCTATGTGGCACCCAGCTGGCGGCCACGGTGGACGGGAAGGTGGACACGCCGACGACGTGGCACCATGTGGACTCGCCAGCGGCGCGGCGACACAGGGACCAATGATTCCCGGGGAACGGCGGTGCAAACCAAGGGCACGGGGAGCTAGAACGCGATGAGGCGAACTCACCGAGCAGAGACCCAGCGACGGACGATGATGGACAGCGACGATCAGTGGCAGCAAGGTTCGGGATGTCGACGGCAGCGGCGCTCCAAAGCTCTTCGACGTCGAGGATATGGCGGCCGGGGCTCTTCTCCTCCTAACAGTCCCAAAGGAAGTGACGGCGAGGCTTGACGGTGCTCCAAACAATGGCGAATGGCGAATAGAGGCGATGAACAGCGGCATCACACGAGAGTTTGACGAAACGGCAGCTAAGGGCGTCAGCAAGCTCCGGTTAGGGTTTAGCTTGAACGAGAGAAGCTCGGTGGTCCTTTTTATAGCTCGGGGAGGAGGAATCCGAGCTGAACACGGTTGAGCGATGGAGAATAGGAACTAGGGTTCTGAGTTCCATATGAGAGCTCGGTTCCCCGTCGTCTCGCTGTGGGATTGTTCGATTCCAAAGAAGGAAAAGAAAGAGAAGTGAGGAACAAAAGTCCTCAATCAATTTTGCAAGATCCCATCAGCGGCTGGATTGGAAGGCGGTGGCGGAGGCGGGGCAGAGGAGGACTTCGTCTGGAGGTCGGGGACGGACCTGACAGGTAGGCCCTACCTATCAGTGTCACGCCGAACCAAAATGGCCGTGGGCCGAGATAGGCTGGCAGCACAAGGAGGGAGGCGGCAGCCTTGCGGGCGTGCACGAGGAGAGAAAGGCCAAGGAGGGCTGGGCCTGCTTTGTGTGCCCAATGGCTGGAAGAGATTTCTAAAACCCTTTTCTTTTAAAAATAATCACTGAAATAATGTTTTATTTATTAAAAATACTTCCTAAGCTCCAAAATTTCCTAGAAAAATCTAGGAGGCTTAGAGTAAAGAGTAGTATTTGATAAAATTTTATCTAGCTCACTTTTATTTTAAAATTTTTCATAGATTTTATCCTAAGATTTTTTAGAGTTTTAAATAATTTCTAAAAATGCATTAATAAATGATTTAATAATTAAGATGATTTTCAAGGTGTGATAGCATAGTTCAAGAAGGCACTAGGCGCTAGTCCACCGAGGCAGCAGAGTTGAAGGAGAGGGGAGATGGGGGAAGAAGTGGAAGAATATGGGGGAAAGGAGTTGAGAGAGGAAGTATTCGAGAGAGGGAAGGGAGAGAACTGAGAAAAGAGGGTGAGAGGGGAAGGAAGTACTCCTCCAGAAGCAGAAGTTGAGTCACTGCCGACCGCTGGCCGCTAGCCATGCACACATCTCTTCCTACCTTCGCGCTTGAAAATGACAAGACGAGGGCCGCGGCCGGGATTCTAGCAAAACTCCAATCCTAGTACCTCTTGATAGGCTAATTGGGCCAAGGCATCACAGCCATTGGATCTCCTAGGTTTAACTTCCCTCACAACCCTAGCATCTTTCCTTCCCTTCTCCCCGATGGATCAAGCGATGCAGAATGGCGCCTTGCTGCCTCCTATTCCCTCCTCTGCTTCTCTTCCATGGCCACGAGCAGACCTTTTTCCTTCTCCACCCTTGCTTACATGACATGTGCGTGCTTCGCCAGCTAGCCGCCCCACGTCGCCTTCACTCCCTAGCTCCCTTCTCCCCTCCATCTCCATCTCCATAGTCGGCCGCCGAAACCATCTCGGCACCTGCCTAACATGGCGCCGAGGGGCAAATCACATCGGTCATCCTCCGCTTAGCACTGAATGGCTGCCAAGGCGCCGCTTAGATCCGGTTTTTAGAAGACTAAAGTTGAGGGGGTTATATGGACTTTTAAGATAGTTTGGGGTGTAAAACAGAACCACACTTCGTAACCATAATATGGTCTCACGTACCAAACACTAAAATTTTTGGCTATCTTAACTTGTGGCTTTTTGCTAGCCACACTGCCCACACTTGTGCAAAGCTACACCTTATCTAAGATTACAGTTTGACAAAGTTTACTAGAAAGCAAACAAGTACAACGTGACTCTCATGCGGGGTAGTCATAACCACGATTAATTTTCAGAAAAAATTAAAAAAAAGCAAGCATACGATGATAAAAGAAGTTCATTTAATTTGTTGGTTCATTGCCACCCTGAAAATAGACATACGGACAGGCAGTCACATATATGCGTTCTAGGCTTATTATGTTGGAACTGGCCCAGGAATCAAGCACGAGAACACAAGGACTTTTGCTGGGCGACAAAACGCCCGCAACGGCGACGTAACGTCAAGCTTTTTCTGTATATCCACACTCACACAAAACACACAGCTTATAAGACATTTTATAGCTTTAGCACATGAGCAACTACCTCCTACGGTCCTCACGCGCACATCCGCACGAGCCCCTCGCAATCCGGCATGCATTCAATGTGAGCCACTCCCTCACATGCATGAACCGGTCGTCACCGAGCTGTCCGTGAGTCATGCAAGTGCTTCCACAACTAACGCCCGCAGCTAGCCTGTACAGACGTACGCCTCGATGAACAGCGGCGCTCGCCACACACGTGCACTCAACGCGCACGCCACGGGACACACCTCTCTGGCGTGGTTTATTCCAACATATTAGAGCTCAAAATTTCCATTACACCACCGAAAAAATTAACCACTTTGTCTTGCATCACTGTTTCTGATTCTTCCTGACCTGAGATTTACACACATGACAACAACTGAAGCTGGCGTGGCAAGTGAATGAGCAAGCCGAATGCAAAAGAGGGACATGATAAAAATGTTCAGCTGATTGATACTCTTAGATCAGATCAATCTCAAGTATGGATGTATGGTGCCAACACAAGGAAATAATCATAATGATCCATACTTGGCAATGCTGAAACTCATATGCACTAGAAACTAGGACATCGATGTATTTAACCAAAGATCCCATGATCGAGCACTGAAATCTTAGTTGCTGGACAGAACAATAAGTGACAGAAAGCAGAGTAACCTGGGTGATAAATACTTGATCCCCAAAAAGAAACAGAGATATGTTATATGAAAGACAGGAAGTTTGAACATACATTATTTCATCCTCTATTAACATCACCCAGCAAGAAACAAACGCACGAGAGAGTCACTTAAACTTCAGGCGACAAAGCTGAACAGGTGGTACTTGCTCAAAGGGATTGAGGGTAAAAACCTTATGAGGACTAGTAAGAAATAGTGTTCCATAGATCAATGTAACCAGCAAAAGAAAGGATAATGTGCTTAGATAGAGGATACATTATTAGCAAGTAAGTTCATTCTCTGCTACTCAAAAAGGAAGACGGTAAGCACGTTTCTCTTCACAAAACTGTGAGTTTACACCAAAGCTCATCTGGTATGGCACAATGCTCTCCTTGTACATGATTGACTCTCCATTACCGCACATCGATTCTTTGCGCCAGTTGTTGTACCTAACATTGTAAACAGCCGCGTTGCGCCGCAAGTCAAAAGGAAAGATGGGTCGCGAGGTAATCTTGTTCCCATGGTGAATTATGATCTCTTCAACTTCATGCTCGATGTCCTGCTTCATGTCCACCTTGAGGAACATCCTCATGTCTGATTCCCAAAAATTCGCTAAATCTAATTGGTCAGCAGCAGTCATGGCAACTACTCTCATGAGCTGCCAACTCTGCTGCTCATGAGAGTCGTCAAGAACCCACATCTCCAAACTCATGGACATGGACATGACAAGGCTGCACAGCCTGCCGGACAACGCGGCCAATCCTCTTACCCAAGTACTTGTGCATTCCAGTGCCACCATTGATCTGAACTCCTCAGTGACCATATCAAACACCAGTATCACCCATTGTGCTGAATTTGTTCGCAGCTGCCAGTGCAATTTCCTGTGCAGCGCGACAGAGCTGATATCTTGCCTATCAAGATCGATCCTGGATAGTGTGTCAGTGACCGCCGTGAGGCGCTCGGCTGCAATCTCACGCCATTGTGGGTCTCCGACCTTGATGACCTGAAAGACCGATTTGCCCTGCTTGTGTTAGACTACTCTTGGAAACTGCTTGTATCCCGGTTGAGTGGAATATGGAAGGCCGGCTGTGGTTGAGTGGAATATGAAAGACCAGCTGTGGCCTATATTTGTAACACTCCAAAATCAATACAGAGACATTGAGGTGGAAGGCGAAGGTGGAAGGCAAGGAGAGCTTGGCCGCGAGAGAGGCGCCGTCCGCGGCCGGTTCCAGCGGGACGCCCTCGCCGGACCCCGAGGTCCGGAGCACTAGCCCGCCCTCACGCCCGCGAGGTCCAGGCAGGCACGAAACCTCGACGGACACCGCGTACCCCCCCGTCGCCGCCGCCGTCCCCCTCCTCCTCGAAGACGGCCAAGGCCACCATGCCATCGTCGTCGGTCCGGAATCGGTAGCACGAACGCACGGCGCGGGTGGCGAGACCCACGCCGCGCTGGCGGAGCGCGCCGCCTGGCCGCGGGACGACGCCCCCTCCGCTGCGGGGGCAGAAGCCTGTGCTGTCTGCGATCAGTGGGCGCGGAATTGCGTCGAGCGGGTGGTGTGCATCGGGGCCTGAGCTGGCTCGGTCGCTTGTATGGCAAGGGAGTGAGGCGTGGCCGCGGAGAGCAGAATAGGCGGGCGCGGGCAGTTGTGTTGGCAACGGTGGGCGGGACGGCACGGGATCTGGGTGCCGTGCGGCCGAGGCGAGCCGAGCGAGCAGCAACCGCGACATGCGCCGCGTGATTGCGTCGCTTTTTCCCGCCGAGGGGGAACGGGAGGTCGGAGTGGAGGAACAGGCAGGAGGCGGACCTCGGGGAGAGGGGCGCGAGGAGGGCGAGCTGGAGGCAGAGCTGGGTCTTTCCGGAGGCGGACTCGCCAGCGATCTCGGTGATGGAGGCGGCGGGGAGGCCGCCGGAGAGGAGGCGGTCGAGGATGGGGCAGCCGAGGGAGAGCTTGGCGGCACGGGAGGAGGGGAGAAGGAGGAGAGGCGGCGGACTATTGGAGGAGGAGGCGGCGGACGGATGCCTAGCCGCCGCCCGCCCGCCGCATCGACATGTGGGCTCCTGAATTTTTTTGATTTTTTTTGAAATTGTCAATGACATGGGTTCTATTTAGTTTTTTATTTTTTTCTGACTATGATTCTATATAAGCGTCGTGCAGCCGTCAAGAAGAACGAAGACTAGGTCAATATGTCACGTGGACGCCAAATCGGTGAAAATCACCGTTAATATTGCTGAAGGAGTCGTTTTGAAAGATTTTAATAGTTAGAGAAATAGTTATACCCGGTTTTACTGTTAAGGAATACAAATCAGATTTCACTTATAGTTAAGGGAGTTAAATAAAACTTTTTCCAGATTGAGAGGTTGTCCTTTTTGATGGCCTGATGAGAAGGGACGGGCCTTAAATTTAGGCCTAGCCTGCCCTGGAGCCTTAAAAAATAACTCAATTTTCAATAAAATTGGGATTTACTGGTCCAAATTCTAAGCTAATAATGGCTATATTTTAGAACGGAGACGGTATCTATTATTGTCTAGAAGAATAATACACTCGCTTCAGTTATAAATATTTAGTGCTTAAGACAAAGATTCGGGCAAACTTTTGAAATGACCACCATCAATACTTTCCAAAGAGAAAAATCCACTTTTCGTCTCCCAGCTATGACCGTAATCCGAATTTCGTCCATAAACTTTGATACCATCCAAGTACGTAAACAATATACTTTTCATCCATCATCCAAACCACACCATCTTTCATGTGATGTGGCAGACGTGTGATGCCACTTTGGACAACTAATCCACGTAGGCTAGCATTTCAGCATGTGAATGATTAATGATACTCATCTAGCCATCCAAAAATTACGACCAATACCAATCAAATTTATCCAATACCAATCCACTCCAGATGGATATTAGTAATTCATTCACATGCTAACATGGCAACCCACCTGGATTAGTTGTCTAGAGTGGCGCCGCATGTCTACCACATCATGTGAAAACTGAAAACTAGTGTAGTTTGGGTGAGGGATAAAAATTAAAAAATGAATGGTTTGAGTAATTTGGAGGATGTAAGTTGGACGGTATCAAAGTTCATGGAGGAAGTTACAAGCCAAATTCATAGCTGAGGAACAAAAAGTGGACTTTTCTCTTTCCCAAATGCCTAATTTAAAAAATAGTATACTAAGATTTACCTCAAAAATACTATCATAATACCATAAACTTATTATATTAATTATTTTAACATAAAATTAATGTCCAGAAATATTATCTAAGCATCAAATATTTATGACTTTAACATATTTTGTTAAGATAAGTGGGAAAATCAGTGTCTTTAATGCGTCAAAACCTGTTGCAAGTTATCAACCATATCCGAATTTTATGTAGTTTTAGTTTTCTAGATTCAAGTTCATGTAGTTTCATATTTTGACGTTGCACATGATTTAACATATTTTTTCTTGATTTACAATGAAAATGCGTGATTGTTTCCTGAAATTTATTTGAAGGATTGGAGGTGTAAATAGTGCTGATTAATAATTAGTCTGGAAATACTATAATTCAATGAAAATTCACCATAACAAAACTGTTTGCTTGCGGCTAGGAATTCTACAAATAATATTTTTTTTCATTACAGGGAATAAAAATATAGAACCTTGTTAGATTATCCCGAGTTACATTAGTAGAATTTTCCTAGTAAAGAGAATTTAATAACTATATGAAAGGAATAACAGAGAACAACAACCATCTCTATTCTCCCATTGAGTTTATCCCAGTGTTCATGAGACATGCATCTCTTAAATTCAGAGAATAGATGGGAAAAGGAACACAAGATCAGAAGAAAAAGAACTGAATTATTTGGCCATTTCTTTTAGCCACAACTCACTCTTCCTGCACATTTTGCTGTACCAAAAAAAGAAGGAAAAAAAAGGTCTTCACACTTGTTGATGTCATCTCAACAAACTGAAACAATGGACTCAATTAGGTCGATAAGTGGCGCAAGCTCAGCCTTGTCGATCAATTTGAACTCCTGCATAAAGAACATTATAGTTGAAATTATAAAAATAAAAACTAGCAGTGCATAAAATTTATCTCACTTTGCTGACTTGGAAAATAAATATTCAGTAACACTGGCTAATCAGAAAAGAGAATATCTGCCAAACAGATCAAGATGAGATCTCATCGGCTCAAAACAGAATCCATAGAAATTTCTCTTTATCTTGTCCATCTAAATTGATTACATTTCTTCGATCAAATAATACACAAATATTGGACAAACTAATACGAATAAGTCCTCAAGCTGATTAAATGCATTATATAAGACAGCAGTCGATCATGGTATATAGCAGGAGGAAAGAGGAGATCAAGAGGCAACTAACCCAGGTGAACAATGTGAAATGTTTGAAGCAGGTGTTAAGGTGGGCTTCTTCCTTGAGGCTCACAATCTTCTGAAAATGTGAGTGGTAAATATGAGCGTAAACACGGAAAAGGCGCTTGAATATTGTCTTCACGACTTCCCGAAAATTTTGTGGGAAAGGGGTTCCTGCATAAGTAGTTAAAAGCAAATAAATCCATCAGACAAAGAAGTAATAGTCCTAACTACAAGTTAATCAGGTAAATGTAGCTTCTGAATTAGGTGATATATTATGAACTGTTGAATACCAAGTTTCTGAGGGAAAATGGACTCATCGTCTAGCTGGACCTCAATCCAGTCCATCAAATACTCAACATATTTTGGTGCTGAAACTTCGATGGGTTTCTTGATCTGAACTCCATCAGCCCATCTGTACTCAAACCTGGCAAAAGTTGTTCTCACCAGTAAAAATTACAACTTCTATGAAACTGCATACGTACTACTAGAATGGCAAATTCATGTTTCAAAGAGCCATATATATCTTACTTAGGTCCGGCTGACATTGTTGGACATGTAGTAGGTGTGCAGAACTCCATCAGAGTGCCGTACAAGATGTTCACCTGGTTGAAGAAATCAACAGCTTTGAACAAGCAAAGCATTAATTAGTTAGCGCATAGAATGAAACAGACATTTTCTAATAATGCATAGCTGTATGAGGCTCACTATTAACAGCTAGCCATTCATTGAGATCCTCTCCAGGAGGCAACCTAACTGCATCCCTCAAATTCCCACTTCCTAAGGTTGCATCAATGTGCTTTTTCAGCTGCACACCCTGCATCACAGTCACCACAAAGTCATCAGGAAGAAACATTTGTCTTCACTGCAAGACTCTGACATATGACAGTGTATCTGTATAGTGTTTGTATGTAATATTCCAATTGATTTATAATTCTTGAATACACCCTTTTTTGGTCTAATAGTTTATTGTAATATTTTGCATCTGAAAAGATTGCGAGGAGTTTGTGATCACCTGATGGTTGGTGCAAATATGAAAATAAGTACATTTTGACAGGATGGAAATAATAACAATCTAATCATTGACAGAAAAGCTGACGACCTTATTGCCAGATGGTGCATTCTTCTTTGGCCTAAATGTCTTCTGGTTCCTGCTGCCCATTAAAAGATAATAATAAGAAATTTATTTTCAAAAAAATAAGAAAATGAATTATCAGATACATAGACAACATTAAGCATTTGCTAGGTTTTCTTCAACATGTAGCATTTGCTAAGGCCGTTGAAGAAAGGAATAAAATGTTTGCAAATGCAATGGCCGGTGAACAACTATGCAATTGATTAAAAAAAATACTGAAAGATAATGTCAAGCAGAACATGCAAGCCAGAGTGCTCCTCAGGTCAAAATTGTGTGTTGTTCGGTGATCACAAACCAAATCGTAAACGCTCAATTTGAATCAAATCGGCACATAACAAACATGCAAACCTTCTCAATGAATGAAACAAGAAATATAATTTGCAAAACACAACATTGAGAAGAGAAACACCGATGCAGAACAACAATCAGGACATGGCCAAGAAACACAAGAGCGAAGCTAATCAGAATCCAAAGAACCAGAGAGACAGGTGATCATACTTGCTTCCAAGGCCGAAAAGACTCATCTTTTCCCTCCCCTGACCACAGGACAAAGAGAATTCAGAACTCAATAGGATCAGAGATGTTGGCACCGATCTCCCTCTATATATATCTGGCTGTGGCGAAGGTACGAGAGAAGAAACAGGCAGAACAGAAGGAGAGGATCGCCGTGGAGAGATTTTATTCTCCCTGCCTGTCCTGCTCCTCACCTTTTGCTCTGGCGATGTTCTTGCTTTTTTGTTATTGTTCTCTTTGGCTCTTAGCTGTTGGTTGAGATGGAGAGGAGGGTGGAGGCGTTTATTTTAGATGAGCATGGCGGGGTCTTAGGGAGGAGAGGTTAATCTCAACCTCCACTCCTCCTTTGGCCAGCCTAGCTGCTGCCTCTTTTTTCTCTCCTTTGGACCCCACAGCATCTCTCATTCTCTCTCTATTTATTATATTAAGGGAGACCATGATTTGGATTAACAATTGTTTACATTAACAAAGGGGGCTACAAGAAGTCAAAGCACTGGGCGTCCATCATTTTTCATGCCATTAGCTTTTTTTTGCCATAAGGGGTTTAGGCTTACATATTTTTACATGAAGTTTTTGGTTTTTCCTCATGAAGAAAAATTGCCAGGGGCATTGGGTATTTGGGTTTCAATAGAGGGAATAAATGGTAATCTATTCGATGTTAAAAATCAGAGAAACTTTATGGTCCGAGAGACCAAGAGATACTAAATTTTTTAATATGTTTTTATACCTTAGTATTTTTGCTAGATACCCCATATCATAGCATGGTTAATGCATGTCCTCTGGTGTTGCTTTTGAAACTGTTTAATAAGGCAAGTAAATCACTTAATAAATATGAACACTTCAGACGAGGAAATTTAGTTAATTCTATGTAGTGATCGCAAAATTACAAAATTAAGGAAAAAGTTATATACATACTCTGTTCTGTTATAAAAGAATGTCATTTTACGATGTGCAGTTCATTTTAGGATGTGCAGTCAACATAAATTTGCAATAAATGTTTTTGCCACATGAAATTTCATAATATTATTCTTTTGTAACATTTTTTTATTGAGTAAATTTTGCAAAACTACAAATTTAAGATGTGGGGTATCACAAAACTACATATTTAACACCAAATTTATCATAAAACTATAAATTAAAGGCCAAATATCACAAAACTATAGATTTAGTAACAAAAATATCATAAAACTACATGTTTATTGCTAATTTTATCATAAAAATTTATTGTTCTAATATAACGGTAGTTTTAGAGATTCAAATTCTAAAATATCTAGTTTTATAATAATTTCAATATTAAGTCGGTATTTTTGTGATATTTGATCTTAAATCTATAGTTTTGTGATAAATTAGTGCTAAATCTATAGTTTTATGATACAGCGCCTTAAATATATAGTTTTGTGATAGTTTGGTCACAGTATCTGTAGTTTTGTGAAATTTGCTCTTTTTTATTTATGTGAAAAGATGAAATTGACAGTTTTTTCTTGTATTATATTCAGTGCAACAAAGTTTTTTAATATTATTAAAAAAAGTTATGTCATATTAACTCCTCAAAAGTCTTTTTGAGACGGAAAAATAGTACATAACAGGCTGGAGGCACCTTAAAATAGACCGACTGCGACTAGAATGTTACAAGATGATATCGGCCGTCATCTTATTCAAACTAGTGATCAAATCTGACGCCACCAGTCGGATGCCAACTTTGCCAAACTTCATCGGCAAAACACTATATAGAGCGCGCATAATTTCCATTTAGCTGTAAAGCACAAACAGGGTAGTTCATTAGTCATTTTCCCCTTCTTTCTTTCTTGTCAATGATAAGTACGGTCCAAACTACTGGTGGCAGCCAGTTACTTCTCCAACCAGAGCGATTTCCTGAGGGATTATCAAATTAGGTGTCAGTCCTTTTTCCTCTTTCGACACGGCTCCCAAGCCTTAACATCTGCGCAGGGTTGGGTCTAATTAATCTACATTTAAAAATAGACTTGTTAGTAATGTTCTTATATCTAAGTTATTATTAAATAAGTCCAGAGAGCAAGCGGTCGAGGTGTGGTGATGGAGTTATTGTGTATAATTTTATTTGTAATTATAACACGGGTGTATATTTTTAAAATGATTTTAGTGAGATCGAATATTTACGGTTGGTCTTTATTTTAATAGAATTTTAGTAATATTATAGAACTATTATTGGTCTCCGTCTCTTTAATATATGTTAGACAACGTGTGTATATGGTATACATGAATAATAACAATGTGTGTGCTCATGTGTCATCCATCTAATCGATAACAAATATGTCAATAAAAGTTGATAACAGCTGAGAGACAGTAGATTAGCTCGATGTCAGATTCATCGTTTCTATTACCCAAAGCATCAAGGCGATAGCAGATTGGCCCCCCCTAGAAATCAGGTTCATCGTTACAGTGCAGAGCGATGGCGATGGCCGCCGTCGTGTTCCCGTTTGGTTTAGCATGGAGCACGCATCCTCGAACAAACTCGCAACAATCATCTACGATGTATGTGTGCGTGACAGAGATGCACAGATGCTACAAGTTTTTCTTCAGCGGCCAGCGTAGCAACAGCTCAGAGCAGAGCCATGGATAAGTCAAAGATTGTACATCTTTTGTCATCCCATTTCCTTCTGTGATCTATGCAAGCAAAACGCAAAGGAAACGGCATCATTCCCATTTTGAGTTGTGCACTGCAGCTTGAGCGGCAGGCCAACAGTGAACAGAAATCACAGCATCAGAGTTGGACAATGGACACACCACACCATGTAGGAGTATGTATTAGTACTACCAACCAAGCATTGCATTTAATAGTTCAGATCAAACCAAGATGATTATTAACGCATATGTAAACCGGAGTACAGACCTGCCCACTCCATAGGAGCGGAATACAGGTAAAAATGGAAGCAGAAACAATTACATGTTCAAACACCCACCAAGATTCAGCTAGATGATACTTATTACCGCACGAGAATCAACTGAGAAGCGGCTCGCATCACCCCCTGGCTCCTAATGTACGTTGCCATGCAATATAATGGGGATGCTGCCGCTAGTATGTACAAGAGTGCCATGAAGGGCTTCTTTTTTCTTGTTTCCAAATCTAAACTAGAATCACCTGCGTCCAAGGAATGGGGCGCATGGATGCAAACTATTGCCTCAATATAACTCCTCAAAATGATCGCAGCCTTAATAATTTTACGTGATAAGGCTGCTTTGGATGCGCTTGAGGCTTGGACAAACCACACGCAGTCTGCTAAAGTCCAGCACATTTATCTGTTCGGAATAGAAGTGAAGCGTTTAGGAGAGTAAATTTTAGACAATACAGGCAAACCAGGATGAATGTTAAAGCTTACCTTTGGACAAGAGTGTACATTGAGAATCTCCAATGCACTGCAGAGGGATATTGCAGATTCTAGTTCCTCCTCTTGCAACATGGTGCATGCCTGAAGAGAGATTGATATTGGAAGAAAATAACAGTTAGCTATAATTGAGAGCACCAGACAAAACAATTGAGTGAGCTGATAAATAAATAAAGACCGCCATGAAATATTTATTGGCAGTTAATAATTCAAGTGAGACATGAAGCAAAATCACAATAACACTGTATAGTCGAGTCTGTAGTTCTGCACACAATGCTTATACTTCCTCCGGGCAATAATATTTTATGTTGGGAGTGATATTATTGGCTGGAGGGAGCATATGTTAAGAACTCAGATGAAAATTCTACTGAATATCTTAGTATTAGATGCATTTAGCAAATCAGTTCAAAACATTTGGTATCATGGAAAAAATATCAATATCAAGCTTCCATTATATGCTGAAACAAACACGTCATTCAACTCGAGCAGCATGAGTTAAATAACAAAAATCAACCAAACATTAACCAAGGTTGTACTACCTCCCAACGTACTTTAAGCATAAGTCATCTTGGACTTTTAAAGCCTCCCAAGGTGCTTTGATCACTAGTTCCTATCATAATACACTGCTTAATATCATCACAAAATTATCTATCACAGAAGCACAATCCACAATGAAGAAATCTAAAATTTTTGATCAGATCATAACCTAGGGCAGATTATATTTGCAGTTGGAAGTACAACATATGTTAAGTCATAATTTAAATCAAGCTCCTATATGCAAAGTAGCCAAGCCATCAAACTAATTAAAAATTTGTTGAAGTTGCATTATGCTCTAGTGTTGAGATATGGCTCTGGAGAAGCACAGTGAAAAGCAATCTGTCTGTAAGGTTTAGCTTTTAAGGGTGGAAGCAGAAGCAAAAGCTCAAACAAAGGGGGCCAAAGAATACTACCAGAAGTTGGAGATTGGTCAGTCTTGGGCAATCAAGCTTCAGAACCTCCAGGGAGCTACAATTGCTGGAAAAAGATACAAGTATATACAGTAAGAAAATAGTAGTTAATAAACCTTGGGCAGTACAGAAATGCACATTGATAGTACCTCAGGTTTAAAGTATAAAGATTGGAGCATGTCAAATCCACTTCCTTTAAATTTGTGGACAGATTAAGATTGATTTTGGACAGGCGTAGATAGGTTGCCATTGAAGGGATGATAACTTTCTTAATATTTGGACAACCAGTGCAATTCAGAACTTCAAGCAGACGATCAGACTTCTCATTGATCTCTTCACTCCTCACTGGTGCGGCATCAGTTGGACAAACATCAACAGGAATGTCGCCAGAACTGCAGTCATCTGACCCACACACCAACTGATGCAGGTTTGTGCATCCATTCAGATTCACATTAACCAAATTTGTACAACATGAAAGAAGCTCCTCTATTGCAGTCTGCCCAATGGATGAGTAGGACAGATCTAGCTCAACCAACATTGGAAGAGCGCCCTCTCTGTAGAGGGCATCTAATGATGAATCACTGAGATACTTGCAAGCCGAAAGTTTTAAGATCTGCAAATAGGAGAACATATGGTCAGAAAATAACCATTTCAATGATTCATTACAAATCTAACCTCCCATGCCAGTTGTATCATTTCATTCTAAAAGTATGTATTTCCAATGAATCTTATAGAAGAAACTTCAAAATAATGGAAACAAATTGAAAGACAACAAGAAAAAGAACTATAGATACTCCAAACTAATAAATGCAATAGACAAGTCTTTCCAAACAGTATTACAGAATGTGGCAATTCCAAAACATGCAGCAGAATAGCAGTGATATGTTAAAATAAATATTTACCATGTGGTATGGTTTTGTAATATTGAGAGCTGGTCAGATGTAGCGAACATACTCGACCAAAGTTTTTCATTTGCTATGTGGCATGTACCAAGATATGCAACAAAAAAAAGATCTAAATAGTACAATAGCACATGAACCTTTAACTGTGGGCAACTGTCGAAAACAGGCTTCAAGTTGATCAAAAATGTGTATGACAGGTCAAGCAAGGTCAGCTTATGAAGGCAATGCAAAGAAGACAATCCATTAAGGTCAATTGATAGACATGATGACAGGATAAGATTTTCAATTAGGGGGCACGCCTCTGCTGTTTGCGCCAGTGAATCATCCATAAGTTGCCTGAAGACAAAATAGAGTATAGCAACAGTTAGTACCAGTCAGTACTGTTTAGAAGAAAATTATGAAGGACAACACAACCTGCAGAACGAGGCATCTAAGGATGTCAAGTGAGGGCAATTTATTGATGCCTGGGAAAGAACACCACAACCCTTCAGCTCCAGTAGAGACATCTTTGGGGCCTCAATGTGAAGAACACTTAATTTTGGACAGATTCCAAGGTTTAGGGATTCAAGACCAACCTAAAAAGGATGCCATTGTCAGAAAGAACTGATAGATAAACAGGAAAAAAATGTTACTTTCATTCATTTATCCACAATCCATTCTGCAGAACCACCCACCCTATCTTTGACGAAAATACACCACCCCCCCCCCCCCCAAAAAAAGTTCCTAGATGTTTGTAAGGAGAGTTGTCTGAGTTCTAAAAGTTTCAAACAAGGGGTTCTTAAACAATCCAAATTGCCAGCCCAAAAATGAACTATTTTTTGACACTTTTAATATTCATGTACAGTCAAGCAAAATGAATACAATGTGTTGGAAGGAAAGCACATAAAAAGGGTGCAAATTACTAAAGAAGCCCAGTAATGAACAAGTAACATTGTTTGATATCCCATTTGAAGATTCATGCATTCACACACATAAATGCAATTTGTGACAGAAGGAAGTGCAAATTACAAGATATCCCCTTATTATCCGGATAGATGAAAGAATATCACAAGCCCAAGTATTCTTTCCAAGGAATCAACACAATCAGCATCAAACAAAAACAACTGTTCATATAATCCAATGTCACAAATAGTTCCAAAGAAAATATATTTGAACCTCCTAATAAGCAGATGCAAAATGGTACTTACTGGACAAAATGATGCCCTTTCGAGGTGATCACAGCCATCAAGGTTCACCGTTTGCAGATTTGGGCATGAGAGTTTTAGTGATGTCATGGAGCGGCAACCAGCAAGAGAGAGATTGATCATGGAACTACTATTCAGTTCCACGGTATTCAGACTCTGAGATAAAGAAGGAAAAATCAGCATAACTTAATAAAAATAACAATTCAGAATCCACCACCACTTGAATGCGCAAAAACAGTACGCATGCATAGGCTGACAATTAGCATCAAATAAGGACAAAATGGCACTAATTATTTACAATATTTCAAATATATCACATCTTAACTTTCTACATTTCAACGGCCATATTTTCTGTAGATATACAAGGAGTTCAATAAAAGATAGATAGCCAGAAAATCATTATCGTACTTATCATGTATGATTGAAAGTATTGGCTCTTGAAAATAGAGGATGCAGGTGTGAAGTGGCATACCTCACAGTTGTCAAGAATCAATGATCTGAGCACTGGGCAACCACCTCCATCACTGAAAACTTCACAAATAGCATTTGTTAATGATTCACAGTCACTAAGATCCACATCAATCAAATTGTTGCATAGCAATGACAAACTTGATAGGCTCTCTTGCTTTTGCAACACCAATTTCTGCAGTCACAAGGTCTTTGATCAGTAATGTTTGTTTATGAAGTCAGTGCAGAAATCAATAAGCAGAATTAACAAAATTCAGCCTTTCAAGATAGGAGCTGACCTGAAGAGCATTTGATGTTATGCTAACACGATGAAGTACGGAGCATCTAGAAACTTTAACATAAGAAAGCACAGGACTTCGCAAAGTCAACTCAGCAAACCTAACATGGCATTTACGACAACCATATTACAAAAATGGAAAACAATCAAAATAAACAGCAGCTATATCAAAGAAAGACAAAGGAAAGCAATCCCTACTTACTTTCGCAGGTGAACAAGACTTATATTCTTGAGATGTGGCAGATCCAAAGACACAGATGTCAACAGACTGCAGTTATCAAGTTGTAATGCCTGAAATAGTTTCACAAGAAGCTGCATTAGTTCTTATGGCGAAAGGTAGAAAAGCATTACAAGGAGAACTAAATAGCTACCTCAAGCAGACGACTGTATGCTATTGCAGCCATGGAAGCAGACGTGATTCCCTCACAACTTAGTAGTCTCAAGTCTATCAACATCGGAAGCCTTACCGACTATTACGGAGACAAATAAACAGAATACATGTCATATATACGCTGCAAATTTGCACAGTGGTAGACAATATCAATCAAACACAAAATGAGCACAGGGTATAGAGTAAAACGAACCTCAAATGAAATGTTTGGGCAGTTAGATGCATCAAGAACAGAAAGATTTGGACATGCATTAGCTATCTCACGCAGTGTCTCATCAGTAACACAGGAGCAAGATGACATATCTAGTGATGCTAACAGTGGGCAAGCTGTAGCAGCTTGGCGAATAGCATTGTCAGAAAGCTTATGGCAGGATTGAAAATCCAATTCAACCAACTGAGGACAGTTGAGTGATACATGAGCCATGCCAGTTCGCCTCAAGGAGAGTATTTGAAGCTGGGAACATCTGGATGATAAAGCAACATATATTAGTTGAAAATGAACCTATTATATAAGATAAAGTATTTGCAACAGAAAGCTCATCACCTGACAGATATTCTGAGTGCACGACACTTCAAAATTTGAAGTTCACGCAATCCATCGTGATTAATAGTTACTTCTTGAATGCCACTCCCAAGGGATGCATCACTAACTGTCAGAGTAGTCAGTAATGGGCATTCAGATAACAACTGAAAAAATGCTTCTCCCAGTTGCCCCTTGCCCATTGTTAATGTCTTGAGATGCCTAAAAAGGGTCAATTTGATAAATACAACGAGAAAATTATCACACCGAAGGCTAGAAATAGAATGGGAAGAAAACCTTAAGCATGTTATCGCTTCCATCACCAGTAATTCTGCATGTGGTACACCGGACAGATTGAGGTCTGTCACATTTTGGTAACGATGGCAAATGTTAACAACTGCAAAGGCAACAGGGTGGTAAAGCATGTCAGCAACATCAAGTGATAATCCAGCGCTATGCAATCACTGACATGGAATGTATATGGCTAAAACAGTTGTAGTGTGTAAGTAGGGCTGAACATGCGAGGATTTTGGCGATTTTGAGTTAACACCCGGATCAGCCCAAAAAATGACTGGGTTAGTCGGTTTGGGCCCACGGTTTGCACGGGTTGCACCATTTAATGGGCTCTCGCATGGAAATCCAAGTGAATGGGCTCCCAACCAAAATAATACTATTGCTTCATTTCTATATCTACTTTAAGGCTTCAACCAAGCACAGCACCCCATCATTGCCGTGCAGCTTCGTTCAGATCTTGGAGCCAATTGGAAGAAGGCCGGAGCTTTTTTGCCGATCTAAGGAGCCTACTGGAAGGAAGTCGCAGCGCTCCAGCAAGAGGGCATGGCGCAGGATGTCAACCACAATGCGGGCATAGTCACTGATTTCATTGGAGTAAATGCTGCCGCCTGCGGGCGTTGATGACAAAATTGAAAGGTTGTGACAGGATGCATACAGGAGGCAATAGTAGGTGCCATCTCCCACAGCCGCCAGATAGAGTAGTGGAGCTGTGAAGCACGACAATTTTTGGCAGCAGCCAGCAGGTTCGGCGAGTTATACCCAGCCCAACCTGAGAAAGCCTCAATCCAAAAACAGGTTTGGTTTTGGGTGGGTCCACTGGGTTGAACGGTTTTACACCAAACTGTGAACAGCCCTATGTGTAAGCTAGAAAAAAACAGGATGCTTAGTCTAGCTGAACAGCAGAGCAGAACAATTCCACATTTATTAAAATTAAAAGCTATAAATTACAAAGAATGGGTATCAATTCAACATGTTTTATTCAATCCAAATAAAATTGTAATTATTTGGTGGTTTATGCCACAGTCAGATGCAAATTTGTTGCAGTTGATACCAGACACCGCATCACCACCGACTTACATTTGTATTTTATCAGCACCAAGTGAAAGTATGTCCAATCATTAACACCATGGAAGTGTAACATAGATTAAAATCCATCTGGAGAGCTAGATAATGCAATTCCAAAACTCTTAGATCCATCCAAGCCTCTGTAACTTTATCTAAACACAAAGAGTGTTCCTTCTAACCCACAAGCAACTAATAAAGTTCCTTCTAACCCAGAAGCAACTAATAAAGGAACATGAGAATTGGGAAAAAGATTGGAAAATGTCTTGGCCAACCACCCAAAAGAAAGTACCCAGAGTGCCTATCTAGCTGTGTCGCACCTAAATGGTCATCCAAATCCACAGTTCCATACAATGTTTAAATAATTTCGAAGATGAATTATAATATTAAGATAAGGAAACAAATAAAAAAAAGCCAACCAAATGACATACAGTTTTGCAGAGATATCCTAGTATTCTCAAACTTCAAGCATTTCCAGAAATCCTCATGTATACTAGCAGAGCGCCACTGTTTACAGGAGGCACCTGCTTTGCATAGATCCCTCTGGCCCAAGAAAGAGAATATCTGTAAAAGCATATTTAACAAATTAGTATACTTCAACCAAGAATTTTGCATATAGAGGAAGTCCAAAAAGAAACAAGTGGCACACCAGGTGCAACAGATCATCAGATAGATCCATTCTTATTTCAACATCTTCAGAATTTTTTCCATCTGAGTTTTCTACATCAGCAATGTTGACATCCCTTGGGTTCTCATGAACACCATCATTTGGGAAAAGCGACAGACCAAAATTTAATTCATTTTCCGGACAGCATGACAGCTTGAAATGGCCATGTTCATTGGACCCATGGAAATTTGTTGATTCCAAGCCAAAGAAGGAAGCATTTACACCAGAATGTTGTGGGCTTTCTCTGCAAAGAGGAAGAATAGTTTTATTCATAACGTACATGAAGACTTGTATACAAAAAGAAGATTAATAAAGATGGTAATTCATGGCCAAGTCCACATAAAAAAGAAAACATCACTAATGTAGGCTGTCATTTCCATTGCCAACCAAATAGAAGGACAACCGCTAAACTACAACAGTATGCAAATCATGTAGGAGATACTATCTGGAATTATCTACACAACATAACAGGAACTATGTGGATACTAAAAAATCAGATAAAACAGGTAAAGATTTAACTATGAGGTAGCACAAAAAGAAACATGGGGGAACAAATGTATTTGAACTTAATTCATTTTACATACTGTTTACAGGAGCAGTGGAAGTTTTTTGGAGTGCTGAGGGTGGAGGTTCAAAATATCTTGCTTCTTAAACATTGTAAAACAGTAATGCAAAAAATATGACTGCCACAGGTAAATGAGATTGCAGGATCCTAGTTCATTCTGGCAGCATGCCTGCAATCTATGTATTTCACTTTTCATCTTTCGGTATTATTGTCTGAGGCACATAAATGGGGTGGAAGTCACAAGTCAGAAAGGATGAATGGTGAAAAGAAGAGATTAACTACATGTCTACATGAATCTTCCTATCCAAGATTCAACCTAAGGTTCGAGCAAAACTTCAAGAATGACTCTCAGGCACAGTACGATTATATAGGCTGGCTCTTACAGCAGAAAATACATACTAACATGACTAAAGGGAACAAGGAACAGGTATCTCCACAACTAGCAAAGCAGTTCATTAGTCATTACCAATCCAAGGGGTCTCAGCATTTCTACCAACCAGAACAAAACATCTATAAGTGCATTTTTATGCTATTTCCCTCCTTATTTTCATTCTAATAAGTATGTTTCATGAAAAACTCCCTTAAGTGACAATACAAATTCAACCTTAGTTATGGCATACATGAATTGATCCAATTTACAAGATCAAAGTGGTAGGGTTTAACTATAAACTACTAGCTCGCATGAAATCAACAATAGAACTCTGCTAAAACTCTAAACAGAACTAACAACCATGCAAAACAGCAAAAATGGAAAGTAACGGTCGAAGCAACTTACTCGCTGAAGCCGCGCACTTTGGCCCGCTTACTCTGCAGATCCCTGTCTCCATCCTCATCTCCCTCCTCATCCTCCTCGTCTCCCTCCTCCGCGCCCTCTACCGCGCCCCCTGCATCACCATCTGCGTGGCCGCCGTGCCAAATGTCACGCAACCTAAGCGGAGGGACATGTGGCGGCTCCCATATCCTCGCCGCAGCCCGCGAGCTCCCGGCCGCGTCGTAGTAACACGAATGAGTACCCATCCACCTCATCGCTGTGGGCGGGGGCGGCTCACGCCGCGGCGCCAGCAAATGCCACCCTCGCCGCCCCAGCGACAGCGCGAGCTCCAGCTCCTCCCGCGCCTCCCCGTCCCTCCCCTCTCCCTCCCCGGCACTCCCTCCCTTGCCACCCTCCACGCCCTTCATCCTCCCACGGTCCGCCATCCCCGTCCACTACACCACCACCGAACGGAAACCTAACCCTAGCACCAGCCCCTCCGCAGCCATCCCCCGCCCCTCCCCTCTGTCCACCGAACCCAAGGGACCCCGCCACACCACCCCGCCGCTCACCCCGACCGGAACTCCCTCGATTGCTGCCGAATTTCACCGGATTTGGTCGAATCGGGGCGGCTCCACGCGCGTGGGATGGCGCCTGCGGCTGAACGTGCGAGGCGGGCTGGCCGGTGCGGGGCTCTCCGCGTCCGTACAGCCGCTCTCGCCAACGGCCGCGCGGACTGGGTGGATCTGCGCGCTGCGTGAGCGGCGGTGGCCTCTGCCTCGCGACCTATCGGGGAGAGGGGAGAAGGGTTGGGAAAGAGAGAGACTGCTCGGGCCATGGAATGGGAAGGCGCGGCCATTTTGTATCGGGCTGATCTGACCGCCGACATGTGGGGCACAAACTTGGGTGGCCCACATGTCAGTGATACGTGGGTTTCGCCGGGGCAGGGTTCTCGTGGGTGCACTGCATTTGCTTAACTCGTCCCGTTCTACGTGACGCTTCTCTACCCGAACTCAATGACCGGTGGGCCAGAAAGTTCGGGCGCCACGTCACCACTCTGACGAGCGGGCCAGGGAGTTGTCGGGACGGCGTGGCGCCCAGCTGTCAGCGGCGCTAGAGATGTGCTCGCGTCAGGTTGGCGAGCGTTTTCTCGATGCATTTCGGTGCCCTCCCTGACTGGTGGGGCTCACTTCCTATGGACCCCACCTGTCACTGAGTTGGTAGAGTTGGGGGGCCCTCGCCCGCTGTGTGGTCTGGTTGCCTGACGTGCGCTTTGACCACCGAGAGACGCTCACGAGACAGGGGAGCGACAGGGTGGGCCCACGGTGTCCCTCACGGGGGTGTGCTGTTTCCCGGTGTGTTTGCGTAATCCTGTACCGCGTCCGGCCCACCTGTCAGGGAGCATGTGGCGCGCTCTGCGTTTGCCCGGTTCCGGGCGGTCATCTGTGTGATGCGTAGGTTTGACTTCCCACCGTTAATGGTACTATGTAGGAGTAGGCGCCTATACCAAATTGGCACGAGTGGGGTCCACCTGTCAGTATGATGTGGAATCCACCGTGAGCTTGATTAGGATATTCCCTCGATCCTTTTTGAATTTCTTAGCACATTCGCCGGTGTGTATATGTAATTATGGGTGAAATTAAATGGTGATTTTCAGCATAAGCTCTAGGTAAGCATCTTCATCTCAGGATATGCGTACACGAACAGTAAGTTAATTACATCATGCGTACTTCGATCTGTGAAAGTTCATGAGCAAGATGAACCTCATGCATTGCAGGACAATCGCCTGAGCACAAAAATAAACACACAGACGTAATCCTTGAATTACTATCTGATTGAGTTAGCATGTTAATTTGTCGCTAACTACAATATTCGCTAGATATATAGTAAGAGAATTAATACTTTCTGCTGATAAGGAAAATAAAGCATCATCTCTCTTTCTTTAAAAAGCTTCTCAAACTCAGAAACATATTGCATGCTTCAACTACATGCTTCTCCAATAATAGCATCTATTGGCTTCATTTATTTAATACATCTACTCCATATTACATGCGCACATGTGAAACATATGGATTTTGCATGACTGCGATTAGCCCAAGTGTTTTAAAATTCTTGCTTTCCAAACTAGACCTTTATATTAGGCATGATTTTTGACTCATATTTTAATTATGGTATGTTCTACATGCGTTCTTAGTTTGACGGAAACTTCCATTTGTCTCATGGTAACAGAGGTGGTGGTAATCGACACCGAGGAGCTAGTTGATTGGGATGATTTGAGCATGAACCTGAACCATGCACGGCTGTGGATTGTGCTCTTGACGGATCGCCTAATGCTCGTCTTCCTGATAGAAAACCGTATTATAACAAATAATTTCAGAAACAACATAAAGCTTGTAGGAACGATTTGAAAATAATTTGGTTCAAAACTCTGCCTACTCCAAACGATGCCTAAATGAACTAAATACTTTTGACAAAATATATCGATTTTCATGAAGTCATAACTCACAAGCATTTATTTAAGGAAAATTCGTTTTCCATCTTGAAATTAAAGGAGATAGAAACGGGGACTAATGATGCCAAACATAGTCCCAGCGAATAATTAGGCATAGCAAGAACAACTAGAACTACCAGCACAGTCACCAAGAGAGAGAGCGAGCAAATACCCTTTGCTTGTTCATCTTTATTTTTCTTAGTTTCACCTTTGTATTTCTGATAGTCTCCACCTTATCTCTTATCCATTTATTGGTGTTGGCATGCATCTTGCTCTGTCTTATATAGACATTTCATTCTTTCAAGAAGCTTTCAGGATGGATATGGTGAAAAAAAATCTTCTACTACATGCGGTCAGGAGTAAGAACTTCTTGGCAAGCATTGATCGAGGTCGTCTGTGGTTACATTTTGAATGTTGACTGACTTATCTCTTGCTAGTATCACTAAAAATTGTATTTCCACACACCTTACCTGCGAAGAAGTCCTGCCTATGAAAATACAACGGGGTTTCTGATCACAACCTATATGTGAAAAATGATTTTCACAGATGTTGGTATTAGGAGGTCCACCTGTAAAAATAGAGTTATTTCACGGGAGGACCACTTAAAGACGAATTTTTACTGTTACTAATTTAATTTTTTTTTTAATTTATAAAACTAATTTTCGATTTGGATCATTTGCAAAACTACCCTCTTGCCGCCCTGGGCCACGGCGGGATTTAAAAACCGCCGTGGCCTAGGGCGGCGAATGGCATCCCCGTCACCCGGGGCTAACGGCGCCGGCCGCCGTTAGCCCCGGGGAGGCCACGTGGATTCGCCGCCCTGGGGGACGGCGGCAGCGAATGCCCCCAGGGGGCCGAATGCAAAATTGCATTCGCCGCCGTCCCCCAGGGCGGGTTATAGCCATTCGCCACCTTGGGGGAGGGCGGTTTTTTGCCCTCCCCTATAAAATCCCTTCTTGCAGTCGCCGCGCGTCATTTCTCCCTTCCGCCTCCAGCGTTCGTCCAATAGAGCTGAGGGAAAGGAGGAGAAGTACAGCGGCGAAGCCCTCACAGATTTTTTAGCCGAATCCAGATATTTTTTTTGATCTCCCTCTGTTATATAGTCAATTTTTTAGACAAATGTTAATTAGTAGTAGACTTGTAGTGTAATATCCGATATAGTATGAAAATATTAGCGGTTTGGCATAACCATCGTTAGTGTTAAATTTATTTGGCCGTACTAGAAGAACATAGCGGAGAAGTAGTAAATTGTAGATATTTTAAAAATAAATATGCTCCGCCATGGCCATCGTTGGTATACGTCATTTTGACACGTTAGATAAACCTAGCGTATAACTTTATTAGCGTCGCTGGGTCAGTTTGTAAAATATAGAAACGGTAATGGTTTGACTCATACGTATAGCCTTTTTATGGAAGGAATATTGATTAGTACAGATTAATAAAATCTTTTTTGTGAACAGAAATGGTAAATAGAGTTGTATTCGCGATATATCACGGTGAAGGAAATGTCAGACAAGGACAATATGGGGTAGATTTATCGGAGTTCAACGTAGCACAAAAGGGAATTATAGCTCCAGCTGAGAGAAGTTTTCCTGGAGTTTACAATTGGTTAATGAGGGGATTCGGAGTAGATCCTCAAGTAAATGCAATTACGGTGTACGCACTGGTTAGCTGGGCTGTGGAAGGTTTTTGGTGGGAATTGATGCCAATAGATTCAACGGCCAGCTGGGTATTTTTTGTGGAGAGTGCACTGCAGCGAGGATGGGCACTGAGCATCCTAGTGGTAGTGCATGACGTGGTCAGCATTGATCAGGCTGGTCCGAGTACAGCGGAAGGGCCCGATGAAACAGGGGAGCAAAATGAGGCAGAAGACGAGGGTGCCGGAGAGGAAGGAGGCCAAGAAGACATGGGACAGGGGGGGTTTGCAGATGAAGGGGAGAGACACCCAGGTCTAGTACAGGAGATGGAAATTGAAGACTCAGAACCTGAGCATATAGAGGATGATGATTCTTCGGAGGACGATGTACACCCGGCAGAATGGGACAACGAGGACTTCTCCGGACTCGTTGTCTCAGAGGGGCACATCGTGGCATGGGAGTATCGGCAGAATGAAGTGGTGTAAGGCGCTAGATATACCGAAAAAGCACAGTTGACAGAGGCTGTGAAGATGTGGGCCGTGTCACTTGGGAGGGAGTTCTGGGTATCAAAGTCCACAAGATCGGTGTACGAAGTGAAATGTGCAAGTTCAAGCGATGGATGTCCATAGAGGATGTACACATCCAGGAAGAAATATGACGACTGTTGGTCCGTGTCAATCGTGACGGAGCACAACTGCTATCTTCCGGGTGTTCAGAAGTACCACAAGAACATATCATCTGCATTCATCGCTTCAGAGCTGTATTATGCTGTTGTGGAGAACCTCCGGTTCAAGCCCAAGTCAATTATCAGGCGCATCGAGGAGAAGTACAAGTACACCATTACATATGCCAAGGCATAGAGGGCCAAACAGAAGATAATTGAAATGAGATTCGGTAGTTTTGAAGCTTCGTACAATAATTTGCCTCGTCTACTACAAACCATCTGTGCGAGGAATCCTGGCAGCTACTCCGAAATCAAAAGTTTCCCATCGTTAGCAAGTCCTGGGCAGAGCGTCCTTCAGCGGGCCTTCCTCTCTCTGCAGGCGTGCATGTTTGCATTTCTTCATTGCAGGCCCATTCTCTGCATCGACGGCACGTTCCTAACTGGAAAATACAGAGGGCAAATATTGACGGCAATCGGAGTAGACGGGAACAACCAAGTGTTGCCAGTGGCCTTTGCCTTCGTCGAGGGCGAGAACACAGAGAGTTGGTACTGGTTTCTGAAGCTGGTTAAGGAAAAGGTGGTGGGGATGAGGCCAGATGTATGTCTCATACATGACCGTCATCCAAGGATGCTGCGTGCAATTCAGGAGCTGCGAAACGGCTGCGCAGACAAGGGATACCCTCCGGTGTGGGAAGATGTGAAGAGCAGATGGTGCATGCGTCACATGGGCGCAAACTTTTATAAGCAGTTCAGAAACAAGGAGCTGATGGCCATGTTCAAACGTTTGTGCGCCCAGAATCAACAGAAGAAGTTCAATGAGCTGTGGAGGAGACTTGATGAGCTGACAGCCAAATATAGACGCGAGAGTTCTGCAAGACCCCCAGCTAGAGGTGTTGACGGACCTGAAGCTCTAGATGCACTTCCCACCGATGACGGTACATTCAGAAGGAGGCCCGGTTCCTCGGTTAGCAGATTTTCGCAGTGGATCGAGCACGAGCCGAAGGAGAAATGGGCATTGCTGTACGATGAAGGTGGAGCAAGGTACGGCATAATGACCACGAACCTTGCAGAGGTGTACAACTGGGTCATGCGTGGTGTTCGGCAACTCCCCCTTGTTGCCATCGTGGAGTTCATCCTACATAAAATACAGACGTACTTCCACGACAGGTGCAGACAGAATGGCCCATCTATGGCCGATGGAAACCTTTGGTTCGGTACCAAAATGACAGAGTACCTTGAGGAGAAATGCAAGAAGGCAAGAGAGCACCGAGTCCGAGTGCAGGGCACACGAGAGCGTAGATTTGAGATATTGTGTGCCGACAGGTCCAGGCGTGGCATATTCGCAAGGAAGCCTATACAAGAGTGTGTCCTAAAGGAAGATGGGACATGCACGTGCTCCTGCCGGAAACCAAGCTTGTACCACAAGCCCTGTTCTCATGTCATTGCCGCTTGCGGGGAGTGCGGCATTGATGAACGCCAATATGTGTCTCCGTACTTCAAAAAGGAAGCAATCATGCATACATGGAGTACCGAGATCTTTGGTTTCGGCATCGTCGGCACTTTCACTGAAGACACAAGTCCAGTTTATTACATCCCTGACCCGACGAAGGCAAGGAACAAGGCAGGCCGACGTCGGACACGGAGGATACGCAATGATATGGACGAATCCGAGGCCGGCGTTAGCGCTCAACGTTGCAGTAGGTGTGGAGAGGAGGGACATACCTACAAGAAGTGCACGAAAGACGCCGAGGCCCCAAGTGCAGCGGAAGTTCCTATGGAAGGATCAAGCGCCGACGGAAAGCGGCCAACTGGGGAAGGCACCACTGATAGGCAGCGTCGTCGCAGGCGTCCTCGTGCACCTTCGGGTTATGTTGTCTAGTATAGCCACTGGTTGATGATGTAATCTCCCTGTAATGTGTTAATTTTCTGTTAATTTTCTGACTGTAATGCACTATGTTTAATTGAGCTAATCCGTTCTGCTTCTTTTTCCTTGCAGGTATGGACTACCAGACGCCTGAGCTGCTAGATCACGCCACCGATCAGTCCCATCGGTCGTTTCTCTCGGCGGTGCAGAACCTCGAGCTCGGTACCTTACGTCCTCGACCTTCCAGGCGACTACTTCCTGTGGACGACAGGTTCACGACTAGGTACGTACGAACGTTGTACTGTGAATCTGTATATGTCAACTTACTAACTTGCTTTGTTTTGATTGTCAGGTTGCGGGAGGCAGGCCTTCTGCCGCTGTGTAGGCTGGTAGCAGCCGCGGTGGAGCCGAATGACCCGACGAAGAAGTGGGGTATCGACCGGTCGCTGCTCACAGCTCTTGTGGACCGGTGGAGACCGGAGACGCACACCTTCCACCTCCCATGCGGTGAGATGGCCCCCACGCTGCAGGACGTCAGCTTCCTCCTTGGGCTGCCTCTAGCAGGCGATGCGGTGGGGCCAGTTGACGGGCTCCAGGCGTGGCGAGAGGAGATCCTACAGCGGTTCGCCCCGGTTCACCGTGCTCCGGGGCTTCCCCTCGTCGGCGACATCTCCCCGTACACGCATGCGGGCCCTCCTTAGGCTTGGGTATTGAGCTACACGGTAAGAATGCTTTCTTGTTGTTTTATGTTCGTCCTTCAGTCCGTACTAGAATTATAGTGTCAACTTCGTTATATGTTAACGCAGTCTGATCAGCTAGCACCGGAGGCCGACGCGTACTCACTGCAGAGGAGCCTGGAGGCGTACCTGTTGTGGGTGTTCGGGTGGGTGATGTTCACCAACTCGCACGGCCACGCAGTCGACAAGGGCTTGATCCCTTACGCGAGGGAGATAGCCGACGCCGAGGACGGTGCTGTTCCCCAATACAGTTGGGGATCGGCAGTCCTTGCCGCCACGTACAGGGGTCTGTGCGACGGCTGCAGGAAGACCGAGCCAGAAGCGGTCTTCACGGGTTGTCCACTCCTCCTACAGCTCTGGGCGGCAGAGCGGTTTGCGATCGGCCGCCCCGTTGTGGACCACAGTCCGTATGAGGCGAGCCTGTATGTGGGTGTCCCACCGGAGGACTATCCGACAATGGGGACGGTGTGGTGTCATCGTGAGGTATGTTCGGTGTTAGAACCGTCTTGGTTTTTTATGTTACTTGGAGTAACGAGAACTCTTTTCCTGTTTGTAGCGTCGGTACGCTCACGTGTAGGTGCAGAAGTCGTACCCAGACTTCGTCATGGAGTTCGACAGGATCACGGACGACGACGTTGTCTGGGAGCCGTACAACGCCGAGGCGAGGCACGCGCGTGCGCCGCACGGGCTGTCGTCCCTCTGCATCAGGGACCAGGCGTACTGGCTGACGATGACGCCGATGCTGTTCGACATTTCTGTCGAGCCGCACTGCCCGCAGAGTGTGATGCGGCAGTTCAATATGCGACAGACCTTCGGCCATCAACAACGCAGGGGCGTACCGCAACACGTTCATAGGTATATGTGGAAATGAATATTCCGTATTGTTATGCATTGTGTCACCGGTTGTGCTCTGCAGGTTAAATCGGCGCGGCCAGGCCGCCGGTAGGCTGTGGAGACCCACCGTCGTCGACTACATCAACGACTGGCTCATAGCCACAGAGGACGTCATCACGGAGCTGCACCCCTACACAGCCGCCAGGTACGAGCAGTACCTTTCCTGGTACCAGGCCCGTACCAGACTACGGGTGACGTACACTCCCGAGGCTCCACAGGCGCACGTCGCGGGGGTGCGAGACGCATACCCGACGCACCGCGACCAGGACTACTTCCGCGCGGTGAGTCAATGGTTTTCATACTATTTTCAATGGTAGGTGCCACGCACAACTAACCACGCATGTCCTGCTGAACAGGCGGACGATACTAGGCAGGTCCACACGGAGCTGGACCTACTGCGGCAGCGCCTACAGGCTGGCATCCCTCTCACGCAGCAGGGGCAGACGATCACGTTCGACCGGATGTGCAACACGATGAGCTCGGTCGTCCATGCTCTGAGTTGTCGCCGTCCCGATGCAGTCCCACCGATGCAGATACATATGCGAGGTCCCTATGGTGAAGGGACATCAGCAGGAGCGGCGGGTTCTGCAGGGGCCAGTACGTCGTGGGGAGCAGGTCCTTCTGGTACCGCCGGAGGATCGAGGTCGGCAGCCTCCACGATCGGGCGAGGATTGTCAGGTACGTCAGGATTGAACCTATTCTACATAACTAACCGCACTTTTTATGCGGCTAACGCGAGATTTTCTTTACCAGACCCACGCAGCGGATCTCACCTCCACTTGGGGGACACTGGGCGGGGATCTGCCCCGAGCACCTCTGCTTGGATCTCTACCGAGAACGACCTCCTTCCGGAGCAGGACGTGATCGGGTCGTCACAGCTCGGAGGTGCACCGCACACACAGCCGCACGACGCCGATGCTTCCCCTGCCGGCGGACCGCCTGACGTACTCGCGCGGGCACGTGCGAGCGCAGCCTAGGAGGACGAGGAGGCGTATGACCTAGGGGCTATTGTTGTATTTATTTATTTATAGATCTCGCATTACTTGTTTAAATTTGTCATGTCCATATTCACCTCCTGTAGACTCGATCCCATCCTTCAGATATATTGTACTGCTAACAATGTAGTCTCGCTTGTTGTATTTCGTACTATGGGTGTCGCATTCATCATGCCGCAATGCGAATGGCTCGCATCTACCTATTATCATGTCATTAAAACGGACCGGCCTATTACCATGTCATTAATTAAGTTTTACCAAAAATAAACTTGAAAAAATGATCAGCACGATTTTACAAACCAACGCCCACCATCGTCGGATTATAAAAAAAAAACTTTCAAAAACATACCCTAAACCACGATTAAAACTAAATTTTGTTAAGCGTGTAGGCGAAAGATGGGGAGGAGTGGATTGCGAGTGCTAATCCAGACATACGAGAAGTGGAATGCGAGTGGCGATCCGGGAATACCCTCAGTTTGACAAGTTCTTTTCACGACGTGAACAATATATGATATTTGGTTTTTTTTAAACATCGACTCAATAAATGCAATGGCACAATAAATAGAATTTAAGAATTTAATTTTGACAAATAAATTTTCAAAAATTTTGGGGTTAAAAATTAGCAACAAAATTTTCAAATTTGGTAATTTGCAAATGGCTCCAGGGGGCCGAGGCCTGGGCTGGGCAATGGTCCGATCGGGAGGGAACGGTCCGATCGGACGGTCCGATATCTAATCGGACGGTCCGATCCCTGTGCGGACGGTCCAATCTGAGGATTCGGACCGTCCGATTGCTGGGCGGACGGTCCAGTGGATTCGCCGCCCTGGGGGACAGCGGCGAATGCCCGACGCATTCGTCGCCGGGCATTCGCCGCCGTCCCCCAGGGCGGCGAATCCACGTGGCCTCCCCGGGGCTAACGGCGCCGGCGCCGTTAGCTCCGGGTGACGGGGATGCCATTCGCCGCCCTGGGCCACGGCGGTTTTTAAATCCCGCCGTGGCCCAGGGCGGCAAAAGGTTAGTTTTGCAAATGATCCAAATCGAAAATTAGTTTTGTAAATTAAAAAAAAATTAAATTAGTAACAGTAAAAATTCACTTAAAGACCACCTGTGAATCATTCTCCAATGCCTATCAAAAAGCCCGACACCATATAAAATCCCTGTCCAAGACCGAGCGCATCCAATCTCTCTCTCACACTCCGAGCTCATCATCCAGGGGGCAGCAACAGCAGCAAAGGGTAGCGTCGGCAGCGATAGAGGAGGTGGATCTGGCAGTGGCGGTACCATGGCGGCGCCAGGATCTGTTGGACGACAGCGATAATTGGCGAGCCCTAGGGCGGTAGGGCTCGACAGCGGCAGCGGTGAAGAGCTGAGTAGCGGGGCTCGGCAGTGGCGACGGTGAAAGGGCTCAGGACAGCGCTCGGATCTGGAGCTCATGGAGGTCCTCCAGTCTGATCTGGAGCTCGTGGAGGTCTAGCACCGGCTCCTAGATCTGGCAGCGGTGGTGGAGGAGGGAGAGTGACGGTGACGGCTTCGCAACGGCGATGGATGGTGGTGACAGCGGAGAAGGGAGAGCGCCGGTGAGGGCGATGGTGACAGATGCCATCCGTTCCTGGATCTCACGGTGGTGGTGGAGGAGGGGAGAGACGGCGACCGCGATGGACGCCATCGGCTCCTGGTAGCAGCAGTGGAGAAGGGAGAGCGACGGTGAGGGCAATGGCAATGGACGCCATTGGCTCCTGGATCTGGTGGAGGGGGGAGCGACGACGACGTATGGCGATGGCTCCTGGATCTGCTATTTCTAGCTGCTTTTTATGATTATATTCATTTTTTCACCAAAAACCTTTTCATAAGCAGGTGGGTCTTAGGAAGGCGCGTCTCTTAAGGAACCCATATGTGAAAAATGATTTTCGCAGGCGGGTTTGGATCTGTTTGCAAAAATTGACGATTTTCATAGGTCTTTAGTTAGAGGCGGGCGTTTGGTCCGTCTGTGAAAACCGTTTTTGGCTGCCTGGAAAAATGGTTGTCTAAGTAATTGTAGGATCAAGATATCGACTGGAGGGGGGTGAATAGGTGATTTAAACAATTAAGCACATAATCAAGCTAACCTAAGTTGCTAGGTGTCACACCCTGAGTTTCCCTTTAAATAGAGCCACACAAAATATATTAAAGAAAAAGCCTCAAAGACATTATTTTAAAAGGCCAAGGAAAATAATTAAATAAGTAAAATACAAAATAATAAATTATCAGAGCTGAGAATATTTTTCCTATATTCTCCTTACCAAAACACACTAACAAGATTTTTATGAGAATTTTTAGAATAGTGGAAGTATTTTTAATAAATCAAAACAAATTATCGGAATTAAAATCCTTCTAGAAATTCTCTTTTTCCTTTTTCTTTCCTTCCTTTTCTCCTTGTCTTTTTCTTTCTTCCCGCTGGGCCGCGGTCCAGCGCTGTTTCTCGGCCTGTCGTAGCCCCAGCGCGCGCACGCCTCCCCGTGGGCCCCGCCTGGTAGTCGCTCCTCCACGTCTCCTCTTCCCCCCGCACCGTTGACAACTGGACCCTACCGCCAGTGTCCGCTCGCCCGCGCTGTTCTCCTCACCACTCCCACTGACATGTGGGACCAAGGCCCTACATGTCAGCTTCATCCCCAACCTCCAGCCGAATCGGCTGGGGAAGAGCGAGCCGACTTGGCTGTTCGATCCGCGCCTGTTGCCGTCCCCTCGCGCTTCGGCCCTTGATTCAAATGCCGCGGACTGAGTCCCCACGCCACTCCTGATGAGGACATCACTAGCTCGGATATGACCATAGCTACCTTCTGTATTCATCAACCAAAGGTGCATGTTTTCTACGTAAGATTTACGTGTTATATATTTGAATAATCGTTACTGCACCATGAGTTTTGTGTATTCTCGTTTGCAGATATACTTGCTTGGGTGAAGGGAAAGAGACCAAGCGCAAGGAACACATAGATGATCAAAGAAGTTGATTGGGGACCAAACCAAGACCTTACCCAAGTCTACTCCTACATCACCACGTCACTTTTGGTCCCTAGAAGGCAAGAGATGAAGTTCTGCACGTTTTGGATTCGGATTCGGGCCTCCTGACAGCATCAACTTCAAACGGACCTAGTCACTGATCTAGAAGGACTTTCGGGGTACATGAGTACTTGTTAGAAAGTTTATGAAGTCTACTTTCAGATGGTTTTGGTCCCACGTCAAAATTCCGTCTGAGCTGTCCGAAATCGTCGAAACAAGACACGTACCTCTTCTAGTTTGAGCCTGTTTTGAGTCTTGGGCCTTGTAATTATGTCGTGGGCTAAGCTCAAGGGGTGTGCGCTCTAGGGTTAACCCTAGGACGTCCCAACTCATATATATTCAGTAGCCGTCGTCGTTTAGAGTCGTGTTTTGCTTAGATTATTCTGCCATTGCAGTTTCACTGTCTAGATCGGTTTGTGGAACCCCAACTTCGTGTGCTAAGCATTCATCTACAATTCAGGTTGTGTTTTCTTTGTTCTTGTAAATATTTTCGATTGTTTGCAGGAGCAAAACCTTCGTGGTTAGGTCGACTGCGTGAGAGTGTGGCCAATAACAACAAGACGCGCGGGTGTAGCGAGTACGAGGTGACGATCTACTGATCGGAAGTCTCAAAACATGAACGTCCACACGTCGCCAAATCGAACCTATCGGAAGGTCGGGCACCTAGTGTCGCATCAAGTGGTATCAGAGCACAGGTTGCTCAATAGGTATTATCTGTTCCCATCTATCCATCTTGTAGAGGCCATGAGCCCCGGGTACCTCATCACATGCATATGGGTCACTCGGATAGAGGATGGGTCTAGTCTTGTAATTAGAGATATAGTAGCACCCGGTAGACTTTGTCTTGTACAATAAGAAATATACAGTCATAGTTGGGTAAATTGTATCTCTAAGAGGAGATCCCTTGGCCATATCCGGCTGGGACTCCTACCTTGTACCCTTATCCCCCAGTATATAAGGGGAGACAGGGCGCCCCCTAAGGGCAGAAGATCATAGATCAACACAATTTTCAAAGGAATAACACCACAACTGGACGTAGGGTATTACCTCACATTGAGAACCTGAACCAGTATAAATCTCCCCGTGTTTCTTTGCAATCCACCGAGTTTTCATCCGCCAAGTAGCCTCATTCATATTGCCGGTGTAAAATATCGACAGTTGGCACGCCAGGTAGGGGCTTCGGCGAGATCTACATCAACAGGCTTGATGGATCCAACAACAGGAGTCGACGGCGACAAATTCTCCCCCGAAGACACAATTTCATTCAGAAGCCTCGACTTCATCGCTGACATGTTCGGCAACCTCGCCTTGGCTGACGTAGATCTAATCCAACCAACCGAGGAACCAGCCGACTCCGCGCCAATCGGCCAACAAGACACCGCAGTCACCGTCATCGATCTACTGCGGCAATCTTCCACTTCGTCGAGCCTCGGGACAACTCTCTCCTTCGGCGTCCGACTCTCGTTAGGCCTTGAGCCAGCCCAGGTCGGGCTAGGAAGGGGAGAGATCGTCAATCTCCCGCACGAGCTCGGCAACGCCGCGGATCTACATCTTACGCGGCAGACCCGATCCCCCACGGTTCAGTTTGGACATGGCTCAGAGCCGCTCCGGATCGGATCTAGGGAGGTCGGAGTCGTCCTTACTCTGATCAACTACTCGGATTCTGACTCCAAGTCGGACAGCGGTTCGAACATCAGTTCAGACAGCAGTCTGGCGAGTTTCCTTTTGCCCCGCGAGATCTTCATGGCTTCAACCCCTCCACCAGAGGTACGCCGACTACAAGAGGAGCAACAAGAGGAGGCACGCCAACTATGGCAACAGGAGGAGGCCGACCGTGAGTGATGTGGACGTGGGTGTCCCGATCTTTCGATGAGAGGATAAGTCAATTGGATGGAGCGACGTTGGCGATCCGACTACAACCGTCCAGGGACGTTGCGCCTTAGCAATCGTTACACCAACTCCAGAGATTGTTCGCAATCTTGACGGATGCACGATCAGCCCAACCACGAGAGTAGATTGTTCCTTTAAGCAATCGAGAACTAGCAAGAACAAGATAAACAAGCAACTCAATTTGCGAATAAAGATGAAGGTTTAATTCAAGAGAACAAACGGTGGGGTTCCGAAGACGAGCAAATCGGCGATCTAACCGATCACGGGATTACACGGTAAAGTAGCGACGCTAACTTGAATCTAACAAAACCTAATCTGCTTGTGGCGGCTCTAAAGGCATTAATAGGATGGGAGGACGACCACAGGGGTGTTGGGGTCATTCTCCAACCCTAGGATGCGTCCCTAATGGACCCAACTTGATACATGGGCCTTCGGCCCAAAACCGGTGACGCAACACCTTAAATAGGAAATCTCTTGTCATTAAAATGATGATTGCGGAGGATTCCGAGCAGATATGAGCATGAATCTAGATCCGCTGGAAAGTAGACTTGATAAGCTTTCCGTGAAGTACTAGAACTCCCAAATCGGAGTTCGTATGAAGTCGTGGCGGCCATCACAAGTTGGTGCTGTTGTACAGTCCGAATCCAGCCTGCGCGAATCCCTTTCCTTGGTGATCTCCTCCCTTTCCTTGTTGATCTCCTCCATGTGTAGGTGTGGCCGTATCGTTGGTGGTGATGTTCTCATCAGTGAGGCTCGCAACGATGAGCTACACAAGGCTGGGTAAACCGCTCAGCAACAAATCCTCTAGACTAGAGTCGGTGACCACGACGTCTTCGTCACACCTTAGCAGAACGTCGTGGCCGCTGCAACCCTGCTGGACACGCTCTAGCTCGGGCCTGATCACCAGGCCACCCCGACTATCGCCAAGATTAAAGCCATGATCACAGCTGCCGCATGCCAGCAGCACCAGCAGTCGGGCAAAACACTTATACCGACCAACCGGTCGGGTTCTCCAGCGGCAATCTCGTCCGCATCAGCGCGACGCTGGGCGGCCGGCTCAAGTCAACCGCACGAGGATTCATGGCAAACATCACTCGGCAACACCAACAACAATCGGCGGCGCCACCAGAACGATCGCCGGTTCAACCAAGACCTCTGAGTCCACTTACAACGCAACCTCCGCCACAACATCAATGCTCGGCACCGCGAACGCGAAGAGGACGAGCGCCGCCAAATGGAGGACGAGCATGAGCGCTTCGGCCTCCACCATGAGCGGTTCAACCGCCGCGATCGGAGTCGGAGCCCTCACTAAGATGAAGGCGTTCTAGTTTTCACCCACAAGCTACAGGACATCGACTGGCCATCGGGCTTCAAGCCTACGGGGATTGAGAAATACGACGGCAAAACCAACCCCGAATCCTGGTTCACCGTATATACTCTGGCAATCTGAGCTACCGGAGGTGACCACAAAGCCATGGCTAACTACCTCCCGGTTGCCTTGGCCGACTCAGCTAGGACATGGCTAACAGGCCTCCCGAGGCGGTCAATCGGTTCCTGGGGAGAACTCAGGGAGCGGTTCATCGCTAACTTCCAAGGGACCTACGAGAGGCTGTCGTCCGAGCACGATTTATACCAACTGCACCAGAGAAAGAATGAGTCTCTGCGCGAATTTATCAAGAGGTTCTCCGAGAAGCGTAACCAAATCCCAATGATTAAGGACGAGGTCGTCATCGCCGCCTTCCGCAAGGGAGTAAAGGACGCCCTGTTCATCGCAAAATTCACTCGGAAGCCTCCAGCCACCGTCAGGGCTCTCTTCGATATGGCAAATAAATACGCCGACTTGGCCGAGGCGGTCACAGAGGTCCTCAACGAGAAGAAGGAGTCCTGACAGAAGGACTAAATGGCAAAAGTAGACAATAAGCCATCACAGAACAAGTCTGGCAGCCGCAAGCAGAAGTCGGACAACGAGGTGGCCAACGTGGAGCACACTCGGCCGCGGCCCCCAAGGAACAACGAATACCAGAAGGATATGAATGGGCCTTGCCCCTTCCATCCCAAGGGCAAGCACGTAGCCAAGGATTGCTTCATGCTCAAGAAATTTGCCTCCAAGTAGACTTCATCGTCTGGCGCCAACAAGGACAAAGACAAGCCAGACTTAGGCCCGGCCGACGATTTTCAAGATCCCTAGGCCGAGCTCAACCACATCTTCGGAGGGCCATCCGCGTATGAGTCCAAGCGAAAGCAGAAGCTAACAGCACACGACGTCAACGCGGTCTCTACAGCAGACGGCCCCCAATATTTGCGTTGGTCAGAAATGCCCATCACATTTGACCGCGCAGATCACCCCGATCGGGTCTCACACCCAGGACGCTACCCACTCGTCCTGGACCCGGTCGTCAAGAATATCAAGCTGAAGAAGGCCCTCATAGACGGAGGCAGCGCGCTCAATATCCTCTTCGCCAAGACCCTGGATGAGATGAAAATCTCTCGTTCAGAACTGCGGCCGAGTACTGCGCCCTTCCACAGGATAATTCTCGGCCTGTCTTCAACACCCCTTGGGCAGATAACCTTGCCGGTCACCTTCGACACGCGGGATAACTTCCATACAGAAAATATCTGCTTTGAAGTCACCGACTTCGAGACCACGTACCACGCGATACTCAGACGACCGGCACTCGCCAAATTCATGGCGATACCGCACTATACCTACATGGTGCTCAAAATGCCCGGGCCAGCAGGAGTCCTCTCCCTCCGCAGCGACGTCAAGCAAGCCTTCACCTGTGACAAGGAGAGCTGCGAGTTGGCTCAATTACAAGAGGCGGTAGTCGGACGCAATAGCATTCAGCAAGTCGTCACACCCGAAGTCGAGGGTGACCAAGTTCTAGCCAAAAAAGCAGCGAAGTCAAGAATTTTAGCGGACTCTGACACGAAGAAGATCCCTCTGGACCCTTCCGACCCCTCCAAGACTGCGCTAGTCGGGACCGGACTCGACCCCAAATAGGAAGACGCACTCGTCACCTTCCTCCAAGCCAACAAAGATACCTTCGCGTGGAAACCGTCCGACATGCCGGGCGTACCAAGGGAGGTGATCGAGCACGCCCTCAACGTCAAGGCAGACGCCAAGCCAGTCAAGCAACGGCTACGGCGCTTCGCACAAGACCGTAAAGATGCTATCCGGGAGGAGATAACCAAGTTTCTCGCAGCCGGGTTCATCAAAGAGGTCTATCACCCGGATTGGCTGGCAAACCCAGTCCTGGTCCGGAAGAAAAATGGTAAATGGCGCATGTGCGTCGACTACACCAATCTCAACAAGGCATGCCCCAAGGACCCTTTTGGTCTACCCAGAATAGATCAGGTGGTGGATTCAACCGCAAGGTGCGAACTTCTCAGCTTTCTTGACTGTTACTCGGGATACCACCAAATCAGCCTCAAGGAGGAGGACTGCCCAAAGACGTCTTTTATCATGCCGTTTGGAGCGTACTACTACATCACTATGCCGTTCGGTTTGAAAAACGCTGGAGCAACGTATCAACGGGCCATTCAGCGGTGTCTACACACTCAGATCGGGCGCAACATGGAAGAATACGTCGACGACGTGGTGATCAAGACCAAGTCCAAAGAAGATCTCATCGCTGACCTGGAAGAAACCTTCCAAAATCTTCGAAGATTCAAGATGAAGTTGAACCCGGAAAAGTGTGTCTTCGGTGTGCCATCCGGCAAGCTACTCGGCTTCATCGTCTCGCATCGCGGCATCGAGGCCAACCCGGAGAAAGTCAACGCAATCATGAACATGCCACCCCCGACTAGCCAGAAGGACGTCCAGAAGCTGACAGGCTGCATGGCGGCACTCAGCCGGTTAATTTCCCGACTAGGCGAACGGAACATGCCCTATTTCAAACTATTGAAGAAAGCAGACAATTTCCAATGGACTACCGAAGCCCAGCAAGCCTTCGAAGACTTCAAAAAATTTCTCACATCACCACCTGTGTTGGCGTCACCCATGCCCTAAGAACCGCTAGTGCTATATCTGGCGGCAACTACTCAGGTAGTCAGCACGGTGCTGGTGGTCGAGCGATCCGAATGGCTAGTCTACTTTGTCAGCGAGGTCCTTGCCGACTCGAAGATGAGATATCTGCAGGTTTAGAAGCTATTCTATGGCCTATTCATCACTGTCCAAAAGTTGGTGCACTATTTCCAAGTACATCAAGTCACAGTGGTCACATTGTACCCACTCGGGGACGTCCTGCATAACCGCAAGGCCACCGGCCGAATCGCTAAATGGGCTCTCGAGTTGATGGCCTTCGACATCACTTTTCAGCCACGGACAGCAATAAAATCACAAGCTCTAGCCGACTTTGTGGCCGAGTGAACAGAAGTTCAGATGCCAACATCAGCAGCAAAGCTAGAGTACTAGACAATGTACTTCGACGGTTCGCTAAGGATCGGCGGCGCTGGGATCGGTGTCGTACTGACATCCCCCACCGGCGAAAAACTCAAGTACGTTCTCTAAATCCACTTCCCGGCTTCCCACAACGTCGCCGAGTACGAGGCACTTATCCACGGGCTCCGCATTGCTATATCACTCAGCATCCGCCGACTGGTTGTGCAAGGAGATTCTCAACTCGTGGTGAACCAAGTCATGAAAGACTGGACATATCTTGACGACACAATGGCGGCATACTGTCAGAAGGTTCGGAAGCTGGAAAACAAGTTCGACGGGCTGGAGATAACACATGTCCTACGACAATACAATGATGCTGCAGACGAATTGGCAAACATGGGATCTAAGCGAGAAGCGGTCCTGACAGGGATATTTATCGAGCAACTTATGGAGCCATCAGTGAAGAAGAAACCAGTGCTAGAGCAGTCGGGAGGTGAACTTACCCCGGCAACAGACGAAGTACTGAACATATGGTAAGACTGGCAGACTCCTGTTCTCAAATTTCTCCTGGACGATGAACTCCCAGAAGATCGCAGTCAAGCCGAACAAATTAAGTGTCGAAGCAAGAGTTTTCTAGTCGTCGGAGAAGACCTGTACCGAAGAAGTGTATCCGTTTTCCTCATGCGCTGCGTCACCACCGAGGAGGGCAAGCAGATTCAGCAATCGATCCACTCGGGCATACGTGGCAACCATGCCGCATCCAGGACGTTAGTCGGCAAGGCTTACCGGTAGGGATTTTTCTGGCCAACAATAGTAACAGACGCCAAAGACATTGTTCGCACAAGCGAGGGTTGCCAGTTCTACGCAAGACAAACCAATCTCCCAGCCCAAGAACTACAAACAATCCCAATCTCTTGGCCCTTTGCAGTATAGGGGCTTGACATGGTCGGGCCTTTCAAGAAAGCGCCAGGAGGGTTCACACACTTGTTCGTCACAGTAGATAAATTCACGAAGTGGATTGAGGCAAAACCCGTTGCTACCATAACAGCGGCACGAGCAAAGGATTTCATCATGAGTATATTATACCGATTCAGGGTCCCTAACCGCATCATCACGGACAACGGCACTCAGTTCACGGGCGGCGTATTTCAAGATTTCTATGATGATTTCGGCAACAAGACCTATTATGCCTCTGTGGCGCACCCGCGGAGCAATGGGTAGGTTAAACATGCCAATGGTATGGTCTTACAAGGTATCAAGGCCAGGATATTTGATCGATTACAACCATACGCGGGCCGGTGGGTATAAGAGCTCCCATCTGTTCTCTGGTCTCTCAGAACAACGGTTAGTCGGGCAACAGGGCAATCCCCTTTCTTTCTGGTCTATGGTGTCAAGGCTATGCTACCAACCGAGTTAGAGTTCGGCTCTCCATGAGTTCAGGCTTACTTAGAAGACACCTCAAACAATACCCGATTGGTCGAACTAGATTAGTTGGAGGAAGCAAGGGACACCGCAATAATTCAGTCGGCAAGGTATCTTCAAGGCCTGCGTCGCTACCACAATTGCAATGTCCGTGGCCGCATCTTTTTGGTCGGAGATCTCGTCTTGAGAAAAATACAAACCACCAAAGACAGGCATAAACTATCCCCAATATGGGAAGGGCTGTTCATTATAGCCAAGGTGACGTGGCCAGGCGCCTACCGACTGAAGACTGAAGACGGTGCCCTCATCAGCAACTCATGGAATATAGAGCAGCTACGTCCTTTCTATACCTGAGTCTTATACTTTTCCATGTGTACAGATTCCTCTTACTACGTCGCTTGTTCCAACCGAGTAGTGAGTCGGGGGCTGCATGTATTATATGTGCTTTGTCAATAATATACGAGCCTATTTTACTTAAGTTATGAAGTTTTGCAACGACTTTGTTATGTTTGCCCGAGTACAGCTTTCTGCGGTGAACGATTTTATTAAGTTCCTATAGATTATCTCGGCGTAAACTATATAGTCGGGTAAAGCTAATGACAACTGAGTAATAATTCAGAGCTTGGCGGCATTGCACATATATTTACACATGTCTTTACAAAAATTCATATACACCGACTGCATGATGGACTGTTCTTACATACCCAGGTCCCGGGCGATCACTTCCGCAGTCGGCCTCACCTTGGCTATCAGCTCCAGCACCTCCTCAGGTGTCGTCTCCTCGGTGAACCCCTCCCCGATGGCCTCAATATCTGCCCTTGGGTAGATTGACTTGGTCATCGCTAGGGTTTGGGCCACGCCAACAATAGTACGCTCATCTGAGTACCTCTTCAAGATACTCCGTGCTTCGTTAAGGCGCGCCTGCACCTGAGACACCGTGTTGGAGCTGGTTCCCACATAATGAGGATCCATCATGTCAAGGAGCCCTTTCACGGACTCGGCAAGGATCTCCCGTGACTCCTTGACGACCTTTATCTCCTCTGCAAAAGCCTGGAATTGGATTTGGGCATTGGCTCTAGCAGCTGCCCGGGTTCACCAACAAGTAAACTTGTCAGGCAAAACTGTAGACGAAGCACTTAATGGATTGGTTAAGATCATTGTCAGAGCGGAGACTTACTTTTGTAGTCAGCCTCCTACTTGGCTTTGGCCTTCTCCAGTTCAGCCTTTTCCTTCTCAAGCTTGGCGTTGGCCTTCTTCAAGTCGGCCTTTTCTTTCTCAAGCTCGGCCTTGGCCCTTGTCAAGTCGGCCTTGTCTTTTTCAAGCCCGGTCTTGGCTCTCTCGGCCTCCTTTAGCTGGATTTCTCCCCCTGTTCGGGTCTTTAGCTTGGCTTCGAGGGCTGCACATCAGAATAGTCAAGTACTCAACGTGCAGTCAAGACACAACTGGGCAGTCGAAAACAACACAGCTGAAGAAACATACTAAGGGCTCAGTCAGGAAGATGTTCGGGAGACTTACTTCCAATCTTCTTGGCTTGGTCCCAATTTTCCTCCTTGAGTTGAGTAACGGCTCCCTTCAGCCAAGACTCCCTCCCCTGGTGGCGCTGCTCCAATTCGGTCTTTAAGGCCCGGAGCTGGTCCAATTCTTGGAGCTGGGGGGCAAGCCGGGTCAAGACCTCGTTCATCCTCTCCAAGCGATCAACAATTTTCTACTCAAGGAGAAACAGAGCAAAACAGAGTCAAGCATCAGAACATTCGTGCAAGGAGGACTACCAAGACTCCAATACGGCGAAAGTCATACCTGAATCCCCTGGGACGCGGCGATTGCGGCGTGAAGCAAGTCTTCACGCTCCTTCTCCACCGCGACCTCGTCATGCTTGTAACTCCTTGCAGTCCCGTCGGGGGCCACCCAGCGGAATGTCCTCGGGAACTTGCGGGGAGGGGCCTCGAGCCTGGGGAGGTCTGGTCTCTCCGACGACGACGACGATGACGATGACGACGGCGACAAGGACGGCGACAGGGTCCTGGCCCCTAACTCGGCAGCCTCCGGGGCCTTGGGGGCTGGCTTAGGGGCTGGGGCGACAGCTTCGACAACCACCCCTTGGTCGGCCGATGTTGTCGGCCTTGCAGTCGGGACGATCTCAGTTTCTACAACTAAGACCGTCGCCGGCTCAGCAGGTGTGCTCGCTGGCTCTAGCTCAGCTGGGGCTAGCTCAACAACGGGGGTAGCTGGAGAGGTCTTCTTGAGATCAATGTCAGCCCGCTTCCTACGTAACGAGTCAAACATCAATATGCTACCATGCCGAACAAGATTTTTAGAAGACCTAGAGCAACCTACTTCTTGGAGAACTTAAGCCTTTGTCCGAGGGATCCAGAGGTCGGCACTGGAGGGCCGCTGGCTGTCGGGCCTGAGGGCACGGTAGTCAGTGGCGGTGTTTCTGTCCTGGTCAACCCCGCTCGCGGTGCAGCCGGCTGGGATGCCCGGGTACTCGGCGGCACCTTTCTTGGGCTCGATGTTACTGAGCCTGGTAGGCTGGACCTGACCTTGTTCTCGGTGGCACTCGTATTGGGCTCGATGATGCTGAGCTCAACTGCACTGGTCCCGGTCTGGGACTCGACGGCCTAGGGGCTGTACCAGCGGTGTCTTTTATTCTCAGACTCTCGGCTGCGGCACTCGGCCTCATAACTTTCTTCTTGCCCTGATCTACAACAGGTCTCTTCCCCACTCTCTTGGAGTCGGACTGGGCAGCAAAAGGACTTCTCGGCCTTTTCTTCGACTTCATGGCCGACAGTGTTCGAGAGTTGTCATCGAACTCCTCACATGTCTGCAAGCAGTTCAACAATACATTTTACACATTCTGGAGCCAATCTAGGCCTATATCTGCAAGCATTCACCACAGATGAACTACAAGACAGCATCAGCAAGGGTTACCTTTGGGCACGGCCTCTTCTGGCTATAAGCCGCCACAGACTGATCTGTGTCTTCAGTTTTGATCACCCCACTGGCAAAGAAATCCAGCAGGATGTTGGTCACCTTGTACTTGTCCACCAGGTCGGAGTATTCCCGGCTGGGATCATCTTTGCCCTTGTAGTCCCAGCCGAAATGACACCTCAACTTCAGCGGCCTGATGGACCGAGTCAAGAAACGTCTGGCCACCCATGGACCAGTCAACCTGGCTTTCTTCACCTTGTCAATCCTGCCAACGAGAGTGTGAACTTGCCCCATTTCTTCAGAGGTGGGCAAAGACGACCACTTGGCAATAACCACCGGGGGTAAACCCATAAAAGGGGGAAGGCTTGGCTCAAGATCAGAGCAGTAAAACTATTCCTTATGCCAACCTTTGAGAGAAGATTTCAGAGGGATATTGAAATAGGTCCTCTTCATCTCGTTCCTGAGTTGGATGCCGGCCCCCCAATCACTTGGATTTTACTCTTGAAGGGCTGGGGCTTGATATGGAATAAATATCTAAACAGATTCAGATGGGGTTCTACACCTAGGAAGCACTCACAAAGAGTCACAAAAATGGAGATTTACAAGATCGAGTTGGGATTCAGATTCACCAACTCAAGTTCATAAAAAGCAAGAAGCTGGCGGAAGAACTCGGAAGATGGAAGAGAAAGACCCCGGTGGAAGAAAGAGGCGAAAACGACGGTCTCACCGTCCTGGGGCTCCGGAACCGTCCTGGCGTGGGCAATGGCTGGGCTTGTAGCGTTTCTTCTCCCTCTCCTAAGTACCGTTGGTGAGAATGGGCGTGATGGAGTTGGGTCGGCTCGGGGTCGGGTTGATCGGCTTCCGGATTCATTGTGGTGCAAGGGGGGTAGCCTGGCCGATGTGGGGTGTCCTATAGGCAGGTGTAACCTCAGCGTGGTGTGGATGGTTAGGGAGAGGTTGCGTGAACGGTCCTATCACAGCCTCTCGCGGGGTGTTATGGTGATACGTCGGCACACAGGGACGTGTGTGGGGCTGTGTTTTGTGAGTACAGTTGTACACCTCTGATCAGACTAAATCTATTCGAATAGCCGCGCCCATGGTTTTAGGCGATTGGTCAAGACTCACCGTGATTAGTCTCACTATAATAAATTGACATGCAAATTTTGCTGTAGTGTTAGGATGGATGGTTGGGCCTGATTAACGTGGTGTAACGTTAATCAGTGGAAGATTAATATTGTTCAATTAATCAATATTTTTACTGTTTGTGAACTACTATTATTTGTAATTGTTTTTTCGCAAATAAACCTCTAGCCTATCTTTGTCTCCCGTGCATCGTGCATAATTGCGGGTGTGATTTGTTGAGTACTGTGGGTGTTACTTAGTCTTGCTCCCTTTCCCCCTCTCAGTGGTGGAGTACCTGTCCGACGAGGATCAGCAAGAGGACTAGGCTGGCTCTGCCGTCGGATAAGAATAAATGCCTGTGGAATGGAAGTCTCGCTTGGCTCGCTATAGATAGGCTTTATTTATCTTTACCACTGCATTTATGTAAGATAATGTTGTATTTCTGTTTGTAAATGTGCACAGTGCTTATTGACAATGAGAATGATTACACCTCTCGTTGCTAATATCGGCAAAGCTAGCAGAAATTACCATTGCTTGTCTTGCTTCTTGCTTGTTTCTCCCTATGTTCCTGTTCTTGATTTTGTTTGTTGTTTCTATGCTCTGTTTTCTTTTTTGTCTTTGTTTTTATTTTCTCTGTCTTTTTTTTTTGTTTTTGTTTTTTTTTTTTTTTTTTTTTTCTTTTTTTTGGTGTTTGTGGCGCGTTTTTTTGCTTTGTTGCTGTGGTTGTTTGTTCTGGTTGTGTTTGGTGGTGTTGCTCCTGGGCTGGGGCAGTTTTTGGGTGCCCAGGTGAGAACAGGTTGTGGTTGGGGTTTGATGGGTATGGTGGTTGGTGGTATTTTGGTGGAGGTGATTCAGGGGAAATTCCATGGTGGAGTAACAGGATCCGAAAATCCTGCTGGATTTTTTGACAGTGGGGCGATAAAAACTTAGCAGATACAAGGTACTGTGGCGGACTTCGATAGCCGAAACGAGGGCGGTGCCAAATGCCTCTTTGATGCTGTTTGTTAGTTAATATCACTATGAGTATAGCAGTTGGTCGAGAATGTGTAAATGTATTAAAGTTGAACTGTTGAGTGTGAGGTTGATGGAAATTGAAATGTGGATGAGTGAAGGCGAGAACCCTAGCGTCAGAGAGTGGGAGGTTTGTAGATGGATAAATGAGGGTGGGCGAGAGTTTGAGATAGACGTGGTGTAGGTGGTAGGGACAGTGGGTTGAGTCCTTCCGGAAGGTGGGTAGAGTAATGGAGAAGGTGGGAGTAATCGGCTTCGCAGGGGGTTGAAGGAAGCGATGATAAGTGTGGCGAGTGTAGTGGTTGGTTGGAAGGTTGTTTTAAGAAGTGGTTGCCAGGTTTCAAAATTTGTTTAACTAAGGGTCCGGTATGACGACGTCATTGGTTTTTATATTCAGCTGTGTTTGTGCTGACTCATCTACGCGCTCGGTAACATGCAGGCGTGGTATCATCAGTTAACTCAAATTACATTTCAAATAAGAATAGTTAGTCTACAATAAATGCTTGTCATTAATTTACCAAAATAAATGATGAGAGCCTAGATGCTTCAGTAGTGACAGTGCCTAGTCATGTCATGTGGCGCTCCTTAAAATTCTTTATTTGTTTCATGCCAAATTACACCGTGATACATGATTTCTTTTTTGCGATTGCGGGATACATTGATTTTGAAAATAAAAAATACCAAGTTTTGTGCTTTACATTTTCGAAATGGAGGCGTGTTAATAAAAAAAATATTTACGAGCAAAACTTAAAGTTACTAGAATACACCTTCATTTCAGACTAGATGGATTCCACTCCACATTATATAGTACAGAATGCTTCATTACTTCGCCCAGCATATTCTACAACAAACTGCATTCAAAAACTCCAGAAAACAAATAAGAAGTGTCTTGTCGGGTCATCAAATTCTCTTGTTTTCGTTTTATCCAAACACAATTTATGTAGGCACATGCACCAGTGTAAACCAAAAGCACTTATTATTTCAATAGAAAACGTATTAGCCTCATTTTTGAAAACTGGATGGATTTCCGATTGCCTCGATTGATCTAAATTTTCTTTTAAAATAAAAATTATTTAATTTTGAACAAAAGTTATTTTCATCCGGCTCTAGCTGCGGTTTGTTAGCTCATTAATTGAAAAACAGTCTCAATTCGATAGATAATATAAATTATTAAAAAAAATTAATTTGATGAAGAAACCTCGATAAAAAGTTTATCAAACTTTTTCTCCACCTCTATATAGGGGTAGATATTGAGGAGCGGGAACTGGGTCCACGTCGTCTTTGTTCGTTAATGATGAGCTGGTCGGTACGCTCAGTTATTAGGAGCTTTAGCTGCTTTGGCTTGTTTGCCAGCAGTAGTTCTGTTAACCTCTGAGTTGACGTATGGGCACATGGTGAGTGAATGGTTACGGTTGTGCGTAAAGGGAGGTTAGCATGCCTCAGAGAAATGCTAAAATCTGGAGCGAAAGGCTAAAAGTTGGAGTGAAGTGAGCAGGCTTTACATTCGTTGTTAGGCAGTGGGCTTGTGGTTTTGCAGAGTTGCGATTTGCATAGTTCTATCGGTTGAGAGGTTGGTGTGGATGTTGGAGTGTGTGTGCTGAAGGTTTCATGGCTTTGATAGAGGTATCAGCTTCACTGGAGTCGCGCGTATGGAACATGACAGATAGGCATGAAAAGGTACAATTGTTTAGTAAATTTTTAGAAACTGTTCCGATCAACTATTCTTCATTTGAGTTATAAAATGTTATAAAAACTATATGCTTCATATAAGTAATAAAATTTGCCGACATTGTTTATTAACTTGAAAGAAATTGGTGAAGGTCTTGAATACTTACACCGAAGTCGACAGATGTTGTTGGCATAGAAAGAATTAACTAGGATATTAAGCAATCCATGGAGAGACTGGAGTGACAGAGAGACGTTGCTTGTTCTATTTTTGGCTAATTTCACAGTTTGTATTTGTTTAGCTTCGTTTATTTAAGGTTTGTTTTTATTAACTTTTAGTGTGTTTGTGCTTTGCTTGCTCTTTGGTCCTGTTTATGAGTGTATGAGAATATCTCTGTTTATGATCCTAATTTTTGTTGTGTACATATTGTGCTTTCTAAATTAGAACTAGAAATAACGTTATACCGTATGGTTCTAGTAATATGTAGACTAGGTATAATAGGCTTTATTTGTTGGCCGTAACTGATAAAAACTGATGAGTTTTTAAATATTAAACTGATGCCTTTTTGGTTTTGTTGGGTGCTTTGAATGTATAGTTTCGAATTTAAAGATAGGGTGGACTTTCATGATGCTGTGTACTATATGGAAAGTAGTAACTGTATAGTTCTAGAGGTTTGGTAAAATTGGTTTAGGGTGGTTATTGCTGGTGTACACATGATAAAGACTATTAAGCTTGTGCAGGATACGTTCCTTTAGCTGGATTCAGTTGGCGAAGTATTCTAGCTGGATGTACGTGTTTTTTGTATAAAGATTAAAAGCTTCTGCTTCGGTGTGGTTAGGAGTGGAGCTTTATTCTTATTAAGAAAGTGAGTGTGGTAAAACTTACGGTTTTACAGGTGGCCTTTGTAGGCTGTCATTGGATAGGTATATATAATTGATCTAGTGCCTATTCATTTTATGTTTATGGTATTTCGAGCTGGCCGGTGGGATGTTCTGGATTGTTGGGAACGGGCTCGGCTATGAGTTGTTGTGTAGGGAATGGAAGTGTGATTTCATGTTGATGGTGTAGACGTAGCGGGTGTTGAACGGGGACTATGAGGCAATCCAGAGCGTCAAGTCGGTACTTGGGGAAGAATGAGGAGTAATTTTCGTACGCAGTTGTGAAAGGATACACGAATTTTCTTACGTGTGGCTTTAGAATGTTTTGCGGGTCTATCCTTCTATGAAGTGAATTGTTATCTCAGTCTGTATTCTTGTGAGATGTTTCTAACTGTTTGTTGGTCTTTGTTATAATAGTGTTGTCGACGTAGGGTTGCCATAGTTAACTATTATTAACTGATACGTTACTTATGGTCGGTAATATTTTATTTACAAGGATAAATTCAGAATAGGAAATAGTTTCTATAAAGTAATGGGACAGAGAAATATAGTTGACAGGGCCAATTGTGAATTAAAGCAATTTGAGAATTTTGGCGAGAATTTATAAATTTGATGAAATGGATAGCAAAATGTTTCACTTGAGAAATTGAAAAGCAAAGTGTGGTTTTTATTGGTTGCTTTAATTATGGTGAAACAATGGTTGATGATTTCAAGTTGAATTTTTTTTGACAATTTTAGGGATTTTTTATCTTATTTCAAATATCCATGTTTTGGCTTAAGTGTAATGTATGTTTTGTTTATTTTATAGAATTAATTTATTTTTCGCTACATTGTGAGAGGTGTATTTGTTTTTCTGGATAAAGTTTTATGTTACATAGTTGATGTTGTTATTGTGGGTTGTCAGGTCATCATGGAATGGGTATTGGAGGGAGGTCGATAAAAGAACCAGGTGGGTTAATGGCGTGTGTGCAAAAATTCAGGGCCCTAGGTGGGAATTGGCGAAACTTGATAGGCACTAAGAATGTATATTCTCTGTAATTTCTGAGCGTGATTCTCGTCTTGGTGTGTATATGGAGGTAGGCGTAACATGGGCGCATAAGGCTATGGGCACTGGGGTATAGGTGTCATGATACGGCTTATGGTGACGCGATTCGGAGCTTATAACGGGGTAGATTTGGTCATACCGGACAAAATCTACTTTGATGGGTGAGTCAGTCCATATTTAAGTTGTGCTTCCAACATAATTAGTGATGTGGGACTAACAACAATTCCCTGTGGAGGCATAGGACTGGTCTTATTAAGCTATGTGCACTCGGATAGGGCTGGGAACTTGTATTGAGATATAATAGACACGTGATTTACTTGTTACAGAAAGGATATAACAGTTTTTAGCCGGATAAGATGTATCTTAGAAGGATCTTTGGCGTATCGGATAGATTTTATTTGTACTGTGGGAGCCATGGGCCGGGTATCACTTCAGCAATGGGCCACTTCGGATAGAGGATGGGCAGACATGTATTGAGATAGACGCACCGGAGGCTGTGCCTTGGTATAATACGGAAATAGCTTAGTGGTATAGGATTTATTTAAGAAGTGAAATTTTTGGGTCGTTCCGCTGGGATCCTTACATGTACCTGTGGTAGAATATTAAAGGGAGGGAGGGCGCGCCCTGAGGGCAGCAGATCAAATTGATGAAAGCCACCTAGAGGAATACACTCTGGAGTAGGGTTTTTCAATCGCGGGCCTGAACGAGATAATTCTCATGTTCTCTGGGCAATCACGAATTCAGGTGCGAGTAGCCTTGTATTATTGCCGTGCAAGCATGAAGTTGGGCGCCAGGGGTGGGAGCGGAGCCGGCGATTCTTCATAGAGGTGTGATGGTTTTTGCCCATAATGGAGTATAAGGGCGAATAAGTTTCAATGGAGACATCTTGGTCACTTGTCGGGGAGTCTTGACGGTTTAGTCGCGTAGATTCTCGCAATCTTTCTTGGTGAGGGATCCGGAGGGTTCTCGCAGGTCAAGGAGCTGGCGTGTGCGGGTCGCAGCGGTTCTTGTGACGGAGGCGCAGGAGATGTGATGACGTCGCATCTGCGTAATCGGGGGTTATCACTGTATACGAAGGGTCACGCGTACCTCAGTGCCGTGATATCGGGGATACGACTTTGGGGCTTAGAGAGCTAGATTCGGAAAGGTCATTCTAGGTGGAGGGGAGATTTGGAGGATGGCGCGTTGGGGTACCCGAGGCGGGTGTATAAGGCAGTGAGGGGGGAGGGGTAGATGTCTATGTCGTCGCGTAGGGATATGGAGTGGTGCAGGGCGTCCGGACGTCTGTGCATCTAGCAACGGCGCCGGGCAGACCGATCCTTGGATCGGGGCCGACGAGCGATTCAAGTTTGGACAGGGTCATGACCTGTCTTTCAAATGTGGTATCTAAGGGAGGTCGGGAGTCGTCTACTCGATAAACTATAGTGAGTCCGAGATCCTAGTCGGATGGGGTTCGAGAAACATCGTGATCACTGTGCGCAAGCTTGGGTCCTCTCCCGGTGTATATCGGGAGATCTTCATAGGTTTCAATCTTTGGGCCTACAAGCTGTGTTTCGAGGTGCGTGACTTTATGGTGGAAGGGAATGGGAAGGGAGAAGGGCTTGAGATTGCGATGACCGCGTACGGGTTCGTATCAATGAAGAGTTGTAGGCCAGGGCACTGAAATAAGTAGTGTGTGTGGCCGGTCAGGCAAGTACGGTTTGACATTGCGTTCTGTCAGAGTGCGTTAACGGCGGGGGGGCGAGGGAGTGGTTCTGGGCGAGCCGGTAGCAGCGAAGATCTTCCAAACAAAGGTCGGTGGGCGCACACAAAACTTGACTGTTTAGTTACAAGCACATATAAAGAATAGTACGATGGAGCGGTGTATATTTTGAGCGGGCACATATATTGTTGGAACTGCAGCTCCAGCTCTGCTTGGAGCCGGATCATTCACGGTGCGATCACTAATATCGGCAGATCAGCGGGAATGATTACTAGCTGCGAGGCAGAGGGTGTCAAAGGATACAAGTCAGAGGGCACGTCACTGTACTCAGACCCATGCGGGTCGAGTGAATAAAGCATGAAGGTAATGGATGGAGTAGCTAGCGGGTCTCCGCGGCGGAGTCATCTGTACTCTAGCAGGACTTGCCATGAGGTTGTGCGCTGTGATGAGCGGGCGCCCGGCTCGTGGACGAGAAGGTCGCCAAACAACACTCGGCTACATACGCAATTTCCGGGGTTCGGCGTACCATGAGAATCGGTCGCGGGCGACCGGCTCAGGTCAGAGACTCCGACTTGCGCATTACCGCGATTTCGGGTCCCACTAAGGGCGCGGCGCGAAAAGAAGGAAGAGGATGACCGCCGCGACTGGAGGATTGAAACGAGCGCTTCGGTTCACTAGAGGGCTACAACGCAAAGAAGGCCAAAGTCTTCACGTAATGAAGGCATTCCAGCTTTACTCGGGTTACAGGACGTCGCTGGCCCGTTCGTTTAGCTCGGAGATTTGATTAAGATAGTACGTTGCAAAAGGCAACCAGGAGAATCTGGCTCACGTTTACCGTCTAATTTGCGTAATATTTGGCTGCTGGGGGGACAAGCGAGAGCATTGGCTATCTCATCCTGTTCAGTGATTATTGCTGGGGAGGGTTGGGCTGATGTGGACATTGGTGACAATTTTGGTCCCTTCAGGCGGTCGTCGTTCTGGGGCAAAGATAGCGAAGGGCGGGTTCATAGAATACGAAGGATTGCGTTAACGGTGGTACCCGGGACTAGAGAGACCCGGTTCTGTCCGCAAGACTCCTTTTAAGGGCATTAGAGAAAGAACGAGTTTTGCGTTGATTCTAGGGAGGTTGTTGTCCAGAGATGCGCAGTACGATATCCCAATATTGCAGTCAGCAGAGGCTCGTGCTATTGTGTCGCTCTGTTCGTTCAAGGGAGTAAAAGACGCCAGTTTTTAGTGAAGTCATTATCGGAAAGCTAGGGATCCGTGGCGGATATCTTCTTCGGACATGGTCACAACTACGCCGCCGGCTGAGGGCGTGAGAGTGCTTCGACGGAAGAAGAGAGCCGAAAAGAGAGACAACAGGGGCGATAAGCCGACAATGTGCCGCTCAGAAAGCCTTGGCAAAGAGAGCGGAAGTTCGGACAATGAGGTGGCCAACATGGAGGCGTCGATTCGCGGCCCTGGGGAACCAACGATTATCAGCATTGAGAGGGATCATGAGCGAAGAGCTTGTCTTCCTTATATCCGCATGGGCGGCTCGCGGGGCAAGGATGCATTATGCTCTAGTAGAAGTTTTGCTCTCAGAAGTATCATTGCTGCGTCGACCACATGGTAAAGGGAGAAGCCAGACTCAGGTCGGTGATGATTTTCAGGACCAGCCGAACTACAATTCTTGGGGGCCAATCGTGTAAGGTCAAGCGAAGAGAAGCTATAGGCGGGATAGGTTAACGCGGGGCTCAGAGGTGCCCAATACTGCGCTGGTCAGAGATTGGCTATCATTCAAGGGAGATTGACTCCAGCATCGGGTTTTCGGCCACCGGCGAGAGAGTCCTCGTCCTGGAGTCGTTCAGAAATATAGGCTGAAGAACTCCTTCTCATGACGGGAGGCGTGGTCATCTTGCTGTGTCGCCAAGGGGGCGCACTTCGGAGAGGGATAGGAGAATTCAGTTCGAGAACATATGCGGCGAGGCAGTGCCGTCCTCTTCTTATGTTGGATAATTTTCCCGGCTTATAATCAACCCACTCGGGAGGAGGCTGTCTGGGTGATCCTTTCGGTAGCGGTTGACAACTTCGTCGACGATAATCTGGTTCAGAGGTCGCGCGATTCGTTCGAGACGTGGGTATCGGCAGGCGCTACTGGGACGTCGGGATTACTTGTGACCTGGCGAAATTTCATGGATACATGTAGGCTATGAAAAATAGAATAAAAATAAATAAAAAATCGATGGTTGATGTTGGTGCTCCGGCCAGAGTGTCCTCGCAGTGAGCTAACCAAGCGATGTAAGCTATTGAAGGAGATGAGTGCGAACTGGCCAACACAAGAGCGGCAGTCGGTTCTTGGCGTATTCGGTAATAGCGCTACAGCACGACTGATGCATCGAGGGAAGATCCATTTTCGGAGATCGAACGAGCACAGGGCAGCGCTGAAGTCGGAATGTTAGAGGATCTTGCAGTCGGAAGAAGTTCTGTCTGGACGTCGTTATGAGCCGTCATTATGACTCATTATGTCGGCCGACTTGCGAACTCTGACCCAAATTAGGAGAACGGCACTCGTGACCTTCCATACAAGCACAAAGAATTCATGCGCGTGGAATACGTCCGACGGATGCGGGCGTACCAGGGGGGTGGATCGAGCAGCCTATCACGATTTCAAGAGATTGCAGCTTCGAAGTCTCATGCAACGGTTGTGGCGCGTCGCTCAGACGCAAGGATGGCTTTCCGGGAGGAATCCCAAGGTCCTCTAGCGGGTTTCATCATTTGGAGTCTGCACTACGGATGGTCTGGAAACCGGCAGTTTTGGTCACGGAAGAAAAACGGTAAATGGCGCATGTGCGCGACTACCGACTCACAAAGCGTGCCCAAGGACACTTTTGTCTTTTCCACGGATACGATAGGTGGTTGTCCAGCGGGGTGCGACCTACCTTCGATTTTCTCGACTGCTACTCGGGATATTTGATGCATAAATTTTTGTATTTTGGAGGGAAAAGAATGCTTGTATAAGAACCGATCATTACAATCATGGTTGGGATCGCCGTT
>RYFJ01003585.1:0-80586 GCA_003991445.1 Oryza meyeriana var. granulata | reverse complement strand
AGTAAGTAATCATGATGATGAAAGCCGTTAAAAGAACATGGACACCGTATAACTCGTATCGCTTAAAAAGGCAATATTTTTGAGCTCTCTAGCAATGACATGGAATTGCAACTGGCACAGACATAGGAATGTCTATATCAGTTTTAGATGATCTGGCGTCATGTTGAATTTATAGCAATACATACAAGTTGTGCTATGCAAGATTATAACATGAATGCGTAGTTATCAGAGAAAATTTATATAGCACGATGATCGGGGTGGATAAATTATATATTTATGTCTCCACGGATTATAGGAATATATAGATTGAGGCCCGCAATCAGGCAAGTGAACTAATCAGTTTAGTATCGAATCGAATTAGCGCAACCACCCTATCTTTCAACGTTGCGCGCAACTGTTGTTTAAGGAGAAATTATTCTGTGGATCATACCCTTAAAATATGTAGCTAATTCCTTCATGTCTTTAGTTTCTGTCCCATTCATGTTTTATACTCAGCGACTTTCATATTAATCCTCTATAAGCTGCAAGCAGTTTCCCTTGACGTTTAACGTCAGAGGGACTACGCGCTCACTGACATATGAGGCCTACTTATTGCCCACGGTTCAAGTGCGCACATGTCATCTGAACTACATTAGGAGCCTCGTCCCTTATGTACGCCCATTATCTTCTATTGGTTGATCGTTATTTTTAAATGACCATACTGCCGCTTAGTTATATATTACAAAGTAATAAGTGTTCTCACTAAATAACAATTTCGATGTTGAAACATATCTAGAGCACGGTTGAAATACAAATTCAAAATTGAAGTTTTGCACGTATGAATATGAAAACCAAATTTTAAATATAACAACAATTTCGACAATTTTTGCATAAGGTGATGACCAATAGTTGCAAGAAGGTGAACTGCAAATTCATTGAAAATTCCTTTTCAAATTTGATGCAAGTTCCACAAATTGGTGAGATTTCAATGAAATTATTTTTTCAAATTTTGTAAATTTTAATGAAATTCACTTTTCATTTTTGCAAATTTTAATGAATTACGTTTTAAGTTTTTGAAATTTTAAGGAAATTACTTTTTAGTTTTTGAAATTTGAAACTGCATATTCAGTAATTTATTCGCTTACTGTTTTTTCACAACCCAAATAATTCGCTACATAGAACATTTTCTAATTTTTAGTAATATGCCAAGGGCAATAAAGTCATTTCTAAAAAATAACCATCAACTAACGGATGGGACATGTAAGGATCAACAAATATATTCAGGGGTATATACAGGATCAAGCAAATCTTCAAGGACGTAGAAATGATCGCATGAAATTTTAGGGTCCTATAAAAGAATCGATCCTTTCTTTTACTTCTTGGCTCTCACTGTGGACTTGCTCTCTATTCTTGTGTTCATGTTGAAAAGGAGCTACCCTGCCCCGTCTAACCTGCTGCCGTCTCCGGCGGCACTCGCTGCCATATCCGCAACAGTCGGATGTCGCTCTTGAACTGGTCGCTTTCATTTTTCAACCATTGCCAAACCGCCCATCGCTGGTACTCCACCCATGGTTCCGGCGACGCCCACTGCTTTCGCCGTACACCCTCACTGCTGGTCTGCCGACCTTACCCGGCTGCCCTCGTCTATACATCGGTCCAATGGAGCTAGACTCCTCCATGTCGACCCCTTCCCTCTCCCTTAACCCACCCTCCCACCCTTTCCCACCTCCTAGTGTTCTAATACAGCCGTTTGCTATCACCGGGGAAGAAGCTAGCTCAAATTAAAGCGGCTTGTTGGCACCGAAGGATGAGTCGGCGTTGGATATTAAGGAGACAAGAATGATCATAGGATTAAGGGAAGGATGGAGGTTGAAGAAAGGTATCATGGCCATTGGAATCTCAATCCAACGGTTGGCAAATCGATTGATCTTTTACAAAGAATGATGATTATAGATAGCAGCTGTTACCCTATTCTAATTAAAAGCTTACTTACTGACTTTTGCTCACTGTATCTTGTGTGTTGAGAAATTTCCATGTATTTGAGGAATAGTAAAATCATTTCTTTTCTCCCCTTCTATATCAATCCTCCAGCAAAACCTGATATATACGAAAAACAAAATAGATAACCGCAATACATAAGAAATGCCTTATTATGTAATAAGCATTGGCGATATATATCGTAAAGCTCCCGACCGGATTATTTAAGTCATAATCCGCAACTGAAAGAGTAGCACATCTTGAAGTGATCAAGTCATAACTCGTACAAAACAGTGATTGATTGATAAGCAAAGGGCACGTGAAGGAAGATTTCAATCACATGCACTGTTTTTATTTGCACGGGCCTAGAAGTTGTTGATTTGATGGATATATGATAGGCGATTATGAGTTTATAAGAAAATTTTTAAGGGGCAAACGATGAATGAATTAACTATTGTAAAATTCGAAAAATTATTTTAAAAAGGGGTATTCTAAGAAATACTGATGAAAAAGTTTTTTATAAAAATCAGAGCTTAAAGCAGTGACCGCTTCGTGATTATGGTCCAAGGATTAAGGCGTAACAACAGAATTAACAGCAGAAGGTCAAAAAGCTCTAATTTGCAATAGAAACCTGAAAAATGCAACCTGTGAATTTGAACTTTCAGCTAAGGTGTAAACATGTTTATCAGAAAAGAACCTATAAATGTGAATTTCTCTTAATAGTTGGAACATTCACAGGATAGACTTAAGCTCACTTGCTATCTTGCCCATGAAAATTTTCAACACAAGATTGAATATTCAATTGCCGAAAATTTTGCAACTCCCTATCATTACCGCCACTGATTATTCAACACAAAAACTGTATATTGAACCAAAAATTTACGATCATCAAGTAGCTAGGGCTAGAAGAAAATAATGTAGAACAACAACTTACATGGAAAAGTCTTTTTTGTCAATCGAGTGGACATACGCTCGTTTCATACATCTCACCCAAAAAATATCGCAAAATTTAAAAAATATGGTAAGATATATCACTACATAAACATACAACTTCAAATTCGACCTACACAAATAAAAACAAAAATAACAAATATAGATATAAAAAATGCGTACTATTCACAGTAGTGTATCACTTTCACTGGGTGAAGAGTAAGAACCCTGGTCTACTGATAGACATATTGGTTCACTAGTTAGATTAGTAGATGCTTATTTCACTGAAAGGTCTGATTTCTTCTAATTTTGGGTTGCCTATTAAAGAAAAGAAAGCATGTTACCTTTAGGTCAGACTGGCTTTAGTCTCGGTGGAAGCACTTTGACCAAATCTATAACCCTCATTAGCAGATTCATTTTCAATAGTTTCCTTGATCAAACTAGAGGTTACCAAGGAACCATGCACAGGAAATTCGAACCACTCTTGGTCATATTTCTTTTTATATAGAAATAGAGCAAGCCAAGACACTATAAACTGAAAAAACTATTTGGCGCTTTAGCTTCGCGACCCAATGATTTTTCCGGTTGGCATGCACTGAACACTTATCAAGATCCAGTTTTCGTAGGACAAGTGTACTTCCTAATCGAAGATTCTCGTCTCGTTCCACTTTGCTTGCCTATACAAGTCCTATTCCTACTAGTCAATAGCAGTTTTTCATTCTTCTCATTGGTGTTTTGTTTTGGGGGATAGAATAGTTGAAGTGTTATGCTTTGGTTATGTTTGACTTGTATGTAGTCGTTCTCTAGTGTTTATGCTGGAGGGATCCTGATGTCCAGTACTTGATCTTTATACAGGGTTTGGCACACGGACGGATGGATCCAGTTGGAATTGTTGTTCTCTTTGCTGTTGTGCCAATCGATCTTGAAAACAATTCTTGCAACGGAGATCAGCTGAACTCACACATTCCACCTCATGCTCTGCTGATGTAACTGGCTCCTTCAACTCCATTCGAATCATCAAAAATATGCATCTCTTTAGGCTTCTATTGAATCGAGAAATTGGATTGTATATCTTTTTGATTTTGATACATATAAGGTGTCCTATGGATAATGCAAATCGAAATTGTTTTAAGTGAATTTGCGTCCTTGCAAAGGTAGCTCCATCAGCTCTATATCCTCAATCAGTTTAAGCAATTCCTTGGTAACCCTATCTTGGAATTTCACACCTATTTTCTCATTTTTGGGCTAAGTCCTCAATTTACAGATAATCATGTTGATATTTATTATTTTTATTTGTATTTGTAAAATCCAATTTGAACTTACATGTTTGTTATTTTTATTTATATTTGTATAAGTCAAATTGATATTCAATCTATCTTTCCATTCTTTTTCAAAATTTTTGATAGCTTTCTATACGACATGTATGAAATGAGTGCATGTTCATTCAAGTGAAAAAAACTGTTTTCCACTTACATTTAGCTCTCTTACTGTAGGCAATTTCCGGTACTGATTTGCCAAGTAACTAAAATCGGTGTACGTACCGGCACCCACCCGTTTGCAAACAAATCAAGTGTGAGCCATATATATTGCAAGAAGTTTTTATGCTCGAAAATAGATACTCCTACACCAGTAGGATTGTCGCATGGATTGATTATATATTTAATAACCCTTTGATATTTTTGAGCTCACAATTCTTCTAAAACATTTCAGCTTACAAATCACAGTATAAGAGGAGAAGTCTGACTTTAGGATCTCCGCTTCCTTTTTCTTCTCGAAGGTTAGCATTCAGCTAGGCTGGTACTACTATATTGCCGGAAAACAGATAACAGTAGGTATGTAACCACAGCAAGATCTCCTGTGTACGGTTTACCTCGGAAACCTGGACCAAAGACCCAACGCAGCAAGCACGGTGTACAGTCAGTGTACTACTACTTCCAACCTCTCACTGGCACTACTGCTACCCCCGTGTGGCCGTGCGAGACTGAGACGTGCCTGTGCTTGACTACACAAGCTGAGTCGTGCAATCTCCCCCAACCAGGGGGGAGTCGCACTCACCACCGCACGGCACGGCCGAACAAGCCGCAAGATCACCGCATTTTTCCACCAAAACGACGCCAAAACAGCCAAAATTCTCCGTGACAAACGCCACGCCGCGAACGCGCCCGCCCGTGCACGGGACGCGACGCGACGTGGGCCCACCGCAACTAAATGCCAACCGGCAGGCTGACTCACCACTCCTTGCCGCCGCCTCCTCCTCCTTCCAGACCCTTCCCCCCCTCCAAACCAAACCGTCCTCGCCACGCGCGCGCTCACGACGACCCGCCACCGCCTCGTCGCCGTCGCGCGCACGCCTCCATATTCCATAGTCCACGCGGCGCGCGCGCGACAGCTGAGAGCTTTTGACGGGAAGAGAGGAGAGTGACAGAGAGGCGATCGAGTTGGTGGGGTGCGCGCCGCGAGCGACACAGAAAGATGCGGCCTCCGACGCGCTCGCCACTGTGCCTGGCGGCGGCGGCGCTGGTGGCGTCGGCGGCGCTCCTCCTGATCTGCGGCGCCTGGCCCGGCGGCGGCGGCTTTTTCGGTGTCTCCTCCTACTCCTCGTCGTCCTCCTCCGCGCGCCGAGCGTCGAAAGCCACGGGCCCCGAAGCTCCGCCGTCGTTCGCGTACTGGATATCCGGCACGGGCAGGGAGAGCCGAAAGGTGTTGAGGCTGCTGAGGGCGGTGTACCACCCGCGGAACCGCTACCTGCTGCACCTCGATGCGGGGGCGGCGGCGGAGGAGCGCGCCGAGCTGGCTGCCGCCGTGCGGGCGGAGAGGGCGTGGAGGGAGCTCGCCAACGTCGACGTCGTCGGGGAAGGATACGCCGTGGACCGGACGGGGTCGTCCGTGCTCGCCGCCACGCTGCACGGCGCAGCCGTGCTGCTCAGGATCGCCAACGACTGGGACTGGTTCGTCACGCTCAGCTCCTCCGACTACCCGCTCGTCACGCAAGATGGTAAGAAATCCAAAGTAACCTGCGTCTCATCACTTCTCTACTTCCTCTTTACTTTCTTGCCTTGTTAGATTAACTGCTCAAGTTCTTGGAGCTACTTCCTGTATACTCTGCCTCGTTAGTTTCTAAAGTTCTTTGTATTGGTAAAAGCTTTACTTTCTTGCCTTGTTAGATTAATTGCTCAAGTTCTTGGAGCTACTTCCTGTATACTCTGCCTCGTTAGACTTTCAAGTTGTTTGTATTGGTGAAGGGATGGTATCTTGTTAGTTGCTGATAAGGGAAATTTGGAATTGCATGCTGAAAGGTCCACCTGATTGTCCCTGATGGTATAGGTTGCAGGAAAACGAGCGATGCGCTGATCGTCGTGATTGGGATGTGATTCCTTGCTTACCTATCAAGGTTCATGCTGATGCATGTCTACCTTGCAATTTACGACTTGATAGAATAGTGTCCTTCTAATAGAGAATGTCGTTAAACAGATAATTATTTGCCTGATCAATTCGATGTGGGAATCTGAGGCCTCAACCCATCTGATAATGATATAACCTTTGTTGGTAGCTGTTTGTTGAGATGTCAAGCTAAGAATTGGTGTAATTCCAAAACCTTCAACACCGTCATGTACTAATTGTACCCTTGTGGTGCTCCCTTCATGGTTGTTTCGATTATTGTACTGTCGTCAGGGGTTTTGCTGAAAATGGTGAATTTGTCCAGTAATCTTTAAAGGGAAGTTGAACACAGCGCTTTCTAAATCATTGAAGAACAACCTTCCTTGTAACCAATGGGTTGGATGGTCAGATCTTCTGTGGTTCTGATGATTGGTACAAGCTATAATTGCGATCTTGCTCAAATAAAACACAGGCCTTCTAATTAATATGACAGATAGGCAATTGTGCACATGCCTAGAACGATTGCAGTTGGTCAGATTGTCAGAACAGAGCGTTTTGGTTTGAAGGCGAAACACTGCGGTCATTTATTGCTCACATGTTTCTTTAGTTGGAAGTTGAATGCGAATAGCCCCAGGTATTTCCTTGTACTATTACAAGTAACTGCAGTTGTAATTGTTGAAAAAAAATTGTGAACTAATTGATTTCTGCCCTCAGTTGTAAGGGGATTTACATATTTGTCTCTCGTTAAAACCTAAAAATACGACAGGTATCATCCTCATGTCTAGGATTTTCAGCCTATCCATTTGATGGTAGTTAACTAGAGATGAACTCTCTAGATCCTGTAATTTGTGATGCAATGAGAGAGCATCTTGGGATAAACAGTTTATTTATGGCCTAGGGACTCTCTCTTCTCTTACTTTCCTTCTTATGATGATGATGATGATACCCTTTCTCTGGGAATTCTCACTACTATCAATAATAGAAATGCCTAATGGCATTAAACTGTTTACATTTAATGTCTGTATATTGGGCAGACTGTTTTTTCTATCTATTTATCATCCATTTCACTCTTCTCTCTTCATGTGAAGTCTGTCTTTTTTTTACTCAAGCAGATCTCCTTTATGCCTTTTCTTCTGTACCGAAGGAACTCAACTTTATTGATCACACAAGTTATCTTGGATGGAAGGAGTGAGTTCTTTTAGCAAAATATTCTATAATATTCCTTATTCATAACACATTATGTTTTGTTCCTTAAAGGTTTAACTTCTATTCTTCCTCGCAGGCACGAAAGATTTGAAAAACTTATTGTTGACCCAAGTTTATATATGGACAGAAACACTGAGCTCCTTCCTGCGACAGAACCAAGACAAATGCCAGATGCATTCAAGATATTTACAGGTGTGTGCAGGAGCTGTCTCCAGCCCAGCCTTTGTTGAATACTCAAAACATCCCTTTATGAAATAATGGCAAGATTTTAGACTTTTAGTGATCTGTTAGCTTCACTTGAATCCCGGTGCCAATAATCCAACAGTTAGGTAGTCATGTTTTATTTTCACATTTTTCTCAGGGACGAAATTAGCATCAAATCAGTTTCATTTTTTCTTTATTATGTAAGCAATCAAAGATCATATCCTCTCTTACTGGAGTAGGAATTTCAGAATATATAACTATGAAGTTTTTTTTTTATATTAGTAAATTGCAATTTTCCATTAATTAAAAAGCAAACTGTCTAAAACAAGAAGGAAGGAGTGCAAGCAATGATGATAGTAAATTTTGTCAACAAGTCAATATGTTGATAGCAGCCAGTTGTGGTAGCAGTTCTGTTCAAGAGCCAATTGCTCATGGTGTCAGGAAACAAAAAAAAAATCACTTTGGGGTTACCCCCCCCTTTCCCTGATTATCTTAGAAATTGTTTCATACATGACTATCCCAATTAATTAATCCTAGATATTTTTTCAAAACCTAGTAAGAGAATTGAGCTCTGGACTAGGTGACTGACTTGATCTATAGTAAGCATGCAAGTTAGGATGTTTGTGTTAAATTATGAAAGAAAGTGGTAATGAATTCGTTTAAATTCTAACTATTAGCTCTGCCTCATGATTTTCTACTTGCTGTAACTTGCATATGATATTTTTGGACTTTTTCTGTGTTATAGGTTCTCCATGGGTAATTCTAAGCAGGAACTTCACTGAACACTGCGTGCATGGTTGGGACAACCTTCCCCGCAAACTACTGATGTACTTCGCCAACACAGCTTACTCCATGGAATCTTACTTCCAGACTGTTATTTGCAATTCTTCTAAGTTCAGAAACACAACTGTTAATGGAGATCTACGATACTTTGTGTGGGATGATCCTCCAGGACTTGAGCCACTTGATCTTGATGAATCACATTTTGATAACATGGTAAACAGTAGTGCCGCCTTTGCAAGGCGGTTTGTGGAGGATTCTCCAGTCCTGAAGAAGATCGACAAGGAGGTACTAAACCGTTCTTCAGTCTGCACGAGCTTGAGTGGAAGACAGGGGATGGATGTGGACTCATGCTCAAAATGGGGTGACATTAATGTTCTCCGACCAGCGCGTGCTGGAGAGCAGCTTAGGCGCTTCATTTCTGAGATCAGTCAGACGAGAGGATGCAGCTAGCTGAAAGCTGAATCTGGAACTTTCCATCAAGAATATTGACTAACTGACCAATGGTTACAAGGAACATATTTTTCTGCTGATAAACTACATATTGGAAATGATGAAGGCTTAATTGACACCTGACTGATTGCCTGCCTGAGAGACAGATAGTTTGCCATTCGCTGGCAGATGGCATAGCAAATTAGTAAGTGCCTGCCTCTTCTATACATGTGAGATATACACTGTAGCAGTAGATGCTTTGCTCATGTTTCGATCATGTAGATAGATCATACAGTAGGTTAGAGTGCAGTTTCAGTTTCACGACAGTTACAACACATTTTGTATAGGTAGTACCTGTGACAGAAGTATATATATGTACTATACTTATACCGGGGGCCCAGTTTTAGTTAGATAAAAATAATACTATGTTGCCAGGTGAGGTTGCCTGAAAATATGTAGCATTACTCTGATTGTGAAGCTGTGTTTCAGACTTTCAGACTTATTTGTTAATCATCTTATTTCACTATGTACTTAACCTGGTAGTAATGCGTGGATGAAAGAGAACTCAAGGGCTCCTTTGAAACATAGGAATTATACAAATTAGTTCAATTCCCGTAAAATTCTTTTAAAAATCCACCGTTCCCAAATGAGGCATAAGAGTATTCTCGTTGCAGTAATAAACAACCATTTCTGGTGTGCTTTATGCCATCAAGTTGATTCTTTAAGCAACGTAAAAATGCGTCTTTGCTAAAATATAAAAGTTTATGATAATTTGTCAGTGCTTAAGCACACACGTCATATTCTTCTCTTATTAAAGGCACAAATACTTTGTTCTTGCAAAGAAGAAAGAATTTTTTTATTTTTATATTTTTTAATAAAATATTTACAAAACTATATTTTTATTTCAAAAATTTACAAAAATATACTCCCAACGCTCTCTGGGAGAGCGTTTTTCAAAAATCACCCTCCCAGAGGACGATTTGATGACGTGGCTGACGGCCGTAGGCCGAGCGGCCGACGGCCGTCTGCACTTTTGCAAGCGGCCCCCGGCCACCCAAAAACCGCCCTCTAGGAGGGTGATTTTTAGCCAGACTAGTATAAAACCCTCTTCTAGACTCAAAAAATGTCATAAAATTCACAGAAATCACAGAAAAAAAGAAGAGAGAGAGCTGAGAGCGAGACTGAACGAAAGCAGCGAAGCTCTGCCGGTTTGCTGATTCGTCTGCAGGTAAAATCTATTGTCCCTTTGTAATTTCTATTTCTATACAAAAATTGATGTAGTATTGTACTGGTTACGTGTATAGTACTATATGAAAATAAGTTGTTACTCGTAAATCTGTAGGTTTTGAATCAATTTGTTAGATGACTTAATGTGTGTAGAGATGGTAGTTATAAAATATCGATTAAACGGTTTTAGATGCGAGCTGTATTTTTTCATCAACAGATATGCCAAATAAAGTGATATTTCAGTTATTTCACGGGTAAGGGAATGTTAGGCATGGGCCACAAGGTATAGATCTATCGGAGTTTAGTTTAACGGCTAAGGGCATTGATAGGCCAGCTGAGAGAAGTTTCGGGTCAGTGTACAACTGACTGATGCGAGGCTTTCGACTGGACTCCCATATCAACGTAATAAATTTGTATGTCGTAGTCAGTCGTGCAGTTGAAGGTTTTTTTTGGAATTGATGCCAGTGGATTGCACTGCCACTTGGAGATGGTACGTGGAGAATGCATTCCAACGTGGTTGGCCACTGGGCATACTTGTGTCGGTATATAAGAAGGATAACACCGCTGTTACAATGCCTGTGCAAGATGATGAGGGTCCAAGTACGGCGGGAGGTGATACCGAAACAATGGAAGAAAATGAAGGAGGGAATGAAGAAGATAGACAGCCAACAGGTGTGGCAGATGAGGGAGAACTGATCGACACTATCGTCGAATAAATGGATAGGGAAGATTCTGAAAACGAGCATGTAGAGCATGATGATTCGTCTAATGAGGACAACATAATGCCTGCAGAATGGATCAACGAGGACTTTTCTGGCCTTATTATCTCCGAGCGGCATCATGTGCCATGGGAGTATAAGGAGAATGGGGTCATCCAGGGGGCTAAGTATGCATATGTAGAGGATTTAAAGGAGGCAGTAAAACAATGGACGGTGTCACTTCAGAGGAAGTTCTCGGTCGTGAAGTCAAGCAAATCAGTGTATGAAGTGAAGTGCATGAAAGATGGGTGTCCATAGCAGGTGCACGCATTCAAGGGTAAATGAAAAGATTATTGGCAAGTTTCAATCATGACCGAGCATTCATGTTATTTACCCGGTGTTGAAAAATATCATAGAAACATGACATTTGTATTTGTTGCAACAGAGATATACTTCCACATTGTGAACAACCTATGGTACGAACCAAGGTTAATTGTTAGACATATTGAAGAGAAATTCAAATACACAATTAGCTATGCTAAGACTTGGAGGGCAAAACAGAAGGTTGTAGAGATGAGTTTTGGCACATTTGAAGCATCTTATGATAATTTGCCTTGTCTGTTAGCATGTATTCTTTAGAGGAATCCAGAGACCTGCTGCGACCTAAAAGCCTTTCCATCAATTGACTATGGTAATAAAAGTGTATTGCAACGAGTATTCTTTTCATTAGGTGCTTGTATTCAGTCATTTGTGCATTGTCGTCCCATCCTCTACATCGATGGGACATTTCTGACCAGAAAGTATAGAGGGCACATATTAATAGCAATTGAAGTTGATGGAACAACTAAGTTCTATCGGTGGCTTTTGCTTTTGTTGAGAGTGAGAACACTGATAACTAGTATTGATTCCTAGAAAGGGTTAAGTTTGCAGTTGTATGGATGAGGCCAGCGTATGCCTCATATATGACCGACATGTCAGCTTGCTACGGGCAATTGAGGAATTGAGAGATGGATGTGCTAAGAAGGAATACCCACGAAGGTGGTCTGATGTCCAAAGTAGATGGTGCATGCGTTATATGGGTGCTAATTTCTACAGGCAATTTAAGAATAAGCACCTTATGGATCTTTTCAAGAGGCTGTGCGCCTAGAATCAAGAGAAGTTCAATGAGCTTTGGAGAAGGTTGGATGAGCAGACCACTAAACAAACAGATGAGCAGTCTAGGAGGGCTACCCTTGTAGAGGATGAGGCTCCATAAGCTCTTGGACCTCTATCAAGTGACGGACCTCGTATGAGAAGAAGGTCGGTATTCTCGGTTAGAAAATTTTCGAAGTGGATTGAGAATGAGCCAAAGGAGAAATGGGCATTGTTGTATGACAAGGATGGTTCTCGATTTTGCATAATGATCATAAATTTGGCAGAGGTTTATAATTGGGTGATGCGTGGTGTTCGAGGGCTCCCACTTGTTGGCATAGTTGAATTTATTTTACATGACACATGCAAGTACTTCAGAGATCGGTTCAGAGAAGCCGGCCCCTCAATAGCGAATAATAATCTTTTCTTTGGCACACTACTGACTAAGTACCTGTAAGGTAAAAGTAATAAGACCCAAAGACATCGAGCTATACCTCAAGGTACACAAGAACATATATTTGAAGTATCGTGTGTCGACAAGGGCATGCGTGGAATCTACCGCAAAAGAGTTGTGCAAGAGTGCGTGCTGAAGGAAGACGGGACCTGCAAGTGCTTGTACCGAAAACCTACTCTGCTCCACAAGCCATGTTCTCATGTTATTGCCGTGAGCGTTGATGCGGGATCCGTAATGACAAGACAAGATGCATCCGTAATGACATGAATAAGTCAGAAGCCGGTGGAAGACATAAACGTTGTTCAAAATACGACCAAATAGGCCATACATATAAGAAATATCCAAAGGATGCAACCGGTCTAAGTGTGGCGGAAGCTAGACCGTCGGGTTCAGGCGCTAATGGCAGTCGTCCTACGGGTGAAGGCACAACTTCAAGACAACCCCGTCTTAGGCGTTCTCGAACATTTGGTGGTACTGCGATGTAGTGTAAGTCTATGCTTAGTCTTTGTTGTAGAACGATTTGTACCGTACTGTTGTTTTTTATTGTCATGTAATAATGATATAAATCTTAATAATAATTTGTAATATGGTTGTTCAATTAACTTTACGAACTTACTCTTACTTGTTACTTTGACAATATAATTTACGCTAACTCTTTATTTACATGCAGGTATGGCGTACCATACCCCGGAGCTGCTTGATCGGGTCCTTGACCGGTCCCACCGGTCTTACCTGTCAGCCGTCGAGGGTGCCTAGCTAGGCACCTTCCGTCCACGACCTTCACGTCACCTCCTATGGATAGACCACCGGTTCCGTGAGAGGTAAGAGCTGTACTAACATTCGTTCACATCATTTGTATATATCTATATTCCCCAATATTGACTACAGTGCTATATTCTGTAGGTTGCGTGAGGCTGGACTTCTTCCGTTGTGCAGGCTAGTTGAGCCCGCACTGGATGAGAGGGGCCCCGCCAGGCGATAGGACGCTGACCGCTCATTTCTGGCAGCACTGGTGGATCGCTGGAGACCGGAGACGCACACGTTCCACCTACCGTGTGGCGAGATGACTCCTACACTCCAGGACGTGTCCTACCTGCTGGGACTTCCCCTCGCAGGGGATGCAGTCGGTCCGGTAGACGGGACGCACGGTTGGTCACAGGACATCACTGCTCGGTTCGAGGCCGTGCACTGTCGACCTGAACTTGGTAGGCCGGGTTCCCTACCGCCTTACACCACGAGCGGCCCCTCGCAGTCGTGGCTGCTACAGTTCACCGTAAGTCGCGGATTCCTTCGATTCACAATCATCCGATCTGTAAAACAACAGTGGTGCTGACTACAATCTTGCTTTACAGCCTGATCAGCTAGACCCAGACGCCGACCAATACTCGATGCAGCGGAGCTTGGAGGCGTACCTGCTGTGGCCGTTCGGGTGGGTGATGTTCACCAGCACGACGGGGCACGCGGTGGACAAGGGACTGATCCACTACGCTCGTGTGATCGCCGACAGCGAGGACGGCTATGTACCGCAGTGGAGCTGGGGATCTGCTGTGCTAGTGGCGACGTACCGTGCTCTTTGTGATGTGTGCACAAAGACCGATGCAGGTGCAATTCTCACCGGTTGCCCTCTTCTTCTGCAGCTATGGGCGGCCGAGCGTTTCGCGATAGGCCGCCCTCTGATTCAGCACTCTCCCTATGAGGGCAGCCTTGGAGGCTTGTATGGGCAGTCGGCCGAGGACTGTCTCACTATGGGGACGGTATGGTGTCGCCATGAGGTACGTTATGTGAAATTCTAGGTTTACCACTTAAGCACAAACACTGACGTGTTCCCCCTGTCCTATTTTGCAGCGTCGTTATACTCACATGCAGGTTAGGAGGGCCTACTGCGACTTCGTTATGGAGTTGGGCCGCCTGTAGCCCAGCGATGTCGTCTAGGAGCCGTATAGTCCGCAGGCCATCGCGGCCCATGCACCGCTCAGACTCTCGGCTCTTTGCAAGCGCGACCAGTCGTACTGGATGACGAGAGTGCTATTGGTGTTCGACATCTTCGTCGAGCCCCACTGTCCGTAGCGCGTGATGCGATAGTTCGGCCTACGTCAGCTCTTCCCTATGCCCATGCAGATGGTTGTGCCTCGTGACGTGCACAGGTTAGTACAGTTGCGATCTTTGTTGAGTACTACAACTCTTATATGAAGTCTAATGCACTCTCTGCAAATAGGTATAATCATAGGGGACAGGCAGGTGGCACTCAGTGGTATCCGCGACTGCAGAAGTACGTCGATGACTAGTTGTTGACGACGGAGGAGGTCGTCGATGAGATTTTTTCCACACACTGAGGACAACTACCTAGAATACCTCAAGTGGTACTAGCGCCGCGCCCGCACACGCGTGACGTTCACCCCAGAGGATCCATAGCCACACGTCGCCGCTACGACTGACACGTATTCTAGACATCGTGACCAGGACTACTTCTGCGCGGTAAGGCACATTCTCTTTGCACTTTGCTATTTCCTTTGTAGGTGTCCATGGTTCTAACATATATTTACGTTACATTTGAAATAGGCCAACGCAGCGCGACAGGTTCGGGCAGATGTGGACGCGGCGTTCGGACGGTTGGACGAAGGGATCGTGCTGACTGCAGAGGAGCAGAGGATGACTTTCGGGAGGATCCGTCAGTCGATACACACAGTGATCAGTGCGCTCACTTGTCATGCGGTCGACGCGGTACCTCCCGTAGCTATACGTCAGCACTAGCCACGCCCCTCCAGAGGTAAATTCCGCTAACCATCGGTTCATAATATATTTCCTTCTACGACATGCACCGTTTTACATCAATATGCTTCCGTGCAGCTTTCGCTACACCGTACCTAGATCCCTCCGGAGCTGGCACATCCATGCAAGGAGCGTACCACATCCGACTGCACGCGTAGCAGGGCATGACCATTGCCCCCGGAGCCACCACAGGAGGCCTTTCAGGTTAGATCAAAGTTTACTTTTACCTTGCAAAATTAAACTTTGCAATTATCAACATTTTTATGCATAGGGTTCCACTCTACAGCGCAGGGGATGTTTGCTGGTGCTGGCTCCTCCGCGTAGGGCGCACGCGGCAGCGGTTGGGCACAGCATCGTTTCGAGGGGGACGACTTGGAGGACGAGGACGAGGAGATCCACGAGATACTAAATACCTCGCAGCTGGAAGGAGCTCCGCCACCGTAGACACAGGACCCACCAGCTGCCACATCCGTGCAAGTGACCTACGTTGGCTGTGCCGTACCACCAGATCGGCTGACGTACTCCCAGGGCCAGGTGTGAGTGCAGGCTAGGAGGACGAAGAGGGCTAGAGGTTATGGTCAGGGCCCGTAGTACGTTGTACCAGTAGTAGTTCGCCTCTTGTATATCGTTTTATTAATTCTAGTTTACTGAAGAAACCCCTGTACGGTCAAGATGTCGACTAGAGGGGGGGTGACTTGGCGATTAAAAATAATTGCCCCCTTCAAATCGATGAAGCAATACACTTAGCTTGGCTACATTTATCCTCAACCACTCACAAAGGAAGAGAGAATGTCAAAGAGTGTGAGGAAGCAAGCAAGAACTCAAGTAGAGTAAATGAAGTGCCAAGAAGATTTCTCTTGCTGCAGGTGGAGCGGTATTTACTAAGCCTCTTGTTGAAACCCGCTTTTGCAACTTGAGGAATGAGTTATGTCATAGATATCTCAAATGTCACTTGATCTCTTGCATTGTGCTTGTTTTTGGTGATTCTCTTTGTCCTTGTTTCTTTGGTCTCTCTCTTTGATTTTGTTGTTCTTTTTGTGAAAATGGGGAGTATCACATTAAGGGGGAGTGTTGTATATCTCATATATGTAATACAATCTTTAGAGTGTGAATAAATTGATGAAAGTGCTAGAAGAGTGTTCGGAAGACCTAGTTTGACCAAAGTCAAAAGTTTATGAAAAACTTTGTTTGTTAAAATCTACCGTTTGAAAAATGTTTCACATGGTATCTTATATGTTTTCCAAGCTTAACCTTAAAAGAAAAAATTCTAAAGAAAAATGCCTTCTTACCACTTTTTGGAAAAAACTAGAATCTTGTTTTTGATCAAATTGCCCTAAATCTCCAAAATGAGTTTCGAATGAGATTTTGAAAAAGCTTCCAAAACAAAAATGTTAGACTTGACTATTTGAAATGTTTTTGGTATTCAAACTTCTCTCAAAAATCAAATCTTTTGAAAAGTTATTTATTTCAAAATTCAACAAAAAATACTACCATAAACCATAATAGGTCATTTCTAGCACTTAAGTGAGAATTATTGCAAATTCCATAGTAAATCTCAAATATATGAAAATTGTCAATGTTTGAGCTCACACATTCAAATGCACTTGTGTCATCTTGTTTTTCCCTGAGATCTTCAAAGCTTGTCTTGTGCCTTTTTGTGTGTGGGATTTACCTGTCCAAGGGCTGGAGGCAAGGCAGATCAGGCACAGGCGGTCCGACCGGCGCTATACGCGTGGTCCGACTGGCTGTGCTTCTGTCCGACCGGCTGATAGCTTCGGTTCGACCGGGCCACGGGGTGGGGCCCAGGACGCCCATTATTTATCCTACCCGACCTTCTTCCTCCTCTATCACTCTTCTCTTTTCCCAACTCGCCCCAAACCCATTTCTCTCTCTCTCCCTCAAACCCTAACTCTCCGTTTGGACCGTAAGTGATTCTCCTCCGTTCCCTCTCTCCATTCCACGGTTTGGTTTTGGATTTGATTGTGTTTTTGAACCGTGCCTTGGAACCGTAGGTGAAGGAAGTGTGCTTCATCGATTTGCATCTCTAGAGGGGAGTTCTTGGTGCAAATTAAGTCTATTTCTTCTGGCAATCTAGTGGTAATCTCTCTCCCTTGCATCTAACTCAATCCCGTTCACTTCTTGATGCTTCTAGGGTTAGGGTTAGTTTGTTCTCTTGTTCCTCTCCTATATATGTGCACAATGGCTATCTTGTTCATCTTCTATTCTCTCTAGTCTTATGCCATATTAGTTCATCTCTTGTGTATGTGAAAAATTTTTGATGAATGCAAGTGTGCAACCTCGATCTGCCAATGTCGGTCGAACCGGCCTGATGCCTTCGGTCAGACCGGCCTGCGGTCCGACCGACCACATCCATGCGGTCTGACCGCCCCTGGACTGAACAGCAACTTTCAATTATCAAATCTTTTTATTTTACACTAACTCTTGGTAATCCTTTTCTTTGTCTCTTTGTCAGTCAATGGCTCCTCCTCGCAAGAAAATTGCGGAAAGGACGCTCCAAGAAGCGTCATGATCCATCACTTCATCAGAGGAAGAAGAGATGGATGAGGATTATGTGGTGGAAGAGGAAAGAACACCATGAAATAGATGAGGTGAGGATGATGATGAGGAACAGCCATTTATCCTCGAGGTGACCCAACTGCTCACCTCCTTCGCTCTATTATTCAATGCCTCCTCAAGTGGATCCAACTATCAACTTCCGAGTGCGATTGAACAACCCTACGGAGTACATGCTTCTTAGGGATCATGATCAATTCAAGAGACCTAACAACTCCAACGATTCAAGGTTCCACACAAACTTTCAGAAGAAAGTATTTGAGAAGGTCTACACTTCCACCAAGCCCTTTGCTGATCATAAGTACATTGTGTGGAAAGAGATAAACAAGACCTCGGAGTTTTAAGGGTTGCACCATCTTTTCCAATAAGTGGGAATTGACAAGTCTGTTGCTATCCATCAGGATTATGACCCCACTCTTATCCGTCAGTTCTACTCCACTATTTGGATAAATGAAGATTTCACTCAGATAAAGTGGATTAGTGGAGAGCTTGGATGTGTGGCAACTAAGCGAGAGTTGCAAGAAGTGTTGGAGTTGAGATATCTTGAGGGTACAAAGCTTCACTCTGATCTACACTACTCTCCAATATCTGTTCAATACCAAGCTCAATTCTACGACACAAGTGTTCATTACACACTTGGAACCGTCACTGGATTAAACACTGTGCCAAGTATAATCAACCAGATTGTCAGAGCTTCTATTGTCCCAAGGTGTGGCAACAAGGATACCATTCGTGGTATCACATGGCATGTGATCAAAGCTATCATAAGTGGAACTCGGTTTGATGTCACCAACCTTATTCTTAGAGAGATGCACATGTCAAAGAACACCCTTGGACATGGTATATATTATGCTCCATTCATAATGAAGCTTATCCTTGCAAAGTGTGGAAGAATGGGGCAATACAACATCTTGCCATCAGGAGTATAGGCCCTGGCTTCCACCGAATGCCCCCTCCGGGCGGTCCTTTGAGAGCGGTCAATCTTCTCGTTCTGCTCAACCTCAAGGGCCTTCTTTTGATGATCATCCTCCTCCTCCGCCGCCTCCACAGGACTTTGGTCAGTTCTTTTCTCCTCAATATGCATATTTTGGGATGCAGCCAATGGAGTATTTCAATCCGGTCATGGGAGCTCTCAATGCCCTAAATGACAACTTCACTCGTTTGAATACCGGATTTGAGGAGATGACTCAAGAAGTGAGAGGCTTACGTGGTAATGTTGGAACTATGCAAAATTCTTTTGATCGTGTTGAAGGTCGCATGGATAGTTTGGAGCGACGTATGAGGATTGTACAGACCTCCCATCCGGTTGTCTACCATCGTCGCCACAATGCGCCTTCCTCCCCTCCTCCTCAAGATTGAAGACCCTTTTTGTTATTTGTCAGTTTTGTTGTAATAGGATAGTTAAACTCTCATTTGTCTCCTTTGGAGTTTATTGCTACTCAAAATTTATCTTGTTTGAGCTATCCTATTTCTTTGATTAAGTTTAAGCTGTTATTGTCTATCACGCTCTATTATTTTAAATAGATGGAACGCAAATCATATTGCAAACTCCTCTCGTCGCCGTTGTGCCTCTTGTGATTGTCATGCACATGTTTAGGGGGACTCTATTGTATGATTTGCCTTCGTGTATTGAACTTCATTTATAATTTCGCTTTATATGTGGTGTTTGTCATTAATTACCAAAAAGGGGGAGATTGAAGCATCTATGCCCCATTGTTGATTTTGGTAATTGATGACAAGCGCAAAAACTAGCCGTTGCAGGCCAAATCCCCCAACTCAGGTCATTTCCGGTCCGACCGCAGGCAAAGGATCGGTCCAACAGGGTTCAAATTCAATAGCTAAAAAATACCAACCGGTCCGACCAGCACCCTATCTCATTTGCACTGTCGGTACTGGACGCAGCCAGTCCGACCGGGTAGGGGGAGGCGGTCCGACCGCCACCACCACTAGAACTCCCCATCGGTACTGATCCGGCCGGTCCAACCGGGTGGGGGAGGTGGTCCGACCGCCACCCCCCCCTAGAACTCCCTGTCGGTACTGGATCCGGCCGGTCCGACCGGCAGGGGGAGGCGAACCGACCGTCACCCCCACTAGAACTCCCTGTCGGTACTAGATCGGGCCGGTCCGACCGGCCAGGGGTGCGCGGTCTGACCAACACCCGCATCAAAAATCCCCAGGAGGTTTTGGATGAGGCTGGTCTGACTGGCTGGGACAGCCCGGTCAGACCGCTGAGCAACAAAGATCATTGAAAATAGATGGACCAAGCATGCATGACCTAGTGCGGCAGTTTGATCACTTCTTCGCCAAGGTTACCACCTCTCTTGATAGTACAACAATGCTAAAAGAAAAAAAATTAGCTTACTCTACATCGCCCTTCACCTCGATCATTTGAGCAAACCGCTAATTTGTTCGTCCTCGCTCCATAGCTTTGCGCCATCAATTTTAATTGGTGGTCATCCTCCTTCGCATGTGGACCTAACTTTTTTTGCATATACTCAAACACAATGGTTAGTCCACAATTAGCGCTTGTCATCAACTACCAAAATCAACAATGGGGCCTAGATGCTTCAACCCCTTTATTTTGTTTACGCTCGTCGATCAAACGATGTACTCCTCACGATCTACATTCGCGACAAAACTGATCAAAAACATGAATTTTCGAGTTTCAACCTCACGGCGAAAGTAGATTCCGAGCGGTGACAACCGAGCACACGTTAATTGCTTACGAACGTAATGAAATTTTCCATCCAACGAGTACAAACGGCACATTAAACGTTTCTAGTTATCATTATTACATGCCTTAGGGTATTTCAAACGGATATCCGACTAGATATGCAACTACTGTGTACAGCGTGGGTACTCCCCCTTTCTCGCCGCCTCTAGCCTAGCTTCCTTTGCACGCAGTGCCCTCTCCCGCTTCCTCTCCCTCTCTACCTCACGGGCTTCCTTCTCCTGCCGCTCTTTCTCCTCCTTCCTCTTCTGCTCAGCCTCCCACTCTTCTTGCGCCGCCCAACGACGTTCGCACCACTCCCTATTCCAATCTTTTAAACTGTGAAGAAACTTTGCGTCCTGTGGACGGATCTCCGTATCTATCCACTACACAAAGTCGCACAGAGGCGGAGGAGGCTTCGGTGCCTTGACATATATAAATTTGTTAACTCAAAGGTTCAAATATTTCGTACTACAAGATAATTCGTATTACCTCCACTAGCTTCTTCGCCTTCCCCTTCTTCCCTTGTGGCTTCGGCTTCTCCGGGGAGTACGCATAATTAGCACACATCCAATACCTTTGCTGGTATGTGTAATCCTTCTCACTTATTGCGACTTTGCAATTATCTCCACACCAACACATCGGCGGAGGCACGTCAATCGGAGGTCGTAGATAACTGGACATACCGAATGCATCCATAGCAACCTACATTATAACCAAAGAAACGCAAGTTATAACTTGCTAGGCCAAAAATACCTTATACAACTACATACCTAGGGTATACTACACATGACTATAAAAAATGAAATGTCATCGTCCTCATTTCCATCTCCCTAGCGTTTCTCGAACTAGTGCTACTCATCTAGTAAAAAAAACCTAACTTCTGTCATACGCCCTATCAATGTCCTTAGCCATTCTACTCAACTTCAATAGATCTACACCTTGTGGACCAAACCTAATATTTACTTACCTGTGAAATAAATAGTACAATACTACACATACTACATTTGATGAATAGAAATGGAAATTGCAAAGAGCCATAAAATATTACCTGTAGAAGAATCCGTAAACTGGCAAGGCTTCGCCGCTTTCGTTCGCCTTCGCTCTTAGCTCTCTCTTATTTTTTCTGTTATTTTCGTGAATTTTATGAATTTTTTGGAGGCTGGGAGGGGGTTTTATAGAGAGGCAGTAAAAAATCGCCCTCTGGGAGGGCGATTTTTTGATAAAATGGGCCAATTTGCAGGCGGCCCCCTGGCCGCCGAAAAATCGCCCTCTAGGAGGGCGGCAAGGGGGCCGCCTGTAATATGGCCGGCCCCGCGGGTGGCGTTTTGCAGGCAGCCCCCTTGCCGCCCTCCTAGAGGGCGATTTTTCGGCGGCCAGGGGGCCGCCTGTAAAATAGCCGGCACTGCGGCCGGCGTTTTGCAGGCGGCCCCCTTGCCGCCCTCCTAGAGGGTGGTTTTTCAGCGCCCAGGGGGCCACCTGTAAATTGGCCGGCTCCGTGGCCGGTGTTTTGCAAGCGGTCCCCTTGCCGCCTTCCTAGAGGGACTGCTGACAGCCGTCAGCAGCCCGGCCTACGGCCGTGAGCCACGTCACCAAATCGCCCTCAGGGAGGGCGATTTTATAAAAAAAAAAAAAAAAAGGCCCTCCCAGAGGGCGTTAGGAGTATATTTTTGTGAATTTTTGAAAAAAAATATATTTTTGTAAATATTTTATTAAAAAATATAAAAATAAAAAAAATTCGGGGATCCTGTATCACCGTATCTGTTCCTGTTTGTAGCTGATGGACTATCTACAATTCTCAAGCATGCGGAAAATAGTGATCTGCAACCGCTGAAGGTTTGCCATAGGGCAGTATCACACCTTTAGATGATAGCTTGCTGTTTTTTAAGCTCCTTTACAGTGCAACATACTATAATATACTATACTAGTGGATTGTACTAGTGATTCAACGGTTCAGATTCGCTCTATACTTGTAAGGTATATGTAGTATACATCGGTATTATACAAAAATAAAAAATGGTATATATGTAATTTGTTAGTTATTTCCGGATGATTATTATGTATTTTTTACCATCCGATCAAACGGAGATTCGTGCTAGAGGAGATGGCGTCGGCGTCTGATCGAATTGATAGGGATACAAACATTTTTTCTGGACTAAAATATCCTCAGTGGCAATGTGGATAATTTTTATAATTAACACGTTATTTACTAAAATACTCATTCAAATAAATGGTTAGATTTCATCCATACTATCTCCTCCCTATCACTAGTATATTGTTCTGTAAAGGGCCTCGTTTTTAAGGCCAATATGCAACAAGCAATGGCGATAAAGAATGCGTTAATGATGTATGAAGCATGTACTGGTCAATTACTTAGTCCAGCAAAACGTTCTCCTTTGTTTGGCAAGCATTGTGCGGACAGCGCGAAGGAGAACATTAAGACACTACTGCAAGTTCAAGAGACTACCTTTGAAGATAAGTACTTGGGCCTGCCGATGCCGGCAGGTCGTATGAAGGTAGAAAGACTCCAAACACTGAAGGAAAGATTCCAAAAATGGCTCTCAGAATGGGTTGAAAAGTACTTATCACTAGGGGGTAAGGAGGTTCTTGTTAGGATAAAACTTGTGTGCTTAGGTTTCTTTCGTTTTGGAAGTTTTGGATTGAAGCGTCGCGTGCTACAAAAGGACTCGTCCTGTGGTTAGTATTTCCATTGTATTACAGATATAGTTTTTGGCCTATAAATAGTAACGAGAAAAACAGAAAAGCTGCAAGTTTTCCGCAGCACAAAAATTCCTCTGCGTTCATCTGTTGCCTTGCCGGATCTTCCATAGTGTTTCGCGTGCGTTTGTGTTCATCCAATCCTGGTGGCAATCTTCAGGATTCTTGACATTTGGTATCAGAGCACAGTTCAAGTAGTGAAGTACTGATGCCGCGCCGTCGCTCGTCATCTCTGGCCAAGTACACTCCTGATGGCTCCGACAGCCGCGCCTCGGGCAGCGGCGGGGGCGACCGCGGGCTGGTTATACATCGCGTGGTCAAGGAGGGTGGAGGCCCGACGAGCTACCCTTTGCTGTCCAAGACGAACTACAACGACTGGGTGCTACTGATGAAGATCAAGCTGCAGGCTCGCTGCCTGTGGGCGGCGATTGAGCTCGGCGGCATGGCCGTCGAACTGCACGAAGACCGGATGGTCCTCGACGCAATATGCAACGCTGTTCCACCCGAGATGATCGGGACCCTAGCGACCAAAGCGTCGGCCCGGGAGGCATGGGAGTGCATCAGGACGATGCGCGTCGGCAACGATCGCATCCGCAAAGCCAGCGCACAGAAGGTGCGTGCGGAGTACGAGACGCTCGCGTTCCGCAGCGACAAGACCGTGGAGGACTTCACTCTGCGCCTCAACGCCATTGTAAACCAGCTCGCCGTCCTCAACAACCCGGAGCCCACCAACAAGATCGTTGAGAAGTACCTCCACGTCGCGCGCCCTAGGTTCAATCAACTTGTTCTTTCAATTGAAACCCTGCTCAATATCTCCACCTTGTCGCTAGAAGAGGTCACCAGGAGACTCAAGGTGGTGGAGGATTCAGGCCAATCCTCGTCTTTCCCAAGCACCGGCAGCACCCTGTATCTGACAGAGGCGGAGTGGCTAGAACGCCAGAAGAAGAAGGAACAAGAGGCAAAACGCGGCGGCGGAGGCAGCCCAGGCAATCGCGGCAAACGCCGCGGTGGCAAGGGGAGAAACGGTGGCGGCGGTACTGGGAGCTCGGAATCTTCGTGCTCTAGGCCAGCTCACAAGGATGACAAGTGCTGAAACTGCGGCAAGTTTGGCCATTGGGCCAGAGATTGCAGGAGCAAGCCCAAGCGCGAGGACCAAGCCCATGCGGCCGAAGATGATGAGCCCACACTGCTGCTTCTTACCGGGGGGAGTACTAACTCCCTCAACAAGGCTCAGCCGGTGGGATGGGCCGCACCTGTAAAAGCTGTGGCCCAACCCCCCGTGTGCGTGCCAAGGGGTTCTGAATCCCGGGCTCATGCGATCGTGCCAGAGCGCGAGCCGCCGGCACCGTCGCCCCCAAACCTGCTGCGCGCCCCTATCGAGCTGGTGGAGAAGAAGGTGTTCGCGGCAGTTGATGACGCCATGGACCATGACCCGCGGAGTTGGATCGTCGACTCCGGTGCCTCGAACCACATGACCGGCTGCTGAGCGGCATTCTTCGAACTCAACACTAGCATCACCAGCAATGTGCGCCTCGGAGACGGCTCGGTCGTTCGGATCGAGGGATGCAGCACGGTACTATTCGGCTGCAAGAATGGTGAGCATCACACCCTGTCCAATTGCTATTATCTTCCGCGGCTTGCCGCGAATATTATTAGCGTCGGCCAGCTCGATGAGGCGGACTTCGACGTTTGGGTGAAGAACGGGTTCATGCAAATCCGGGATGAGGAGATGCGGCTTCTTGCCAAGATACGACGCAATCCAGGCCGACTCTACGTGCTCGACATCACGCTCTCACGGCCGGTCTGCCTGACAGCCCACGTCGGTGATGATGCCTGGTGCTGGCATGCGCGGTTCGGACACGCCAACTTCACTGCGCTGCGCAAGATGGGCCGAGAGCAGCTGGTGCGGGGACTGCCACTTGTCAAGCAGGTGGAGCAGGTCTGCGAGGCCTGCTTGGTGAGCAAGCACCGCCGGAGTCCGTTCCCACATAGCACAGAGTATCACCACACCGAGCCGCTCGGGCTGCTGCACGACGACCTCTACAGCCCCATCACGCCACCAACGCCAAGCAGCAACCGCTACTTTCTTCTGCTCGTCGACGACTACAGCCGTTTCATGTGGGTGGCGTTGCTCCCCACCAAGGACTAGGCACCGGGGGCGATCTGCCACATCCAGGCGGCGGAGGAAAGGAAGAGCAGGCATAAGCTTTGCGCTCTCCGCACAGATCGGGGAAGAGAATTCACCGTCAGCCACTTCCAAGAGTACTGCACCGAGCTGGGCATGAGGCGTGAACTTACGGCACTGTATTCCCCTCAACAAAATGGTGTCGTCAAGCGGCGTAACCAATCCGTGGTGGGCACGGCGAGGAGTATGCTCAAGGCCAAGCACCTGCCAGGTATGTTTTGGGGGGAGGCAATCACCACTGCAGTCTACATTCTAAATAGGGTATCCTCCAAAAGCGTGGGCGGCAAGTCCCCCTACGAGCTGTGGAACGGCTGCACGCCAGCCGTGCACCACCTCCGAACATTCGGCTGCATCGCGCACATCAAGGTTACCACCCCGAACGCCAAGAAGCTGGCCAATCAGAGCCGACCGATGATCTTTGTTGGCTATGAGCCAGGCTCAAAGGCATACAGGGCCTACGATCCGGTGGCGCGGCGAGTTCATGTCTCACGCGACATTGTGTTCGACAAAGCGGCAGAATGGAGCTGGGGCAGCGAGCACGACGCCAGCGGCGACACAGACTTCGTCATCGAGTACACCTCAGTGTTCCACCCTGGCGTGATGTCCGTGACACGCTCGGATTCGGGGGAGCCTGCTTCACCGCCTTCCCCAAGTACTACGTCACCATGTCGAACACCTTCTGTACACAGCGTTGCACCGGGGGTAGAGTTCGTGTCACCACCAGCAGGAGCTGAGGACAACCTCGATGCGGACCACGACGACGCGCCCCTCCGGTTCCGCAACATCGACAATGTGCTGGGCCCGGCCACGCCACCGGGTCTCGCGAATCGGGAGGTGCAGGAAGAGCTGATGATGGTGAGCGGCGAAGAACCGACGTCATTCGCACAGGTCGAGCAAGAGGAGGCATGGCGGCACGCTATGCTCAAGGAAATCGCCTCGATTGAAGAAAACAAGACTTGGCGACTTGTTGATCTGCCGGCCGGACACCGGCCAATAGGCCTCAAATGGGTGTACAAGCTGAAGAAAAATGCATAGGGCATCATTGTCAAGCACAAGGAGCACCTGGTTGCGAAGGGGTACGTGCAGCGTGCCGGAGTAGACTTCGACGAGGTGTTTGCTCCGGTCGCTTGGCTCGACTCTGTTCGGCTACTGCTTGCCCTCGCCGCATAGGTGTCGATGTTTTACACCAGCAATAAATATATGGGGCTACTCGGCGGATGTAAACTTGATGGATTGCAAAGGAACACAGAGAGATTTTATACTGGTTCAGGCCCTCAATGTGAGGTAATACCCTACGTCCAGTTTGGGGTGTATTCCTTTGAGGAATTGTGGTGGCGATTCTAATGAACCAACTCAACCTGCCCTCGGGGGGCGCCCTGCCTCCCCTTATATACGGGGGGCATGGTTACAAAGTAGGAGTCCTAACCGGATTACGGCCAAGGGATCTCCTCTTAGAGATATAACGCACCCAACTAGGACTGTGTTTTCCTTATCATACAAGGCAAAGTCTGCTAAGGATTACTATATCTCTAATTACAAGGCCAGGCCCATCCTCTATCCGAGTGGCCCATATACTTGTCATGAGGTACTCGGGGCCCATGGCACCCACAACAGGAAGGATGGATGGTGCACCACATGGATGTGAAGTCGGCATTTCTCAATGGAGAGCTCGTTGAGGAAGTGTACGTCGTCCAGCCACCCGGGTTCGTGGTCGATAGTGAGGAGAACAAGGTATACAGGCTTGACAAAGCACTGTACGGGCTTCGCCAAGCACCAAGGGCTTGGAACACCAAGCTCGACGCCACCTTGAAGAAGATTGGCTTCAGGCAGAGCCCACTGGAACATGGGCTATACGCGCGCAATGATGGTGGTGGGAGGCTGCTGGTGGGTGTGTACGTCGACGACTTGGTGATCGTCGGCGGCGACGGCGTCATGATCAACAAGTTCAAGGGGCAGATGATGGATGAATTCAAGATGAGCGACCTCGGCTCCCTAAGTTTCTATTTGGGGATCGAGGTGCATCAAGAAGCAGGTGTCATCACGTTGAACCAAGCGGCATACGCGTTGCGGATCGTGGAGAAAGCAGGGCTTGTGGGTTGTAACCCCTGCGCCACGCCCATGGAGCCTCGGCTAAGGCTCAGCAAGGAGAGCACGGCATCGCCGGTCAACGCCACCGAGTATAGAAGTCTAGTGGGTAGTCTGCGCTACCTGGTGAACACCAGGCCCGACCTCGCATTCGCCGTTGGCTATGTGAGTCGTTTCATGGAGAAGCCCACGGACGAACACCTGGCGGCGGTGAAGCGTATCGTCCAGTATGTGGCAGCACAGTTCACTATGGATGCCGCTACACCAAAGAAGGGGAGAAGAAGCTGCAAGGCTACAGCGACAGTGACATGGCCGGCGACATCGACACTCGCAAGAGCACCACAGGTGTGCTGTTCTTCCTCGGCAAGAAACTGGTCAGCTGGCAATCTCAAAAACAGAGAGTTGTGGCGCTCTCCTCTTGTGAATTAGAGTACATCACAGCTGCAACAGCTGCTTGCCAAGGCATTTGGCTTGCCTGGCTCCTTGGCGATCTCAAGAGTGCTGCACCTGAAGTCGTCGATCTCAGGGTGGATAACCAATCCGCTCTGGCCCTTATGAAGAACCCTGTTTTTCACGACAGGAGTAAGCACATTCAGACGAAATTTCATTTCATCCGTGAAGCCGTGGAAAATGGGGAGATCAAGCCGGAGTTCATCAACACCAAAGGGAAACTCGCTGACATCCTGACAAAGGCGCTACCACGAATAAAATTCCAGGAGCTGCGAGATAAAATTGGTATGCTTTCAATTAGTTAGGCACAACATTTTTTAGGGGGAGATTTGTTAGGATAAAACTTGTGTGCTTAGGTTTCTTTAGTTTTGGAAGTTTTGGATTGAAGCGTCGCGTGCTACAAAAGGACTCATCCTGTGGTTAGTATTTCCATTGTATTACAGATATAGTTTTTGGCCTATAAATAGTAACGCGAAAAACAGAAAAGCTGCAAGTTTTCGGCAGCACAAAAATTCCTCTGCGTTTATCTGTTGCCTTGTCGGATCTTCCACAGTGTTTCGCATGCGTTTGTGTTCATCCAATCCTGGTGGCAATCTTCAGGATTCCTGACAGTTCTAATTAAGTAGTAATCCAAGCTCTGCCAACTTATGTGATGGGGGGGGTCTTTAACTCTTTAAGCTATCGGCTGGTTTTTGTGAGGAGTATACGAAGTTAATCAGAAAGTTTTGGTGGGGAGAGGACCAGAATCAGAGAAAAGTCCACTGGACATCTTGCCATGATTTAATTAGACAAAGACACGGTGGTCTTGGTCTCACAGGGATACAAGGCTCTTTAATCAGGCACTGCTTGCAAGACAAGCTTGCTGTCTCGTACAATTCCCAGATAGTCTCTGCTCCCAGGTGCTAAAAGCTAAGTACCATCCCAATGGGGAACTAGTTGACATAGCTTTCCCAACTGATTCCTCAGAGTCATGGAAGTGAATTGTTCATGGCCTGGAACTTTTAAAGAAGGGGATTATATGGCGCATTGGCCAAGGTAAAAAGGTAAGAATTTGGAGGGATAACTGGATACCACGGGAACATCACCTGAAAGTTATAGGCCGGTGCACAAGGTCACGTTTGAAATGGGTATTGGACTTAATGCAAATGGACAGATTGGAGTGGGATGAAAGGTTGATAAGGGGGATATGCTACTGTAGAAGTACGCATAGGCTACGATAGCAGAAAACAAAAATTGCTACCACGCACACTAGGACATCATGCGAGAGAGGGATTATGGATTGTTACCACTAGACGCACAGCGTAGCGGAAGATGGGTTGGAGAAGCCGGTCCAACCTCGCGCGCGTCGAGGTAGTAGTGGAAGTAGTCAATCTCCGGCCGATCAACGCCGCAACGAGCAGCGCCTCTACCGGTATCCACACGTCCGGGGCTGGAACGCCGATCGCGAGTGTACTAGCACTCGTGGGCGGCTAGGGTTTGGCTCGGGAGGTGGCGGCTAGGGTTTAGCTCGAGGTCAACAGAGAACGTGTATCTCCCCAGCCCCTCGCCTCCCTATATATAGACCTCCTCACTTGGGCCTCGTGGACTGAGGCCCAGTAAGAGTCTACTCTGATCTCTATCCGAATCGAGCCCATATTCGAATCACATTTGAATAAATGTTCCAACCCGTTAAGTGTGCAACCCTGTAGGTTCACGTATATTTTGTCGCGACCTAGAAACGCCTTTCTGGTCACCCTATTAATAGCGGCCTCTAGTAAGGCATATTAACCCCAAAATATACGTAAAAATCATATCGGCTGAACCTGTAATGTCCACATATACAAATCCCTTTGCCTCGCGATATCGATTGAGCTCAAGGCGAGACTTGTGTCATCCTCTTAATAGCTCAATCACTCTCTCAATCCTGTGATGGATTACAAACTTGTGATTGACATCTCAATCACCCTAGCATGGCCATGCACTTCCATAATCCATTACATCGAGGGGCCCAGAGATATCTCTCCCGTAAGGAGAGGCAAATTCTATCTTGATCATTCACATCCCACTACATGTTTCATAGCAAACCCGAAGACTACTTTTATGACTACCTAGTTACGGAGTAGTGTTTAGTAGTCCCAAAATAAGCTACTACGTATGTTGGGAACCATGATGATCTCAAGTCTAAGGACTCTACATAAACACTACTTGAGACTAACTGATGATACATGAAATCTCTGCAGTATCTCATGGCGGGTCTATCCAACATATGTTCACTAACATATGTCTATATTATCGATTTGGTATCTCCATACCATGATCCATGAGACATGATCATAATCCATGAGACATGATCATCAATCAATACATATGCTGATGTTAGAATCATATTTGTTCCTCATATGATATATGATCAGGGATCATTTAGAAATAGCAACATTTGACATTAAAAGTCTCATGAATAAGTCACATAATCATTGATCAATAATGATGATGTCTATTTCAAGGAACCAATCATTACAATATAAACATAGCATGTGATATATATAACATCTCCATGTTGCCTCTAGGGCATATCACTAACAGCTACTAGGTGGATGCAGAGGAAATTCTCAAGCTCAAACTACCATTGCAAGCAGAAGAAGATTTTATTGCATGGCATTATGATAAGCTCGGCATATTCACGGTTCGCAATGCGTATAAACTAGCTTTAGCTGAACAGATGCGAGAACAGGAGAGTGGATCTAGTAGTAATCGGGGCGATGGGGGGAGAATATTGTGGAATCATGTCTGGTCAGCCTAAGTCCCGCAAAAGATAAAGATTTTTGCATGGAGGCTAGCGACTGAAGGTTTGGCCACTCAACAAAATTAGTGTCGGCGCAAATTAGTGCAGCAGAACACCTGCGACTTATTGAATTCAATATAACATCCCTTATTATCAAATCTAATACTCTAGCCATACGTACGAAAAAACAAGGTTCCTCAGCATAGAGGACATAACATAATAAATAAATGGTCTTCCTAACGTAAGGGAAGATCGGTGACTACCTCCTCATTAAGCTTATTTCCGTTCAGCTAGCTTTGCTCCCCTTTTGCCATGATTCTCGTGGAAAATAATTCATGTATTAAATAAGTACAGTGCATAATTGCACCTAAGTCAATTCACCAAGAATTAAGGGCATAAGATTACATAAATGCATCATTATTACAAGTAATATTGTAACTAATAACATTACCCTTCTTAGAAAGCCATTTCTTGAAGCCTTCACATTCCTTCTACACATGCCCAAGCTTATGGCAGAATTTGCAGATGATTGTAGCACTTGACTTAGCCATGGATGTAACAGGTACTTTTCCCTTCCCCTCAGACCTGATAGAGAAAGTCTTAGGCTGCTCATTGGGCTCATTAGTATAGTTCTCATCAACCTTTTTAGATTTAGCAAGGCGAGCTTGCTCATTCTGGTTTTAAACCTTCTGACGCTCTTCCTCCTCAATAGAGTGACTTACGAGCTCAGCAATTGAGTACTTATCCTCTTGAGCATTATAGTTTACTCTAAAGGAATCATAATCAGGCGGCAATAAATTCATAATGAGGTAGACAAGAAAACCATCAGAAATAGCCATGTCCATACCCCTCACTTGCTTAGCCATATTGGTCAATGACATTATGTGTGCTTTCACACCACTCTTACCATCATATCGGGATGTGAGCAACCTCATGTTGAGAACACTTGCTTGAGTGTTAGAGGAGCCCTTAAAGTTTTGCTCCACATTAGTCATATATCCCTTAGCAGTTGCAGCATCAAGAATGCCACCTATAATGCTAGACGAAATAGAGTTCTTAATTATTCTTAGGCTCATGTAGTTGGCCTTCTCCCATATTTCCGCCCTTTCCTTATAAGCTCTCTAAACATTAGGAGCTGCATCAATAGGGGGAGCAACAAGAGCATCCTCATGCATGGCAACATCATAATTGAGTAGCCCAAGAGTGGTCAGCACGTTCTCCTTCCATTCCTGGAATTAGCGTCATTAAGTTGCTCAATATTGCTTATTTGACCCATAACATCATTCGAAGCTAAAAATTTAATGACAAATAACATTAATAAACAATAATAAATATGAACAATTAACCCTAGGTTTGGTTAATTAAGCACATAAAAGTTTTACTCCATAAAGAAACTTAAATGAAGTAAAACAACATCATTATCATTAGGTGAAGAGCATTAATTGTACACATAAAATAAATAAGGCTTTTGCTCCATAACACCACTTAGGTAGAAATGAAGCAAAATGTCAATAAACTAATGTGCATAAATATAAGGTTTCACTCTATAATACCGTTGGGCCAAAATAGAGTAAAACAATATAATTTGAATAATATACATTAAATATGCACGTAAATAAAATTTTATTCCATAATACCATAAGGCAAAATAGAATAAAATATACAACATTATTAGGTGACACTTAATGCACATAAACACATAAAATCTCATTTTATCTCACCATGTGTGGAGGCCATGGCTCTAGGTACCTCAAGGAAGGCAAATACAACCACTCGAACTAAGGATGGGTTGGCCCATACAGTTAGGGATATAGTAGAACTCGACTCCATGTAAATTTGTATGACAAGAAAAGGATATGGTCCTAGCCGGTTGCTCTATGTTTTGATAAGAAAAGCCCTTAGTCGTATTCGACTGGGATTCCTATCTTATAACCTTGTCTCCTCGGTATATAAGGAGAGGCGAGGAGGCCCCTAAGGCAAAGTTTAATCCATATAACGAAAGCAATACACCACAACTAGAGGTAGGGTATTACCTCACCCCAAGGGCCTAAACCAGTATAAATCTTCGTGTTCTTTCGAGTCCATCGAGTTTAGATCCGACAAGTAGCTCTATATTCAATACAGCGATATAAAAAACATCGACACCATGGGCAAGAAATAAAGCTAAGTGTCAAGATGCCATCAAAATCATAAAATTCTACTTCATAATACCATTGGGCCAAAATGAAGCAAAATAAACATTATTATCCGAAAGATTAAAACCCTAAATCGCAACTTCCATTAGGCTGAAACTATAAAGGAATAAATTATATATTCTAGCCAAACTTTTCGTTGGTTCCATTTAGCTAGAAAAAACTTAAATACATAAAGAAAAAATTTATTGCAATTTTAGACATCAAGTAATGGCTTAAACAGATTAAAATGTATCTCTGTAAATGGGAAAAACATTAATTTTGGGCTAAACATAAAAGAAAAAAGAAATCGGCCCAATCGTCAGCCACGGCCCAGAGACGCGCGTCGGCCCGTTATTGCGTGGAGGTGCGTGGGGGGGCGCAAGAATTTTTTTATTTTTATATTTTTTAATAAAATATTTACAAAAGTATATTTTTATTTAAAAAATTTACAAAAAGCTTGCCGTGCGGTTTCTCGTCGTGGCTACCGGTGAGAACAGTGTAGCAAGCATTCCACCTGGCCTCACTGGGTTCACCGGAGAGGCCATCCACTCATCGGCATATAAGTCTGGGAGAGGCTACTCCGGGAAGAGTGTGCTTGTCGTCGGTGCTGGGAACTCTGGCATGGAGATCGCATATGACCTTGCCACACATGGAGCCTGCACCTCCATAGTTGTCCGTAGCCCGGTATGTACCTCATTTTTCATTATCTTGCATGTGCAATTCAGACATGAAATTTCTGATAAATAGTCTAGTTTTTGTCAAGCTGGACTATTAAAGTAGTGATAGAATGTGATAAATTCCATTATTGGTAATTAATTAGGATTTGTTTATATTTGGTTAATGTGGAGAGAATATATATATATATATATATATATATATATATATATATATATATATATATATATATATATATATATATAGCAAACAAGGGATGTCATAATATTGGGCCTTTTATGCATATACATAGTATTGATTGCACAAACCGGGTTTAATTAATCTTCACAAGAATTTAGGATATAGCTGTACATATCAATATATCATATTTAGAAAAACATGCACATGAACATATTAGAATTACAGCTACACAAACACCATGGTCAAATATATGATTTTTTTTTCCAAAACAAATCGATAGAGGAAAAAACTAGGGGAAGGCCTAACTAAATGATATTTTTTTTGTCTCTATATATTATCCAATGGTGCCTTGTTTTAACTTTCTACATTTTTTCCCCTATATTACAAGAGCCGTATAATGGTTTTATGGCAACCTAAATACAGGTACATATAATGACTAAAGAACTAATACGGTTTGGGATGACATTGGTGCAAAAGCTAGGCCTACCTGTGATCATAGTAGACTCTCTTCTTGTGATGGCAGCAAAATTTATTTTTGGAGACCTGTCAAAGCATGGCATTATGAGGCCTAAATTGGGCCCTCTTCCTCAAGTCACAAATAGGCCGCTATGCGGTCATTGACGTTGGCACCGCAAAATTAATCAAAGGAGGAGTTATCAAAGTAATTATGCATCTATACTCTTAAGATATAAAATTAAGTTAGTTGGTACTAGTGAAGTTTCTAGCCTCAATTGATGTCAAAACTTGACACAATTGTTTGATATCTCTATTAGGTGTTTAGAGGAATATCAAAGATCATTGCAAACAATGTTGAGTTTCATGGTGGGAGGCAAATTCCTTTTGACGCCATTGTGTTCGCCACAGGCTATAAAAGCTCTGTGAATATGTGGCTTAAGGTACAAAGATTATTGATAGCTCTTTAATCTCCTCCTTTTAAAAAAATCTCATTGTTAATACAATGATATTATTATACAATGCATAATATTTTTTCATCATGGCAAAAGGATAATCAATTTTTGTTGGGTCGCAGAATGGCCAAAGTATGTTTACAAATGATGGTTTTCCTAAGAAAAGTTTTCCAGATCATTGGAGAGGTGAAAATGGGCTCTATTGTGCTGGGTTTGTGAGGAGAGGATTGGCTGGTGTTACCATGGATGCCAAGAATATTGTTGATGACATTGTGGATACCATGAATCAAATGTCTCCTTAAATTTGGCTCCTTGTGTTTTCAAGAGGGGGTTTAAATTAATTAGCTTAATCATGATGTTAATGATGTATGGCTATGTTTGCATTGCTTCTACTTATGTGAAATACAACTTGTACACAAAGTTCATAGAAAACAACTTGGCTTATCCAGTAGCTATATATTGAAGAATCCTTCCATTTAAAATGACTTGTCCCTTTAATTATATGGACATGGTGAAACATAAGTGCACCAAATAGAACCTAAGTGCCTTTGATTCTTTATCCATTGGACTCATCTTTATGTGCACTGTTTCTTAGTGAGACCTTTCATTTGTCAAGTTCTAAATCTTTTGCGATAGTTTAGCACTATGGTATCTATGGTCATATAAGTAAATGTCTTTTACACCAAGCAAATAAGACTAACAAAGAGGAGCATGATTGTTTGTGGTTGAACTAGAACACCGCCTTGTTAATTGAACATATTTTATTATATCTAACTATTGGTGCCCCTTGTCAGCCTCCAATTTCCTTTAGCATTAACAAAAGAGACTGTCATTTATATTTACCTTTTCTCCTCACCACCTTGCCAAAAATAGATATTTCTAGTTTTATTGCCGCAATTACTATTTTAGGTAGCATAATAGCCATGAAATAGCTTGGATAGCTTATGAGGAAAAAAAATAGCTAGTCATCACCAAGAGCTAAAAGATCCAACACCATACCCCCACCTCCAAACATCGAGTGTTTTCATAAATTTTTCAGTAAGCTTGTTGATCACCTATATCATTTTCTTTTATCATTCACAGCATCAACAATCAAAACTAAAAGGGAGGAATAGGGAAAGCCATCTGTGCATGAGAAAAGTATAAGAAACAAGAAATCAAGAAATAATAAGAATAATGTAACTAGGACCAAAGGAAAATTCAAATTGAGAATTCTCCGGTAAGAAACAATGCCGGGAATTCTAACACATGAAATAAACAACCATGCACACATAGCATAACATCAAAATAACAATAAAGCAACATGGAAGATAAATGAACAAGAGTGGATGTATGGTGGTCGTGCATCCATACATCCCTCGTTGCCCCTAGCCACCTCCCTCGCCACGGTGAGGCCCTGCCGCTTGCCATGCAGCCGCGTGGGGGCAAAGCAACGACCAACACAATCAAATTGATTTATAAGAGAGAGATATAGAGAATGGATAAATAAGAATAACGAGAGGATAAAGATGTAGTTTTGTAGTCTCACTTGTAAGTCTTTCTAATAATATACTACCCCGGATATGTGTTGGTTTATTCTATACTAATTTAATATTCTTGCAGATTGATCTGCTACTTTAGCATTTTCTTTATTAATTTTTTGAGTTTATTAGTATTTTCTCAATATATATGGGTTGTGTAGGTAATCTAACCTATCACTATAATAGGGTAATTATGGTCAAGTTTGGCTACGAACCAAACACTTGCCAAACATTTTTTTCCTAAATTATGGCATGTTTTGCAGCACAATCCAACCTGTTGCCTTCTTCAATTTGCCACAACTAAGCTACTAAATAAGCAACCCTACTTTCATCATAAGTTAACCATGCCACAACATAAGCACAGGCCAAAACTGTGGTTTGGCAAGTTGAAATAATCAACCAAACAAGCCATAGGTAGTTGAAACAACAAAGAGCATGGAATAATTAGTATAACGACAAAAGAATAGAGCAAACGGGTCACAAGCTCACAATTAAATGAGCACAACGAACAAAAGGAGATCCGTGAAGTCAAATATAAGAGAGCTACAGGATACACATAGTAGAACAACCAAATCTTGGAACAAGCATGTCATAAGCCAAAAGTAGCTAGAAAGATATATGGGGGTTCAAAAACAATATGATTGAACAACGACAAATGGAAGCAAACACCACATATCGATACCTAATCACGCCCCTTACTAGGGAGGAGAGCAAATGGTGTAAACCTAGAAAATAAGAGAGCACCAGTACCATCCACATAGAAGCCGTCAAATACAATTGATCATACATTGTGACAACCTATAACATGCCATAAAAATAGCTAGAAAGTAGAACAGTCAAATCAAGATTATAAAAGGAACATGAGCAACCAAATCAGAATCAACAAATGATAAACAAATAAGGAAGGCACATAAAGAATGCCAAGACAAACAAACACCAAACAATAAGCACCAAATAAGAAAGGAAAAACTAAGCAAGCGGACTTCGACAAAGAGGAATGAAATGTATCGAAAAGGGCTAAACGACCCCACCAAGATAAGAGAAAGTAGAATAAAATCCATCTTTTAAGCCCCTACATGAATAAACCCACTTAAACAACAACAAAAAAGACACATGCAAAAGGTAAATACACAAGCACGCCAAAAAAAAAAAAGAAAAAGTGAAGCGGATGGTATGAAATAGTTCTAGAATAGAGCAACCAAACAACCCACCACTGGAGTTACCTCTAAAATAATAAAAATAAAAACAGAAAAGTAAAATAAAATGGTAAAGACCAAAACTAGCTTGGCCCTCACGAAAAGAAACACTCTGCAACAACTTGTACATTCAAACAATAAGACGAGTGAACACTTTGATAATATGGAATAGCCGACGAGCCAAAAGAATGAAGTTTATAGCTCAAGCAAACCGTACACGCATAAAAAAACAAAGGAAACAAAAATGTAATCCAAATGTTCAAAAGCAAACAAATCATATGCAGCATGATTTTCTGATAATGACGCTTTATATGATTTTTCTCATGTCAATGGCCATGTTTGCTTGATCCCCATGTGTTAACATGGTTACTTGGTATGATTTTAATACATTGGCTTTTTTTTTATTTTTGTACGCAATAACCAGGTAGCAACAATGTTGTAGGGAGACGAGAGGACGATATTAAACATATATCGATGCTTCCCAATTAAATTCTATTAACCAACAAAACCAAAAACAATACCAGCTATCTTTCTTGAACTTAAATGTTATTTTTAGCTTCTGCATGACATGAAAATAAGCTGGCAATACTCTTTACACCTATATACAACCTTAGACTATTCTTAGTGTAAGTTTTCATTGCGTGGTTTCTAAGAATATTATGTCATTTAAAGATATTTTAGTTGATGGATGAAACTACTTCTTCCAATACAAAGTTTTATTTCATGGTTTCATATGCTAGTATATCATTTAAATGTTGTATCTAAATGACCAATGAGAGTTGATGAAATATGTGGAAATAAAACAGAAACCCTTTCAGTGAAAGTTTCACATAGTTTCTAAAGTGTTGGAAACGGTGAGCAGCAGTTTCATTAGGATGAAACTGCTCCCATCTCTTTTTTCTTTAATTTTTTTATCATATCATCGTATATACTGATATATCATTCTATTTAATATATATATAATCTCTTTTTTATATTATACAACCCTTGCATGTCGGAGACATGTGACCTGCATGTCAGGATGCAAAACGAACGGTGGATGCGCTGCGCAGCCGGGTCAAAGCACCCCACCGCCCCCCTGCCCTCGTAACTCGCGCCTCCCCATACTTCTCGGCCCCTCGTCCCGATCCGTCCTTCCCTTGCAAAAGCCCCCCTCGATCGAACGACTCTCCACTCCTCTCCTCTCCTGTCCCCTCCACCGCGTGACTCCGCCACCTCGTCCCCCCGCGCCTTCTAGAACCTTCCTGCCGCCAATGGCGACCTGCTCTTGGGCCGCCATGGCGCCGCCCGCCGCGACGCCTTCCCGCCCGGCCGCGAGGCGCGCTTGCCTCGCCGCCCCGCGTCGCGCGGCCGCCGCCAGCTGCGTCCTCGCCGAAGCGCCCCAGGGGCTCAAAGTAGGTAGCTAGCTCCGCGCGCGTGCGTGCGCGTGTGTTGGTGATTGCCGAGCTGATCTCTGAGGTGGGTGGATTCATGGTCGGTTGTGTTTTGGTGTGCCAGGTGGAGCAGGCGGATGCGGTCGCACCGGCCGTGGCGGCTGCGGCGCGGAGGGACGTGTGGCCGGATACCGTGGCGTCCATCATCCTCGGTGGAGGTGCCGGGACGCGCCTCTTCCCCCTCACGCGGACCAGGGCCAAGCCCGCGGTAATCAAATCACAGAATCCTCTGTGTCTCACGCACACGTTTCATCATGCATTTGCTTTTCATTCGCTGTATGCAATAATGGGGATTTCGGTTGCATTTGACACCATTGATGATTGATTGATTGAATTGTGAGATGATTACAGAATAGTGATTGAGTTGTCTGCTCTTGGTATTAGGTGCCTGTTGGGGGATGTTACAGGCTGATCGATATCCCCATGAGTAACTGCATAAACAGCAAAATAAACAAGATCTATGTTCTCACCCAGTTCAACTCCCAGTCTCTCAACCGCCACATCGCACGCACCTATAACATTGGTGAGGGAGTTGGATTCGGTGATGGGTTTGTGGAGGTAAGATCTTGTGTCTGATTAGTGTCGGTTATGAAGTGCAATCGAGTGGAAACATGCAGCTGTGTCAATGGGTTGGTGATATCGAATTGATAATGTTCTATGGTGGTCTGTTTTGCTTGTTGGGTAGGTGCTGGCAGCTACCCAGACAGCAGGGGAATCAGGGAAGCGATGGTTCCAGGGAACAGCTGATGCAGTCAGGCAGTTCCTGTGGCTATTTGAGGTTTCTCTAGTGCCATCTCATGATCTTGTTATCTATCACAGGATGCTATCACTTTCCCAGTTTTAACTTGCCTGCTATTTTTCTTCAAGGATGCAAGGCTCAAACGCATAAAGAACATACTAATTCTATCTGGTGATCATCTGTATAGGATGGATTACATGGACTTTGTCCAGGTGAACTCCAAGTTGATGTTATAGAGTCATGATATTTTTTTCAATTTATTTGAGTAGTGTAAAAAAAATCTAAATAATAAATTCTTTTGCAGAAGCATGTTGACAAAGGTGCTGATATTTCGGTCGCTTGTGTTCCTGTGGATGAGAGGTCCTTCATCTTTGCCCTGTTTGAATCGTATTATTCTTTTTAATCTGTTCTTATTCTATCTAGTTAGCAGGACTGACATGCTGTTAATTCTTCAGAGTTTTAGAAGTTTACTTGTGTCACGCTAATCATCAATATTATTTTTGGTCAGGGCTAAATAATCTCATAATATTGTATAACAAATTAACAACTAGTCAATACACATGGCTTTTTCATATTTAATTGATGGGTCAGATGATAACATATAGTCATATACCTCTCATAAAAAAAAAGAATTCTTTGTGTTGTCTACTTGCAGTCGAGCTTCTGATTTTGGATTGATGAAGACTGACAGGAATGGACGCATTACTGATTTTCTTGAAAAGCCCAAGGATGAAAGCTTGAAATCAATGGTATATGCCTCTTCATTGAATCAAAGACAAATGGATACTTAATTATTTGTTTAGACAAGTGTAAACTGAATGCATTTCATCACCTTTTATTGCATATATTAAGTAATTCATGGTTTTATTCACAAAGCTTTTTTCCTTTTGTCAATGTTATCTAGATTATTGTGACTTCTTCTTTATTTCTTCATTATTACCTCAGTTGCTTGATTTATTAGCTTTAATGAATAATTTTATAAATAATCTAAGATGTTTGTTAATGCAGCAACTAGATATGGGAATTTTTGGTTTGTGCCCAGAAGTTGCAGATGCACACAAATACATGGCTTCAATGGGAATATATGTATTCAGGACTGATATCTTATTAAGACTTCTAAGGTAAATGCTAATAATAAGATCTCACGAGCAGTTATTTCCTTAATCATGGAAACTAAGTTTGCATGATAAATAAATGTTCCAATTGCATTGTAGTTTGATCTCTACATCAGGCATTTAGCTGGTTTCTGAAACTTTCTTTTGCGATGTATGACAAAAGTCAAATGTGCAAATATAACAAATGATTATTATATATTATAAGACATACTGCTGATTTTATTTGCTAAGATAGCATTCCTGGGATTGTCTCTGCTCCTTAGTTCTTATTTTCATGCCAGTTTGAGATATGATGATACCCTCTTCGTTCTGTATCTTTTAGAGGACATTATCCTACAGCGAATGATTTTGGCTCAGAAGTTATTCCAATGGCTGCAAAAGACTACAATGTGCAGGTATTTACAACTTCATAATCCTCCAAATTGTATTTGCATAAGGAATTCCACTGTCATATATCAACCATTACAAAATTCTTCAAAATTCTGAAATGAGCAAGCGACCTTACTTTCCACAAAAACCCTGATTATGAATGCTATATTCCTTGTTCTGTGGTGACAGGCTTATCTATTTGATGGTTACTGGGAAGATATTGGGACAATAAAGTCATTCTTTGAGGCAAATCTTGCTCTTACCGATCAGGTTTAATTTTCAGTTAACATCATCTCCATCTATAATCTTTATGTGCCTGGGCAATTTATCTAATGAATTCACTTATTATATTTGTAGTCTCCAAACTTCTATTTCTATGATCCTGTGAAGCCCATTTTCACATCTCCTAGATTTTTACCTCCAACAAAGGTGGAAAACTGCAAGGTCAGATTCTCTTATGAGATGGTTTATTTGATAATACTTTCCATGGCAGCTTTTCTTGATCTAACTATTCACGTGCAGGTTGTGAACTCTATAATTTCACATGGGTGCTTTCTAACAGAATGCAGTGTCGAACACTCTGTTATTGGTATCCGTTCAAGATTAGAACCTGGGGTGCAGCTGAAGGTAAATTGTAACTACTCATAATTTAATGTACTTGCACAGGTAGTTGGAATTCAGAAACCTTTCCATTCACATCAAATAATTAATGCAGATATGGATGAAATCATACCAATACATAATCTTGGGCTACCACTAAGCCTGCATGACTAATCATCAGAAATTGTACTTACAGAGAGATACTGTTTCCTAATGCTAGATAAACCAAAGACAATAGTCTTTTTTTTAATAGTTTTGCCATTTGGATATGAGCCATTTATTTTAGCTTCTGTTAATGGTAATATTATTTGCACCAAGGAAACAGGTTGCAATTTGCATAGTTACAAGTGTGGTCCACAATGTCAACATGTTTCCTTTTATTACAGTATTTTTTTCTGTTTTCTTCAATAACTGCATTTATGGCAGTCTTGCCATGTAATGCTGATGCCATATGAGTTTTTGTTTCCTATTTTTGTTGGCATTGTATGCCGTTAAACATGAAAGATTTGCACATAGTTCTTTTAGGCCAGTAGCTATATTTAATTTTACTAATATGCTGAAGCAATCACTAAGAGTAAAGTACCCTACATATTGGTAATAGTCTAATGGATATTTTGTTTTATTTTTATTGAACTATCTGATGTTAAATTATTTCAAGATCCTTAACAAAAAAGATCAACTGGGTATAGGACACCATGATGATGGGGGCAGATTCCTATCAGACTGAGGCTGAGAGATTTTCTGAACTGTCTGATGGAAAAGTACCAGTTGGTGTTGGAGAAAACACCAAAATAAGGTTAGTATGCATAATGATGCATAGATATATCTGGTGACGTACCTGTTACATATTGCTAAGTTTTGACATACAGGAACTGCATCATTGACAAGAATGCTCGAATTGGAAAGAATGTAATCATTATGAACTCAGAGGTACAACTCCCGTACATAGAACTATTTCTTAGTTGTCATTGTTTAGAGGAGTCTTCCGAATTCTTCTTTGCAATGATCTTTATGCTATTTGCAAGATCATTTCCACAACTGTTTAGTGAAGATAAGACGACTCCATTAGATTAGGAGTATAGGCACACTTGAAATAATGATTAAACTTGAGATATGTTCGCTTCATTGAACTTACAATGAATATCAAGAGCATGTTAGATTTTATGGAATTCGAAATTTGTCACAAGTACTTATCACAGTAGCAAGAGAAAATTTGTAATAAATAGTACTCAGTTTGAATTGTGGATTTTGGATTGAAATATGATAGCACTTTTTGCAAAGGTAGCAATGTATGTATTGATTTTAATGTTTGCTTAGGAAAAAAAAAGGACTCATATCTCCTTAGAAAAGAATGGTGGGAGGAAAATTCATCCAATCTAGTCAGGCACTCAGCTAAGATGTTATGCCTAGGTAAATTCGTGGCAGAAACTAGTCTATTTGGGCTTCATTGCACATAGATCAGGGTAGCAGCTTTTGCAATTTGCTTGTCTATGCTATTAAATACATATGCAGTTTTTGTTTGCTCATTGAAGTTTACAGTTCAAATGCTGAGACCTGAGAATTTTCCCTTGCTTTGAATGCAGAATGTGCAAGAAGCAGAGAGACCATTAGAGGGTTTTTACATTCGTTCTGGGATAACTGTGGTGCTTAAAAGTGCGGTGATTCCAGATGGTACGGTTATCTAGAGAATCACCAGAGGAAATATCTACAGGTGAGCCTTTCCAAATGCTTATACAATTAGGATGTATAAAAATACCAGTTCATTGGAACACACATGCACATGTAACATTTGGTGTTGAATTGCTGATGACTTGAAATGTTCTGAACCTTGCGTACTGAATTTTGTTGCATTTGATCATTTAACAAAAACACACCATTCTGAAGTTTGGTAGACAAGAAATGCTCCTCGTAAATGTTGGTATTAACAAACAAGAATATATACATACACAATAAACAAAAAAAGCATCCAAAGCTGTGTATTGTTTCAACACCTGAATTGCCAACTCTATGGTACTTTCTTGTGCAAACTACCAAGATGCATAATCCTTTTCGTATTGGTAGTTGGAAGGAGATTACAGATGTCCAACTCCTACAGATACAACTTGTTACACAACTTACAATTAAAAAAGTTCTGCCACAAAGCTTAGCATACATATTCTTGATGTTCATTCTAGAAAGTTACTTTATCTTGTTTATGACTCCTTCGTGAGGAGAGAAACAATATTCTTTCGCTAGGAGCTTAACGAAAGTTACCATATTTGCCATTACCTCCCACACCGTATGCTAGATTCATTGACCCAAAATCCCAAATACAATTTCGTGGTATTTGGTGTGACATGGAATTTAGGAGGGAACTCTGTGTACTGTGACGGGATGTACTATGCTCAAATAACTATGAACTTAGATCAGATATGTCGGTCATATCTGGATCTGTCGAGTATCGTCAGATACGGCATGAGCGTGAGTTTGTTTGTAGCTCTCAGATCTAGAGTCCAAACATCATCTTTCACAAAATTAGTTGATGAGAGGCGCAGGTTATGGTTATTTACACGGATTTTCAACTTCAATCCTGACAGTTTTTGTTAACTTCTCGGGTTGGCCTTTTCTTTTTAGTCTGTGCATGAACAAAGTAACAAGCATTAAATTTTTTGCCTATTGAGTGCATAAAAGTACCAAATTTTTTTTGCCATTACAGTATGTACACGATTTACCTGTCAGGATCCATTACCAACTTACTGAATGCGTTGCATCTATTGCTTTTAAATACAGATCTTCTTACCTGCAGATACCAATCCCTTCTGGCTTGCTGCATGTGAAGTACATCTTTGAAGCTCATAAGGAGATCAAGTTCGACCTTTGACGTCGATGCAGCAAATAAACTTATACAGTGCAAAGGTTGCCAGCTCATGAACGAAGCTAAGAACCGAGGGATATAGCACCTGCACCGTTGGCACCGGTATGGCCAGAACGTTTCCGTTCTTTCCTAAGCATCAAAAGAGATATATCAAGAACTTTTAAGATGGTTATGTACTGCGAAGAGAGTCACCTGCCATGCACAGGAACACAGGAAATATATGATACGTACAAATCGTTCATGTCACTAATTGTACATGCAAGTAGGGCCTGTTTGGCGAAGCGAGAGCGGTATAATTTGTTGAGTTAAATGTGATGCATTGTACTTGAGGAACTGAGTAATAATAATCACTAGAAGTACATTTCTGTCTCTTTTATAGGTTTATCCTGTACCAGAAAACCGCAAACTTCTGCGATCCGTGAACTTCCTCTGATGTATAATCATATTTGTGAATCATCAAATGATCAACATAAATTATAGAACTACCCTTTTGATTGAAGAAACATCACAGGAGAAATAGAAGTGATCGCATCATGGATCAGAATCGACAGCGCGTATATTTGCTAGCCCTCAGTTTAGAATCAAGTCATGGGGCTAGCTTCTTACGGTAAAGCAGATAAGAGTAAACAACGATGCTGCACGTCTACTCTTTCTTGGAGAAGAACCCGCCGATGCTGAACCCGCCGTAGCCGTCGCCGTCGCCGGACGACTTCTTGGCCGGCGTGCCGCCGGCCTTGGTGGTCCTTGACGCGGCGTCGGGAGCGGCGGCGGCCTTCCCCTCGACCTTGTTGAGGATGGGGTCCGTCTCCAGCAGCTGCTCCTCTTTGTACAGCGCCCCGAAGATGGTGTCGAACAGTCCCTTCTCCTCCGTCGCCGCCGCCGCCGTGACGCTCTTCGTCGCCGACGGCCGCCCCACGCGCGCGGACGGCAGGCTCAGCCGTCTCCCGGCGGTGGCGGCGGCGGCAGGCGATGTCACCGCCGGCGCGACCGTGGTGCCGAAGCCAACCGACGCCATGGCTTTTGTGGCTAACGTGGTACGTGTGTCCGTGAGCTGTGCGTGCGCGTCTACGGTCACTTTTTGGTGTGGTGTATTTTGAGCTCCTCTTGTGTAGCCTTGTGTTGTGTGGGTCGGAGGCTTGAGGCGTCCACAAGCGGCTTATCCACATCCATGTAGTCGGCAGTCGTTGCCAGTTGCCACTTTTCCCATGTGCAAAAAACGATCGTTTCTAATGGGAAAAAAAATTCTACGAAAAGGGAAGAGGATACCTTACACTCTATTGGCATCACCATCCGATTCTTTCCTGAGATGAGCGCTGTTTTTTTCTTTGGTATTGTGGGGTAAATATGGATATACGGTGGAATATGATGTCAAGTCGAAATATATCTTCTTAAAAAATATTATAATAGTGTATAAATTGGTGGTATTGATGGTGGATTTAAGTTGGGGCAAAAAGGTTGGGAGAAGTGTGCATAATAGTAAAGGAGAGCGGTGACAAGACTTAATGGTGGTAATACGGTTACCAAGAGGCAGATCCAAAAACACGAAGATTGGTTGAGAAGTGACTAACCCGTGTTCTTTACCAAGCTAGCTGAATCTCATGGACAAGATTGATCAATCTAAAGGAGTGGGTTTGTAGCATGTCTGTTTTTTTTTGCGTCGGTGCTTGCCTAGTTGTACAAGTGCTAGTGCGTGAACATGGAATATTTACATGCACTAATGTGGTCTCTACATAATGTTGCTTAAATTGTTGTGTCGTTGACTTATAGTTTTTCAATATATTTATAATTACGAACTCATGTGTAACCAGTAGAATAGCTAAAGCGTCATATCATAGTTGGCTGGATGAACTTATATGGTGTTTGAATTGTTCACATATTGTTATGTGGGGCAAGTGGAATATGTGTAACTTTTTAGTTGTTAAAAATAGCAGTGGTATATTATTTGCTAACAAAACAGCATAACTAGCAAAAATATGACTGCCGAAGAAATGCTACAGTACATTTGCAAATAACGAACCATGTGTTACATTATGGATACTTCTGACTTGGTGCACTATATCTGTGACGGGATCAATATGATGTGAGAGTGGACCGTAGTTTTTAGCAAATCTTATTCACCCTCTTCTAGATGAGCAAACAGTCGACTACTGACGGCTATTTGCTACATTAAATTTGGCACCAAATTTGATCGCCCATCTTAAGATTCTAAGGGGATTTGGTGCCAAGCTTGTTTAAGATGGACGATCAAACACTTCTAACTAGAATCATCAAGATTCTAAGATTCCACAGAAGACTCCACCTAGAATGGGGGATACTTGCACTAAATCTAGCATCCTAAAAATAAAATCTTAATACTTATAAGACTGGTTGACATTACAACAACCTTGATGTAAACATATAGAACTAAAAAAAAATCAAATTCAGCATACATAAACTGATTCGTCAGAAGTCTGACTGCGCTCTCGTACAATTGGTGACCCTTATCTCTTTAGATGCGTCCTACAGCGATAAACGCCCATGAGGAACAATACCAGCCCTAGTGCCATATCTCACTTATACGTACTAACCTAATACTCTCTCCGTTAAAATGTAGCTATTTTTAGAGTTTAAATTTATATCAAAATATAGCTATTTTTCTACCTACCTCCTTATCTTAACAAATCATAATTATCTTCCATTTAATTTATTCATATATTTTCTCTTCTCAACCAATCATAACATTTTATTATTCAAATCCATCTACTTTCTTAATTCCTATAAAACCTCCAAAAATATTTATATTTTGGGATAGAGGTAGTACTATATACAGCCAGCCAATCAATCTTCAGTATGCCTTCACTGACCCACCCAAGCTAACTGAAATCAACGGGTTGATCTGAAACCCAACATAACCTGCTTAAGACCACCACGCAGTCTTCCCTGATCAACAGTTCCCCCTTGATAGTCAGAGCTCAGATTACTACTTGACCCAACAATGGCAACATACCGACAATGCTGCTTTCCCGTCGTGGAGCGATAAATCAGCTTGATCTCACTTATATCATAGTCTCTTCAGTTTGGGTAGTACGTAGATCACTCAATATTCTTAGACTCATTCTGCAGCTGACCATCTAGAACTCCAAGTGCATCATCAGAGGGGCACTTGTCAGCTGGATTCTTTGGGTTTATATGGCTGAAGCACTCAGGCCATGAGTTTGTATAGAAAGACTCTGGGTGCATGCGCTTGTGCGGACTACCAATGTGCGTTGAACATCACTTGCCTGGCCTTCCTCCCTGTCCATGAATAATTGAAGAGAATTTCTTATATACCTCTGAGATTTTGCTCAATTTTTTTTTATCCTTGAATTTTGCTTCGTACCTTATATGTCCTTGAGTTTTTATTTTGATCTCTTCTATACCCATTCTGTTAGTTGATCGTTAGATTTGTCCTAAAATGACTATATTTATGTGCTAGTTTAGTGAGAAAAACACAATTCTCAACATGAAAAAAAAATATTCATTTGTAAAATAGAACAAATGGGACAGAATTATTTAACCACAAATTTAAAAACTAAAATTTAAAATCTTTAAATAAATTTGAAATAAAATCTAATGAAATTTGTACAACATATTCACCAACAATTATGCCTAGGAAAAATAATTTTCGTTTTCAATTTCTCGGCGAAACTCTTGTACGGATTTAATAAAAAAATTTAAAATGTTTGAAAAAATAAAATCTGTATGTCAAATTTGGTGTCAAATGATTCCATCCCAATTGTTTTAATTATAAATTAAAATTTTCACATTTGAAATTTATGTTTTTGAAATAGTTGCACATAAGTACGAGCAAGGGACAACATAGTCATTTTAGAAAAAAATTCTAACGGTCAACTACAGAACATATATAGAGAAGATCAAAATGAAAACTAAGGATCAGATAAAATTTAAAAGCATAAAAGGGATAGAGCAAAATTTCAAAGACATGTGGGGAATTTTCTCATAATTGAATCTCGGGGCAAGGGCTTTCCTATTTGCTGTAATTGTAGTCCGGAAGCCATAGTAGAGGCGATGGCCCATGATTTTGTTCGCAAAGTTGCTTGGACCATCGTGTGTGTGTGTGTGTGTGTATATATATATATATATATATATATATATATATATATATATATATATATATATATATATATATATATATATATATATATATGTGTGTGTGTGTGTGTGTGTGTGTGTGTGTGTGTGACAAGAGGCAGACCATATAATCTACTGCTGATCCAGCCAAGCGTCGAGCATTTTCTTCCAGCTTTTCAGGTCCAACTGAACTGTGGTTATCTAGGCGAAGAAACATTGCCTAAATGGACTCGTGAATCGATCACCACCAAATATCTCACCAGATGCAAAAGATAGATGCGGGTTGAACTGGCAAATCCAATGGCACGAAGGATAAGGCCGACCTACATAACAACAATAAAATATCAGATCGTCTCCATCATCTAAATGCAACTCTCTATTTTTTCATCAGTGACTATTAAATACATATTTACTGCCTGTTAAAATCTTTGGAGCATTTTCTGTCCTGCTTGTATTTTCTTCCTGGTTCACGCAATTTACGCATTAAAAGGGAATTTTCAGGCAAAAGTAGTTTTCAAGAAAGAAAGAAAATTAGAGAAGCATAAACTATGCATTTAAATAAATCGGTCAGTTCAATACCAATGAACCAACACAAACTTCCAACTACAGGCCCACAGATTCATTATTCAGGACCATATACTCATGTATACCCTGACACCAAACCAAGTTAGTTTCAATGATCCATTTACATGAGAAATTGACTTGTAAATCCAAAATCCTAACTCAACTGCATATTATGATGCTCTAGGGTTGAATCTATTATATTATACAGATAGCTTAAAATAAGGTATCAATTCGCCGTTGAGATCTAGAAATTATTATATTAATTAGAGAAAGAAATATTAACCGCTCAATCATGGTATATCTAGATTTTAATGGTTGAGGTTTAATGGCAGCCTGTACAAAATTTTTACTCAGTTTGCTTTATAGTTTAGAATCTGATACAAGTACGTACACGCACGCGTTAGAATATATCAGGAAACCATAGCCTTCTCTTACCGAATTAGGAGCAGCAGACACTAGGCAAAATTTTGTACGTACTCCGTCCTTCTCAAAATAAAAAATTTAGTACATCTTAATACACACAACCACAATTTTGAGGTGAGGTGAAATCTCATAACCTTAATTAACCAGCCATGGCGAGCAAAAACATAATACTACGTTATTAATTGAAATTCGAATTAAAAAAATAGAAATTTGATACGAATTTCAAATATAAACAGTAGAGATCGCTAAAATTTTGGAATAAAAATAAATAATGATAAAAACAAGAGTCTCAATAAAACACAATAGAGGTTAACTACTATTATAAAAAAAATAGTGTTTCTACTAAATTTTCATCCATCATGATATCATCATGACATCAACGTCCGATCCATTAGCTGGGCACAGGCGCCTTATCAGGCAAGGGCACGGGCAGCCGAGGAAGAGAGGATGAGGGGGGAGGGGACAGCAGAAGCCTACTGTCATTGGCCACTGCCGCCGGGGAGCCCGTTGGCCCACCGTTCGGATCCGCGCCGCTGCCCGGGAGCCCATCTGCTGCCACCCCAATCCATGCTGTCGCCAGAGAGCCCGCCGTCCCAATCTGCCTTGTGCCGCCGCGATCCACGCCGTTGCCAGGAGCTCGTCGGCCGCGCCACCAATGGAGAAGAGCCACTACCGCCTACAGTTTCGTTTGCTTCGGTGGGAAGAAAGGGAAAAAGTAGTGTCTCCTAACTCTATCTTCCATCGGTGGAGCAAAAGAAGAAAGGAAAATTAAGTAGGAAAAATAATATAACGTGTATATGTGATTAAGTTTTTCATTTGTGGTTCCTACAGCAAAAGATTTTGAGAAAACTGGTAATTGAGAAAGTAGAAGGGCTAAACTAGAAGAAGTGGAGGGCTAAAATGCAAAATCTATTGTCGGTCCAATGAGACTACTATGCATTGGGAGTATGTGTAGCCTCGTCCTATGTGGCACACTCTTTTTTTACGAGACCAGTCGGAGGTGTGGCTTCCATTATGAATGCCTTTAGAAACGCTCTAGGCTATGGCTTGTCTCCATTAAATTTAGTGGATTAATATTCTTTTAGAAAAACAACGCATACAGTTTTGGTCCAAAATTCAAATCATGCAGTGATGTTGTTTTCTTCAGTAAACAACATATACAGAGGTGATGGTCGGATCCTATAGCGCCTGTTAGAAATTATATATAAATAAATTCCTAAAAAATAAATTATGTCTTAAACAACTACATACTTTATTATAATTTTATTTTTTTCCCGTAGTAACGCACGAGCATTTTTCTAGTTTAAATTAAAAAAGAAAATTAGAAATTTGTTTCAATATGACTTTCAAACCAAAATCATGGGATCACTGTAACAGCCCTAAATATTGACTAAGTTTTAAAACTGTTTTTGTTTTTGTGAATTTTCAAAAACTTCGTGTCGAGTCGTCGTTTCGTTCCATTTTAAAAGCCGTTCTTCATTTGTTGTGACATCCTGGCCCAATTAGGATTTGGCCTATATGGCCCATGAGTACTGTGTGGATATGAATAGTACCACTTTGCTAGTTGAGCAAGAGTTGAACAACTTATAAGACCTTGTCCCTCTAACCATAGCACTTCCGGGTTTACCCTTTACACAAAGCGAGGACGAAAGTATAAGTGGGGTGCTATGTGTAAGTGGGCCTGCCCTTCAGATAGGCTAGGCTGCGCGGTTCTGGAGGGCAGGCTGTTATAAATAGTATCAGAGCCGACCCTAGCGGTTGCGCGTACGGATCAGTGTGCAGGAATATGGCGCATGACGCATGTGGGCTTTGTGTGAGGCATATGGCATGGCATATGGCGCCGGTACTGGACGTACGGACATGGCATATGGCGCCGGCACTGGACATACGGACATGCGCTAAGAGGGGGCGCGTTCCTGGACATTTGCCTATATGCCTGTGTGGCTATGCGGGTAAGTTGGACTAGCAGGGATGCTAGGTCCTTTAAGGGGGGGTGTGTGTGACATCCTGGCTCAATTAGGATTTGGCCTATGTGGCCCATGAGTACTGTGTGTACATAAATAGTACCACCTTGCTAGTTGAGCAAGAGTTGAACTAACTTATAAGACCTTGTCCCTTCAATCATAGCACTTCCGGATTAACCCTTTTACACGAAGCGAGGACAAAAGTGTAAGTGGGGTGCTATGTGTAAGTGGGCCCGCCCCTCGGATGGGCTAGGCTGCGCGGTTCTAGAGGGCAGGCTGTTACATTCGTCGTTTGTCTTTCTTTTATTTTCTTTTTGGTTTATTCTCCGAAAGTGTAGATCCATCTCAAAATTCGTGTGGACGAGTTCGCTTTCTCGTCGGGCAATCGGCCTATTTTTTCTCATCGCTGACCCGTTTTCTCGGCACGGTCCATTTTCTTTTCTTTCTTCTTTTCCTTTTCTTTCTCCCTTTCTCATATTTCCCCTCTAGCCACTAGCTCAGGCCGGCCCAGAGCCAAGCCGAGCCAGCCCAGGCCAGCCCATCCTCCTTTCACTGCCTTTGCCGAGAGGCAGAGCGCTGCCATCACCATCGCAGCTCTTCGCGCCATGCAGCTGCTTCGCTACTATGTCAACACCCACGCGTCATTCTCTTGCTCACCACCAAATAGCCTAGCTAGTGCTAAGCCCAAAATTCGAACTCATTTTCTCGAGTTGTCTCAGCAAACCATCGTCGTCGCTGTTGCATCTATCCTCTACCGTCGCCGCTTCTGCCTCTCCCACCATCTTCTTCTCCGAGCCACTTCACCAGTCGCAGCCAACAACAAAGAGGAGCGCCACGACCTTCTCTACATGTTACCCGAAGTCGCCCCGGCCCCCGCGGCGCCGTTTGCCATCGCCGGAGGAAAATAACACGAAACCTAGCTTCAACTGCCTTCATTCAACTTCCAAAATTCATCGCCGTCGTCGTCTATCTCCCAAAATTGAAGGTTCCATCTTCTTCTCCATGCCAAAACCCCCAAAATCCCTCTCCTTCCCTGGCCAAGTCGCCGCCGGAGCACGCCGGCACCGCCCGCGCCGTGCTGCCTCTGCTTTGCCCGCCACCGGCCGTACGGCGACCCACCACCTCTGCCCTCCTCAGCCCAAGCCACCGCCATCGTTGGCATCCCCTTGATTTCCTAAAACTCCCCAGCCACCGCGCCCCTACCTGAGTTCGCCAGAGCCACCGCTGCATGAACGTCGCCGCCATCTCCTTTTGTTCGCTATTACCAGGCCCACCGCTGCCTCCCCGGCTGCAGCTAACCACGGGAATGGGGTCGTCATGCCTCCACGACCTTGAAACCGGCACCTCCCGCTGGGAACCAGCCTCCTCCACCGCTGGCACCCCTATTCGCTTGCTAACTCCTGTGTACAAAGAGAGAAGGAAAGAAAATCATAATTCTCTATTGTAACGCCCCTCTCCCGTTAACTAATATAGGCCAACAGAAGAGGAATGCCTTTACCTACAATACTTGTACCAGTCCTAAGAGACCAGCTGGTATATACATGACATTGGTGGATCATCGCCAAACCTGCTTTATTTATTTCGACGTAGTCCTTACATAGGTTGTAGCCTCGGATAGAACCCGAGACATACAACGATACAATACAAAAGTTGGCAACGGAGAACACGGATAGACCTAATACCCACAAGCAAAAGCTTGGGACCTAGATCGAAACCCTAAAACTCATCGTACTCGGCTTGCTCTTGAAAATATCCACTAAGAGTAGGGTCTTCATCTTCATAGACTTCTGAGGAAATAAAAGCAAGGGTGAGTACGCGAGGTACTCAGCAAGTCACGGAAGTAAAGTGGCATGCTAGGTTTAGCAAAGAGGGCTAGGGTTTATTTTGCAAATGTGACTTTTTAACGATTTTGAGTTTTTGGAAAAATTCTAGTGTGCTCTTTAAGTTGTCGAAAAAAAGCTCACGCTTCAATCCATTCCATGAGTTGCTTTGCAACAACTCACCACAATTGAGTTAATTGGAAAGAGACTCGTGTCTCAACCCATTCCACAAGTCAGAGACTTGTCACATTTTCTGATTCGGAGCGTACTTTCCATTAGTACCTCTATTTAGGTGTATTCTCATTTTTATTCTCAAAACATTTCTTACTTAACTCAAACAACTTAACTATGGTTCTATTTAACACCCTGGGTCACACAGGCTCGTTTCAGGCCACACAGGCTATCCATCAGTCACACAGATCGATTCTGGTAACGATTCCCAACCCTCAAAACAATTGCACAAATATTCATAAACAAAAACTACGCTAGAGGAATCACTTCACATCCTCCAGTAACTGTGGGCACTGTTGTTTGAACAGTTTATAAACCTTTGCAAAGGGTGCACATTTTACCCACACGACGCGAGCTTACTCCTACACTGGCCAAGCGGGGAGATTTGCGACAAGGCCTTTCCAGAGCCTTCTTAGGATAGCACGTTGCCCTATAAATGGCTTCTCAAACTAAGTACTAGGAACTCATTTCCTGTACTCAGGGACGGGGGTCTATCGACCTCATGGCACCCAGCCGATCCCACATTTATTAGCAACCGAACGATCCTGAGAACACTAATTGCTCGGCTAGGGGCATCTCATTCCACCCGTGTGGTCGCACTGTACTATGATCAGTACAATTCTCCAAGGAAATGGTCCTTATATGCCACGTGAAGTTAGGGCCACACAGACGACGATGACCCATGACTAGGTTTTATAAAATAGTTTTAGTTCTCAACTTCTTGACCAAGGGTGCTGAGGTTTTAAATTATTTTCACAACACTAAGTTTTTCCCATCGTCAAGTTTTAATTAAAATAAAATAAAAAGGGTTGTCGATACTTGCACTCAAGTACGAGTACCAGGACGACAGGGGTTACAAAGGACAGGGAAAACAATTTAATCAAGGAAGGGTATTATGCAGCAATTAAGTTAGGCCTGACAGATTCGTCTTGCGAACCACGGCCGAAATAATCATGTTCCTAAATATGAGCATTTCGGAAATCAAAATAATTTTCAAAACATGGGTTCAATATGGTCAAGGTTGACTTGCCTTGCTCCTGATCTTGTTGTTCCTCGACGAAATCCTCAGTCGGCGGCTCCTCGATACCGGCTTCTACGCGTCGCAAAATAAAATCAGGAAAAAACCCAAAATCAGAACCTATTTTATATAACTAATAGTACCAGTGTGTAGATCTCATTTTTAGAAAAATTTTGAGAGTTGAATAGGTTCAAACGGAGTTACGGTTTAAAAGTTATGATTTTTCAAAGTTTAAATCAATTTCTATGAATGTAAAAGGAATAAAAGTAATTTGGGAAAATAAAAGAAAATAGGTATAGAGGCTGACTGGTGGGGCCATGCTATCAGTGGGGGAGAGAGAGGGTTGAGGGGAACAAGAGGCTGACAAGTGGGGTCAGTTGGTCAGTGAGGAGGGAGAGAAGACAGCGGCTGACATGTGGGGTCGGGCTGTTAGTGGAGGAGAGAGAGAACAGAGGGAAACACAGTGGTTGACATGTGGGACCAAGCTGTTAGTGGAGGAGAGAGAATGTAGGCGCTGACAGATAGGGTCGACTTGTCAGTGGATGAGGGAGAGAGGAGGCCGAGGTGGCATTAGGGGTGGCCTACGGCGGTTGACTCGGCGCCCATGTGGCAAGCCATGTCGACGTGGACTGGGACCTCGATGCCGATCGATAGCGACGGCAGTCGGAACTGATCTCGTCGATAGCGGCGAATCTCGGCGAGCAGGTGGTGGCGGCGGAAGACAGAGGAGATGGGGAGTACGGTGAATGGCTCAGATGGGTGCCTAGGTGGTGGAGGAGGGCGGTCCTCGGTGAGGATCCACAGCGGTGGCGGCCGAGGACATATGGTCGCCGCCGATGACCATTCGGGCAGTGGAAGGCTCGGGTTTGTGGTCGTTTAGGTGCGGTGTGTTGAGAGGAGGGTAATAGAGGGAGGAACTAGGTTCTACCTATGACGACGGCGTAGAATCGGCGGATGACGGAGGGAGGATTTGGGGATTTTGAATCTCGGGGCTAATTGGGGTCGGTGATGGGCGGAGAAGAGTCGCGGTGGTATAGGGAGTGTAGTGGTGATGGTGGCTCGGTCTATTGCGTACTGGAACGGCGGTGAGAGCTTGGGTCAGTACAGGAATGGCGGCGGTGGAGAGAGGATTACAACAGTGAGTTGGCTCAGGCTCGGTTTCTTGGTGGCTGGACAGGAGAAGGCTATGCTCCATTTATAGAGGAGCTCCGTGCAAGATGACGATGAATGGCGGCGATGGCAACAGCGGCGGACAAGCTTGAGCTCGGTCAACATGACGCAACAATGGCACGGTACTGTGGCCGGTGTCATCGACGCTCCAGAGGAGGAAAATGGGGAGCAGAGAGGATGATGAAGCGACGGAACATGGAGCTCGCGCATGCGTATTGACTTCCGGGGCTCACCGAGGAAAAAGGTTGCGACGGCCATGGCGGTCTTTACTCCGGTGCTCGGGATGGGTGACGGGGTGGATTTCTCGCCAGAGCTATGGCAGGATAGGACGGCGGGGGTTGACAACGGGGCTCCGCACTTAAAATGTGGCAAGACAATGAGGTATGGCAAGGTTCAGAGAAGAACCATGACAGATTGGGAGAAAAGAGAGAGAGGGTGAGCGAGCGGCGGGAGGAAGACGACGATGCCGTCCTGAGGTTGACATGCGAGACCTGCATGAAGAAAATCGCAGGCGTCCACACGTGCGCAATCGGACGGATTGGGGAGCGGCTTGGTGAGACTGACAAGTGGGGCCCACATGGTATTTTTATCCCACACGCGCGTGGAGGTGGTCATGCAGGCAGGCACGGTCGGACTAGGCCGAGCAGCTAGTTGGGCCGAGTGGGATGGGAAGAGAGGGAGAGAGATGGAGCGGGCCGAGGAGGAAAAGGGGTTAGCGGCCCATATGTACAGTGTCTTTTCATATTTTCCTAGAGAAGGATTTGAGGGTTATTTGGAGTTTTGAATTTTGGTTTTAAACTTGGATTTGATTTTTGGAATTAGGGGAAAGTAGGGAAATTGTGGAGGGGTGTTTGGGGTTGATTTGGAGAAAATTTTTTTGAGATCACACATGGCACACATATCGAGAATCTGATTGAAGAGCCAATTTTCATAATTAGGTTTTTATTCAAAAAAAATTTAAAACAAGGCAAAAACACGGGCGTTACATCTATTGAGAAATAATTCATAAAAAACTCTATTCACTGTTTCAGTTGGTTTACTGCTCATTTGACCTCAAAATTAAAATCCGAGACCTATTCCCGACTCCTTGAATTATTCTGAATCCATCCGCGCTAGTTTCGCCATGATCCAAGCATCCGTTGACACAACCCTAATTTTAACCCTAGGGTTTGCCACTCGCCCAACTCCGGAAAATTCCTAATTTCTCCATAATTCTTCTTTTTAATATCTTGTACACTTTCTGAGTTTTTGGTATTTATTTGGAGTTATTCTCTTATTTATTTTTATTTGTGTATTGATAGATCACGTCGTAGCAGAACCGATCGAAGAATCCGAGCTCGCCGCTGGCGTGTACTCCTTCATAGCAGTAGGAGAAGACGATTGGTACGACTATGCCGATCTCGAAGGCAAGTCATGCACCCTTTGAGCAACAATTGGACCTAATCACCATTTATTCTATGTTTATATATATATATATATATATATATATATATATATATATATATATATATATATTTATTTATTTATTTATATATATTGCCATGCCTTGATCTTGAGCCTATCATATCTTTGATAACTCTAGTTTAATCCTGCTTATCATGAACATGTTAGTTATTATATGAAATTGTCATTTTATGTGATGAATTTGGAGATAAATGGTTTATTTGAAGTTTCTAAGGACATAACCCCCTTGTGCCAGTATAAGTGACATAGTTGGCGCCCATCTGCATGATCAAGGTATTCGGACCTAGTGTATACTACTCCAGTGAATTGAACTTCTGCAGCCTTTTGGTGAATTGGCATTTTAGGCTTTAACATGTGTAATGGCCACTAAGTGATGTAAGATTATTTGATTATGAAAGTGTGGGTGCTGCAGTGCCCTTTTGTGGTCTTTGAGGACTATGTGTTCCTCCTAGTCGTGCAATAGTAGGTGGACAGGGTGACGGGTTGGTGCACACCCTCGCGAAGGCCAAGTTGAGGCCAACAATCAACTCGTCCTATAACCCGCTAGGTAGAACAGAGATGAGCTTGGGGCAATATTACACTTTGTTATTTTCAGCTTGGCTAGTGGTAGGTATCGTGCGGGTAAAATTGGGCAAACGCTGCAGAGTCCTTTGGTATTCGAATACGCCGTGCTCCCGGTTAATGGAGATATGTCTATGGGTGAATCCAGAGTAATGGCATAAGTAGGCTTGGAAGAATAGTTTAAATTTGAGGTATAATAACATGAAATGATAAACCCTTTAAAATTAAACTTGTTTATGAAATAGGATGGTTGTGAACTACTAATAAGGTTTAGAGTTAAGCTTATTCCCTTCCTTGTTACATCTTGCATTGGTACAAGTTTTCCTGCATGGTTTGCCGAGTACTTGTGTACTCAGTCTTGCATATTTTTGGGCTCCAGCCGGTCTAGAAGAAGCTACAGATGAAGTTGAGGAAGCCGTCGATCCGCAGGATTGGGATGAAGACAAAGGTTTCGACTTCTAGGTCGACTCTATGCTTAGGCCGTTCCTGTGGTACAGAGTTGCGTCTTTTAGTTGTATGTGTATGGCCATAGGCCCGTTGCGTACGTGTGTTGAGTCTGGAGTTGTATTAGAACCTTGTCAGATTGTATAATTAATCGAAGTTCTGTTTCTGTATCACTCAATGCGTAACTGAACTTTCTGGGTGGTTACGTATGTTGTGGAACATTTGGACCCTTCTTCAAATGGTCCCCACAATCACTAAAAAAAATAGTATTCCACTTAAAACATAACACTCCTATGTGACTAATTGAATAATTTGAAATAAAAATAAAATAAAATTACAAATTTGATTTCTATGAAATTCCAAACGTAAATCATCGTACAAATAGAATTTTTCGAATAAAATAAACAATGCTAAAACAAGAGATATGTAAAACACAATATGAGGTTAACTGAAATTTAAAAAAACTTGCAATCACGAAAACACTAAAATTTAGAATAAAAATGATAATTAATAAATATGTAAGGAGTTGTCCACAAAAAATATATACTTTTAAGGGTCCATATCAAAATAAACTTATAAATATTCAAATTTATGATTAAATTGAATAGTCCATGTAAAATAAAATAATAAATTGGATATAATTGATTTCAATTAAAATTACATAGTAAAATTCCAAAATCACTAAAAATTGGAGTAAAATTTTAATAAAGAGTCAATATCATAGCATTCCTGATAAAAACAACTGCATGTTTAATTAAGAAAAGTTGGCAATTGGGTTGCATGCAAGTTCCAAAGCACAATATCTAAATGCTATAATTTGGAATATGAATTTAAAATATTAAAATTAATTTGTGTTAAGCATGAGTGATTAAAATTGGGAATAAAAAAATAAAAGTATATATTTTATATTGACACAAGATTTTGAATTTAAATTAATTTGTTCTAAGGAGAAGATTAAGCATGTTTATATGGCGTATAAGTCAAAGTAATTGAGTTTGCCAAAAAAAATCAAAGAAAGAGCGGCGCACAAATAAGAGAAATGGTTCAATCAAAATATAGAATGTAACGTTAATGACTAAGTATAACAAAGGGCTCGAACAAGTGTCCGGCAAGGTTAGAAATTTAAGCCATGTGCTTTTGTAGGAGTGAGAAAATAGGGGGTGGAGAGGTAAACTAGACAATTCTTATGTTTTTTTCTTCTCAATCTGATGGATATTATATTTTAGACTTATAGTGCTCAGCTCAAAATACCATGAAGGTATGAACTTTTAATATCTTCTAGCAAAGGCAAATTTTAAGAGTGTCCTCTAGGCTCTAGCGATGAATACAAGTTTTAAGTGTCATCTAGGCAATTTTAAGATTGTATTATCATTTCTAATGAATCTATTGCCTTACTCCCCTCCACTAAACAATATATGTTGTTTGACCTTTTCTAATAACTTTTTTAAAATTTTCAATGTCAATAAATTTTAAAATACTTAGTTTGAAAACATAAAAATAGTATGTGTAGATTTTTCTTGAAAAATAAGCTTATTAAGTAAAAAAATTATGCCCAATGTCGCACAACAAAGCCCAAAAGAAGTCGGATAGCATATATTTGGGGAACACTCACCCTTTTAAGAAGTTCTCTCTCTTCTAGAATAAGCAAGATGTACTAAAGTTCATATGTATATCTCGCATGAGGTGTGTTTTTAAAATTTTTCTAGAAATTATTCTCTAATTGGACCCTAGGCCTACTAACAATTTTAACAGGTTAGGCATACCAATATGCACCTAGAAAACGTGATGCAACAGGAAAAACTTGCTCAATACTTCAGGGTAATAATTTTCATCACGTAATAGGCACAGCTGTAAACAGTACTGCACCATACAGCAAATAGCAAACAATATTGAGGTGACAAGCAACTATGATTAAAATCTAAAGAACTGAAATCATTTTTCCACAGACTAAAGTTCTCATCAGCTTAGGAAAGATGAAATAGTCAAGAATAATGAAGTGATTGTGTGAAATGCAAGATGCAGTTGACATTGTTTCGCGAGAGAAATATTTAAATTTCTCAGCGTTTAATTAAATAAATACGGACGCGCCAGTATGCAAATGTATACAAAATAAAATATAAATTGATGCGGAGATAACACATAGTATGAAAACTTGTATTTTTATTTATTCCAATAATTTACAAGTCTCTCATTGTTTTTTATATATATTCCCGCCCGTAAAATATTGATCCGACGAGATGACGAATATGTAGTTTCCTGTTTCTGAAGCCTGGTGAGAACTTCAGTTAATTATATCTATAGGCATTGAACTTCAGTTAATTATATCTATAGGCATTGACCTATAGAAAACCTCCGGTTAAGCTATATCAACCAGTCATTTATTTCCTCATGAGAATAAATAGCGCGGAAGGGAAATAATACAACTCAGTCATTTGCAGATGGAGCTCACAACAAAGGCTCTAAATAATAATATTGTTCGGCTTCATCAATCACGAACAAAAAAAACTATCCTGCCTCATCGGTCAGGATGTAAATATATTTCCGGCCTCGTTGGTTGCGGAAAAATAAAATTTCCCTGTTTCGTCAATCAAGGAAAATGGTTGATTTATGTTTGAACCTAAACCTCCGATCTGCCATGACTATATAATCTGCACAATTTAATAAACTGTATGCGGACTGTTTTATTTATTTGATCTCCGATTGATCTCTTATTAATTTTTTTTCCAATATTATTCTCTGTGAGAACCTGTACACAGGCATAAGCCGTGTCTGCGTTATTTGCCCAAACTGACATTTCTTTCTGTAGGGCATCACCTGCAACCTGCCAGATGCGTGTGCATTATTCTCAAGACAGTGTCTTTCCTGTATATGATCTACAACACGTTCATGCCGTTTGCCGATGGGCATCATAGGTGACAGACTGAATACATCGGCACCACCACGACAACGCCGTTTTTTTTTATGTAGTGACCTGGAACCTGTAACCTGCGTAATTAGGGCGTGTGCGCCACCGCCGAGACAGCTTTCTTCACGTAGTGATGCAGATGACCTGTGACTTGCCAAGCGCGTGTACGCCGCCTCGGGACGATGTTTTCCTGGTAGAAATCCTGTAGCTTATGAAGCACATATGCATGCTGCCGCCAGAACAACGTTTCCTCTCTAGAAGACGTATGACCTGTGAAATGTTGAGCGCATTTACACACCGATGCGGAGAACCGTAGAATCGAACACAAGAACCAAACCTATTAGAAGGGGATAAATGGTAAAAACAACAAAAATCAAAATCTTTTGTGAAATAAAAGAAACCCTTAAATCTGGATGGAGTGCACCGGTCAGACCATCTTGCGCTGGTCTAACCACCGTATATCTGCCGGTAGAACCGCTGCATCGTCGCCGCGCTCTTGTCGAATGAACCGTCGGAATTCAAAGGGATACATACCAAAGATACTCTTCAAAGTAGATTAACTTTATTGCATCAAGATATGTTTACAAAGCACGTACAAAACACTGCTCTCTCTTAAAACTAAACTCTAGTTTTTCTCTCTTCCAAAAAAAGTTGTTTCTCTAGGATCTCAATCTCTCATCTATTTATATCTAAAACCTCCTATACAAAATAGGAGTAGAACTCCTAATCCTATTAGGACTCAACTTCTAGTTCTACTAGGACTCCAATTCTAATCCAAGTAGGACTCCACTCCTAGTTCTATTAGGACTCTACTCCTAATTCAAGTAGTACTCGACTCCTCTTTCCATACTCATACAATTCCTCTTGTATGCCATATGAAATTTTCACTTCCACGTTTATTGATTTCTAGCCTTTAGTATCCCGCGTAATCTCCTGATCATTCAGATATTAACTTCTCCCAAGTCGACTCCCGATCTATCACCGGTAATACTTCCGAGGCTTCAAGACTCACCTACACATAAAAAAACAAAGAAACTATATCCGAGTACAAGTTTTTCCCTAGCTTGACTCGCATTAGTCACACACACTCACACCAATATCGACTTATATTTTTTAATAAATTTTCGTTAAATAAATAATTTACGAAGCCAATTGTTCATCACAAAATATTAATCATGACAATGATTTTACAATCTCCCCTTTGATGAACATATTGGCAACATCTCCAAAATGAAAATTAATGTTTTTGAAAAATAAAAACCAAGAAGTGTCAAAAACACTAATGGTTCAAAAACACAAAAGCGAAACAGAAAAACTCTCTCCCTTTTTAAAAGAAAGAATTTCGCCTCTATATTTGCAATAAAAATACAAAATCGACTATTTTTAAGAATCTATCAACTTGTCAAAACTTTCAAATTCTCTCTTTTTCTCAAATAGCTCCCCTTTATTTAAGCATGCATTTGCATATTTCTCCCCCCTTTGACAATGATTTCATCAAGAATTTCAAAAGAGAAAATATAAACCATAAAGTACAAATGTAATGAATATGAAATATTTATCAATTTTCCTTCTTCTGAATTTTTCTTTTCTAGGAGCTTTGAAATGTACCTAAAGCAACTCATGGACATGTGTTGCAAGACAAGGGAGATAAATTGACCAACTAGCAAACAAATATAAATTATAGTCCAAACATGAATCAATGATATTACAATCAAGATCAAATCAACATTAAAAATTCATGATTTCAATAATTTATAATGTAACATAAGCACTAGCACATAGATTTAAAGAAAAACCCTCATACATAGACAAGCTGAACTAAACATTCTTTCTCAAATTATCTTGCCCTTTACAAGAGAATTTTCATTAAGTTTTATTTTTGAGCTTTTGCTCAATTTGCCTTTTAATAGCACAAAAGAAAATCTCTCAATTATTTTGGGTACGTCCTTGTCGTGAATACTATTTCCAAGGATTTAGCACCCATTATTTTCCTCACGTCGGATACGTCCTTGTCGTGAATACTGTTTTCAAGGATTCGATATCTATTTTTTCTCTCATATAAGTATTTTTTTACTTGAGAAATCTTTAGAGTATTTGAGGAATAAAAATTTCACCAAGCATATATATGAGCATAAGTCATTTAAACAAACACTAGTAACAATATTGCATATTTACTTAATTTAAACAAAAGAATTTTGTGTCATGCATCATATTCCTTAAAAGTAATAGCAAAGACTCATATAAAGATTAGAGTGCATACAAACTAAACTAGCGACCAAAAGGCCTCACTCATATTGCTAGCAAGTACAAGAATATACTAGAGGTATAAAACAAAGCTCCACTTTTCTTCTTTATTTTCAAATTGAGAGCAATGCAATAAATTAAATATGAATGCATCGAAAAACATAAACTTTCCCTCAAAACAACCTCCAAACCCTCCTGACGAAAAAACAAAACAAATCGATAATATATGAAAGGTTTTGAAAAAGACAACCAAATGCCAACGATATCACCAAGGTTCTCATTAATTGACATTATCCACTTGTATTATTATCAAAAACTACTATCTCCATAACTAGCGAGGAAAAAGCTAATGAAGAAGTAGATATTATATGGTCAATTCATGAGTAAATCAATGTTACCTTAAAAGTAATGACGTCTCAATCGTTTAATATACATGGGGAGTATGCCGCCAAAAGAGCTATGCACAAGAAGATGCCGAGGCCTTTGTGTTGGGATTAGAAATAAGAAATTTAGGAATCCAACACTGAGACACACGACCAACAGAACCAGTAGGCAAAGCACATGTATATGCATAAATAGAATCAGTACCAGACTTACCTGAAAACTTACCTTAGGGCTTTACCGAAAACTGATCCGACCAATGCTGAAAAGTCGGTGTAACCACCGTCAGCCGTCGGTCTGATTGCTGATCTGCCTACAGTCAAATTGCCCATGGCCACCGTTTGGACCTCCCTAGGGCTTATGGTCTAACCGGGCCTATTGAAGAAAAGCTCGACCTTTGCCACCTCAATCTTGCAAGTTCACGTTCTGTTTTTTTTCTTTTTTCTTGCAAGTCTAAAGCAAAACTAAACCAAATACCCATCCTTACCACAATAAGAGAAATTGTACTTCACACGTGTTTTTTCCTTAGAAGAAAAAGAAGAAGCAATTGCACAAGTTGTAGAAAGGTTCGACAAAATTCCAACGGATTTGAAAATCGTTTTCTTTGGTTCAGGTTTTGTCAAAATCTCACCGCTTTTAGAAAAATCAAGAATACTCGGTGAATGATTAGTAAAATAAGCATGTGCATTAAAACCTATTCCTCTATTGTGTATGCTCACTTTTGATTGATCCAAAATCATATTTAGTTTCTTATTTCCACCGAAAAATCTTTGTAAGGAACTTTTTAAATAAGAAACATCTTTTGTCAAATTAGCACAATTTTCGCAATCAACCAAAACACATTTTTGTTGCGACACTTTGAGCAAGAAAGCACCTCATGATTTTTCACAATATTCTCCATATACTCAACACGACCTAAAGCACTTTCTTACTTTCATCTCATTTAAAGAACATGCTGAGTAAGTTTTAGATACAGAAACATCTTTTTGTTGTTTTAGTTTTCTAACACTCAAAATATTAAATATGAAACTTGCACCAAAAGCAACTTTATATTTACTCAATAGCTTTTTAGTCAAAAGTAATTCATCCAAGATTTTAGTATGCAGCATAGTTCCAAGAGAAAAATAAGATTGTAATTCTTTATTTTTAATGAGAGCATTTTCAATTCTTAAGCATGTAGCAGCATTTACATCTCTTAAAACAGAAATTTCAGAGAATAAAACTTCACAAGACTCGAAATCATCATCATCAGGAATTAAAGATCTTTGTCTAGAAATTTCAGATTTTAGAGATTCAACAATAAAATCATTTTTCTTAATTTTTTCTCGTAACTCTAAATTTTAAGACTAAGAGCAACTATCATCTCTTGACAAATTTCAATAGAAGGAGTAAGGTAGATACCTCATCATTGTCGCACTCAGAATTGCAGTCGTCTAAACTTGATCCTTCACGAGTTATGAGGCAAACACCTAAGATGTTCTTGTCTTTATGATCGCCTCCATCTTCACTCTTGTAATCAACATCGCTTGCTCCAGCTTGTTCAAAAGCAGCATAGACTTGATTAGAGAATTTTTTGAAATCTTCCTTGCTTTACTTTCCTTTGAATGCTTGCTTCTTTTTTACGTCTTTGGGGTTCTCCCCTTCATCTTCCTTTATAGATCTCCTAAACTTCAGACATTTAGATCGAATATGGTTCAACTCGCCACACCCGAAACACCGAATTGGTCCACCTCTTTTTCTGGTTTTGACATTATTCAAAGCTCGAGAAAACTTATTAGTTAATAGTACCAAGTCCTCCTCGGAGAATTGCTTGAGTTGATCATCGGAAATGGCATTTAAAGCATTGAAAGAATTCGATGAAGAGCCATCAAAAGAAGAATCAGATGAAGAAACTAAGACAATAGTTTTAGAATCTAACTTGCGAGAAAGAACATTCAACTCATGAGTTTTTAGTTTTGTATAAAGAGATTCCAAAGTTAGAATTGTCATATTAACAGATTTTTGAATCGATGTAACTTTCATCTCCCAAATTTTCATATCTAATCCAATCAAAAGATGTCTTGCAATTTCAGATTGAGGATAGTTAACATAAAAAAAAAATCATTAATAGATCTAAGATTACTTAAAACTTCGTTAAAGCGACCAAAATAATCATCAAGAGCTTCTTTAGGTTTCATCTCAAATTTCATACAGTCCTTTTTGAAAACATCCCTGCGAATTTTCTTGATGTTAGAAAATCCTTCATGAAAATCACGTAGAGCTTTCCACATCCCATGCGTAGTTTCAAGATGAGAAATTCGATTAAAATCCAAGCGAGAAACTCCACACAAAATCATGTTGTGCGCTTTACAATTATTTTCAAACTCAATTTTATTTTCTACAGAAATAACATCAGGGATTTCATAAGGATGAGAAACTTTTTACCAAATATCGTATCCCTGAGACATAATATAAGATTGCATCTTTTTGCACCAAATTGAAAATCAACTCCATCAAAAACATGCGACTTGGTTAAAAATCGGTCAACCATGGCTAAATCTCAAGATCGATGAAAATCAAAAAGAGAAAACAAAACTCTGATATCACTTGTAGGATCGAACATAAGAACCAAGCCTACCAGAGAGGGGTGAATGGTAGGAACATCAAAAACCAAAATCTTTTGCGGAATAAAAGAAACCCTCAAACCTGGATGGAGTGCACCCATCAGACCGTCTTGTGCCGGTCTGACCGCCGTATGTCCGCCGGTAGAACCGCCGCACTCTTGTCGGATGAACCATCGGAATTCAAAAGGATACACACAGAAGATGTTCTTTAAAGTAGATTAACTTTATTGCATCAAGATGTGTTTACAAAGCGCATACAAAGCACTCCCCTCTCTCTCAAAACTAAACTCTAGCTTTTCTCTCTTCCAAAAAAAGTTGTTCCTCTAGGGCCTCAACCCCTCATCTATTTATACCTAAAACCTCCTACACAAAGTAGGAGTAGAACTCCTAATCCTACTAGGACTCAACTCCTAGTCCTACTAGGACTCCACTCCTAATCCAAGTAGAACTCGACTCCTCTTTCCATATGCACACAATTCCTTTTGTATGCCATATGGAATCTTCACTTTCACGTATATTGATCTCTAGCCTTTAGTATCCCGCGTAATCTCCTAATCATCCAGACATCAACTTCTCCCAAGTTGACTCCCGATCTATCACCGGCAATACTCCCGAGGCTTCAAGACTTACCTACACATGCAAAAACAAAGAAACCATATCCGAGCACAAGTTCTTTCCTAACTTGACTCGCATTAGCCATACACACTCACACCAACATCGACTTATATTTTTTAACAAATTTTCGTTAAATAAATAATTTGCAAAGCCAATTGTTCATCATAAAATATTAATCATGACAATGATTTTACAAGAATAATGTACGCACCACTGCCGAGAACAATGTTCTTGGTGTAGACAACATGTAAATTAGCAACTCATGCCAATAAAAAAGAAGAGACGAACATATCATAGATTTTTGCAAATTACTTACCACTTGCATCGAGCGCCATGGATGAGAAACACCAGTGATCAATCTACGCGGGGAGGAAAGAAAAATAGCAGAGGAAACGGAGAAGTGGAATGTGTAAAATAATCAGAGGGAAAGTGTTAAACCCTTTTGTCTTGGGCCGCAATATATTTATAGGAGCAGAAATAGCCTCTGCCATAGCCTATACAAACTCTAATATTAGCCCAAACACAAACGGACTCATATGGGCTTAATCCGGATACAATTAGGACTCTAACTTATCTCTAGTATATACATATATATTTAACATCCTCCCTCAATCACAACTTTCCTAAGTTGAGATTGTGCTTAAAATTTTCCAAATGTCGAACTGACAGAGGCTTTGTGAAACCATCAGCAACTTGATCACCTGTAGGAACATAATCAACCTCTAATAGCTTCATAGCAACCCGCTCTCGAACAAAATGATAATCAACCTCAATATGTTTAGTCTTTGCATGAAAGACCGGATTAAATGATAAATATTTAGCACCCATATTATCACACCATAACCGAGCTGTAGACGGGCTTGCAATATGAAGTTCTTGTAGGAGATACTCTACCCACATAATTTCAGCTGTAGCATTAGCTAAGGCTTTATATTCTGCCTCCGTGCTTGACCTGGAAACAATAGCTTGTTTCTTTGCATTCCATGACACAAGTTTGTCTCCAAGAAATACAGCAAAGCCACCAGTAGACCTTTTATCATCCAAACATCCAGCCCAGTCTGCATCTGAGTAGTCACTTACCAACATAGACTTCGATTTGGATATTTTTAGACCAAGTTTAGTACATTGCTTTAAATACCTCAAAATTCTCTTAACTACCGCCCAATGAACTATAGTAGGAGCATGCAAAAACTGATAGACTTTATTCACCGAAAAAGTAATATCTGGTCTAGTCAGAGTTAAATATTGGAGAGCACCAACCATACTCCTATACCGAGTAGAATCATTAGGCACTAAGAGCGATCCTTGATGCATTGTTAATTTTTCGCTAGTAGAAAGAGGTGTACTAACTGGTTTGCAATCAGACATACCAACATTTTTCAGCAAATAAGAGACATATTTCTCTTGAGTCAAAAGTATGCCATTAGATACTTTAGTTACTTCAATCCCAAGGAAATAATGCAAATCTCCTAGAAGCTTGAGAGCAAAGTCCTTCTGCAAGTCCTGTAGTAGAGCTGACACTCCCTTCTGTTTAGAACTTACAGCAATAATATCATCCACATATATAAGCAGAAACATAGTCAAGATCCTCTATCATAGAAGAATAACGAAGTATCAGACTTAGAACCCTTGAATCCAAGGTCATAAAGCTTATTACTTAACCTAGAATACCAGGCTCTAGGAGCCTGTTTCAGCCCATATAGAGCTTTATCTAGCTTGCACACATAATCTGGATTAGAGGCATTTTTATACCTAGGTGGCTATCTCATAATCTAGATTAGAGGCATTTTAATACCCAGGTGGCTGTCTCATATATACTTCCTCTTCAAGTATTCCATGAAGAAACGCATTCTGAACATCCAGCTGTCTTAGACACCATCCTCTAGATACCGCTACAGACAAGATAATCCTAATTGTAGCTGCCTTTACCACAGGACTAAACATGTCCTCATAATCTATTCCATACCTCTGTTTGAACCCCTTTGCAACTAGTCGAGCCTTGTACCTATCGAGACTGCCATCCTGTTTTCTCTTGATTTTATATACCCATTTACAGTCAATAATATTTCTACCTTTCTGAGGAGGAACCAAATGCCATGTTTTATTCATTAAGAGAGCCATATATTCAGCATCCATGGCATCTTTCCAATTTGAATCAGTTAAAGCCTCTTGCAAATTTTGTGGTTCTCTAGTTGAAGCAAGAAGGCCCCACTTTATAGTTCCATCAGTATAAATTTTTGTTTTGCGTATACCACTTTGCAAACGCGTGCGTGGTCGCAGATCACCTTGGCGCAGAAAATCGGAGTCGGCTGCTGTTTAGTCACCTCGGCTGTCGTGGGATCCTCGACTGCCGCGGGATCTGCTGTGGGGCCATCTGCTGCTGCCGTGCCTGCCGATTTTGCGCCTGTTGCTGTGGGGCCACTTGATGCTGCCGCTGTGGGGCCGGTTGGAGCTGCTGCTGCCGTACTTGCTTGTTCTGCGTCTGCTGTTGTGGGATCTACTGCGGCTTGTTGTAACGACCCGTTTTTCATTTCCCCTATTGGAATTCATTTTTCTGAATTCTAACTCCTCTCCTATCCCGTTCAGCTGTGCCCTAGTTTTTCTCTCCCTGGCCAGCCGACTGCCTTTTCCCCTTGTGACAAGTAGATTCCTACTCAGTTCCTGAATCTTGCCCTTTTACCCTTTGTCCACTTGGCCATCTTTGCCGCCGAGTAAGCCCTTGCAATCGCTAACTACCTTGTTAACCCATTCTGTCTTGCCATCCCGACTGCCATGTCCACCCGGTCTGTTTCGTAGCAGCCCCGGGCTGGCGGGAAAACCTTCCGGTGTCCAACCTCTGGCAACGGCCTTACTGTCATCTTATCCCCGACCTGCCCCAATCCAGTCAAGCTCACGACGCTTTGCCTTATCAACGGACGTGCTGTCTCATTGCCTCACCAAGTTGCACAGCAGCCATGACTTCCACGCTCCCCGTTTGGACGCCGACTGCCAAAGTGGTGAGTAATCCGACCTCTAACCTGCCCGCAGCCCCGCTCAGACCAGCGGACAATAACCCGCCGCACCGCAAGAACCCGCTTGGACCCATGGTTAGTCAGAGGCTCTGTCTGCGAAGTCCCACCAACCCGTCCTTGCCACGACCTAAGTATCTCATCGCCGCTACAGTGTCTACCAACTCCACCGGCCACGCCCAATTCCTTAGTCAACCTTTACCTTGACGTCACGTCGCCTCAGCCAGCTAGCTGTAGCCTTGCCAGCTTATCGTGACTCCTTTTCTCTATCTATCACCCTGCGCCGCCGTGTCCCTGCCTCGCGCGCCGGCTATCAAAGGCCATCCATGCCTCTTCTTTCCCCTGTTTTGCAACCCAGCCGTCTCTGCCGAACCGCCATCACCAGCTTCACCGCTAAACCATCATCTTCCTCCTCCCCAGACCCCAAGCTCCATCGTCGCCGCTCGTTGCATCGCCTCTGTGTTCTTCCGTTTGGAATGCGAAGAAGAAGAAGAGCGGAGTGAAGGAAGACCGAGCTAGTCTACCATCCGGAGTTCCTAACCGGTGAGCCTTGTTGTCCAGTCCGCAAGCTTACCTCAGCCGTCTACGATAAACCTTCATCCGACTACCGCGATGTTCTTTTCCTAGTGTTTTACCTCTTTTCAGCGTATCAGTAATTATCTCTTCTGCATGTTCAGATCCTAAACCGGTGGACAATCCAGAAGCCATCTTCGTCGAGGAAGATCTTTCGCAGGAACAAGGCAAGCCTCTTTGACCATATTGTCTCCTATATGTGCAAATTATGTTGTTTGTAAAATATGCATGCTTAGTTTACACTTTAATTTGATTGGCCTCGGTTTGCAAGCGCAACCGATGGACCTACCCAGTAGTCGCACTTATTTTGGTAGGATATTGATGTATTTCTCCCTTGATAGCCCCAAAAATGGCATGTTGGCAGCATATCCTTTGGGTACGATTGCTGAGTAGAATGGCTTAGCCTTGCAGCGATTGTATTGTCCTTTGGGAAACAATGGTTTTGCTCAACTGTTTGAAAACCCGGTACTCTGCGTATCGGCGTGTTTGAGAAATAAATAAAAGTTTGTGAAAACCTTGATGTACAGAGACAGTGCCTGTGTGGCCTGGCTATGTATTATCGATAAGGACCATTTCCTTTGGAAATTTGCATCCGAGCATTTTACAGTGCGACCATACGGGTAGTATGGGATGCATTTGGCCGAGTAAATTGTAGGTTTAGGGAAGTCTGGTGCCAACTGGAGTGGACTCATCGGAGTTGTGGCTCGTGAACCCTGGTGCTGACGGTGGTTGGAGCTGACCTAAAGCATTGATCCTGTGTGGATCCTTCTGCTGGCAATGGATAATCCTAGACTGGCTTTGGAAATGGCCTTGTCATGAACTTCCGGTACCGGCCAATACTCGGTGTAAGTTTCGTGTCGTATGGGTAAAGCGTGCACCCTCTGTAGAGTCTAGCTGAACTGTTCGAACAGCCGTGCCCACGGTTAAGGGCGGTGTAAGGTGATTCCCATAGCGTAGATTTGGTTGCCAGTGATTTGTGAAATTGATTGATGGGAAGGGAATCGTGACCAGAGTTTGCCGAGTGGCGAATGGAAGGCCTGTGTGGCCAGAAATGGGACTGTGTGACCCGGGGTGTTGAAGCACCATAAGCAAGTGTGTGAAAATTTAGCAGGAGTAAAGTCTTCGGGTTGTAGCCAGAAGACGATAAAGAGAAGACTACTGGTTGCAGCCAGGGCAGTGAATTGTGCTAACAGGTTGTAGCCAGTGAAGCGAATGAGCTAGTAACCGGTTGTAGCCGGAATTTCTAAAGGAAGCTGGGAACTGGTTGTAGCCGAGTCTTAGGGTCAACGGGTGGTCGAAGCCACTCGGAAAAACAACAGACCTAAGGAGTGGTCAAAGCCACTCGGGTGACAGCCGAGTTATGAGGTCACTCGGTTAATCACCAGAAGACGAAAATGGAGATACATGATGCAGTAACTATAAGTGGCGAGTTGTTGAAAAGCAACTTGCGGATTGGATCGAGGCGTGAGCCTCTTTCCGACAATTAAAAATTGGACACACTAGCATTTTGACAAGCAAAATGTTTTCTAAAGGCTGTTTTCGCAAATAAGACTCTTAGCCCCTTTGCCTAGCTGACATGGCATCTTTCCCCGGCTTGCTGAGTACGAAAGTACTCACCTTTGTTCATATATATGTATATATTATATTAGGTTTTGGAGAAGAAGACGAAGACCCGACCGCTGCCAAGTTCTTCCAGGACCAAGCCGACTACAAGGACTTCTGAGATTTCGGGCCTAGCTCCCAACCAAGCTGTTGACGCCAAAAACCGCCGAGGGCCGTTCGGCGTCTAGGAGACACGCGAAGGCCTGGGAGATCTTTGCTTCACTCCAGTGCAGGTCCTAAAATCTTGAGGTCCGTAGGCGTGCCAGTCAATTTGACCCTGCAATTGACAAGGAGAGAAGATGTCAAATTCGTGAGCCAATCGGCTAGAAGCCGGCGTGGACTCATCTCATCGGCTGATGGCCGATACGCAGTGTAGCACTTATACATCGGCTAAAAGCCGATGACGGCAAGAGCAATAACAAAATAAACAAGTATTGCGCTAGCCGATCATCGAAGGGATGCTCAAAAACCGGCTATAAACTTGGTAAAATAAACGAGCAGAATGCATAAGTAAATAGATTAAATAAACTCCAGCCGATCATAGTTTAAAGTCACTAGTATTGCTGTGAAGATACTGCCCGCGCCCGTGCCCGGGCCCTTGCTCACATCGGCTCCCGGGGTCTTCATCCGCTGTCCGTGCCCGTGCCCGGGTTCTTACCTATGCTCTTGCCCGGGTCCTTACCTGATGTCGTGCCCGGGAACTTGACTGAGGTCGTGCCCGGGAATCTGCTGGTCCTCGCATTCGGATCGGCAGAATAAACCAATCGGCTAGCCCCTAGCCGATAGTAACAGCAATGCAGGCAAGAATGCACAACAAGGCAAGCAGTATAATCGGCTGTATTTAATAAGGGATAACTTATCGGCTAAGCACTCCGATAACAACATGGCATAAAACCCATCGGCTTATTAAGAATAACGTTATTATTCAGTCTAGTAGATCGGACTTAACCGTTGTAGCACAGACTGATAATAATAATAAAGTCTCGATAAGCTGATGGACCTGATGCGATCGTGATGCTAAAACATGATAACTTATCGGCTATGCTCCTCGATAAGACGCTTGCACATAAAGCATCGACCTAGCAGGACCGATTTATCGCTAGCAGTTTAGTAGGTCGGACCTAACCGATGCAGCACAAACTGATGATAAATCGCTTCCAGTAAGCCGATACGATCTATGCACACGTGATGTGATATACCTAATCAATCTATGAGGTCAAACTGAACTGATGCAGCCATAAACAAAGTAAATATATCGTGGTAAGCCGACTACCATAAACCGACTAGAATATCGGACCCAACCGAGGAAGTCCTAGCCAATAGGCAGCCGGGGTGACGAGACTTACCCTCTCGCAGGAGGTCGGACCTAACCGATGCAGCCCGGCTCGAGAAGCAAGATCCCGTCGGAAGGGTGGCGATGCGCCGAAATTGTATTGATCGAGTGATGATTTACAAGGTCCCGGGCGTACGTATTTATACCCCGAGTTACACGAGTCCTTATTGGACACGGTACATGATTTCCTAATTGCAACAGAAGACTTTAAACAAGGCCTGACCGGACACGAAGTCAGGTTTCCTAAAGATAAACACTTGCCTAATTAATGGGTACAGTAAATAACTGCCAAACAGCGGTCTTCACGGCTCCCTCCCGGAATCGGTCTTTTCTGTATCAATTTCCGCCAGTTGACTGCAATTTCCCCTTTGACCGAATCTGACATAGGGCCTTACCAAATTTTGGCGTTAACACATGCACCCCAATTTCGGAGTTCTCCTATAGGACTTCGAATTTTTTTCATTTTGGGCCTCTAGATTTCTTCCATACCGAGGCGGCCCAAGGTAGCCCACTTGCCATAATTGTTTGAAACAGTGCCAACGGCCTCGATTCCCGCCCGATCATCATATCTCTATAAAACGCTTCGTCTCCCTAGCTCTTTTTTACGCTTTCACATCACCAGAGCACCACCGCTTCATCTTCAAAGCTTCAACAAGCTCTAGCAAATCCAGACGAACCGTCACAACCCTCTTCTTCGGCCGTCGATTCCTGCATCTTCTTCCTCTCGCGATGGCATCGGCATCTGCAGTTCCTGAGGTAATCTTCCTAACCGATTGTTTCTCCCGATTTTGTGGCCTAGACGCATCCAATCCGCCATATTTTTCATCTGTTCTTCGTTATGTTCTTGTTCACTGTAGCATCTTAGAGACCAGATCTTGATCCCGGCCGCCGATTACCCAAACTTTTTCTATCATGGCCCCATGGGTAGCGAAGATCCCACCGATTTCATATGCGCCGAGACCCAGCGTATCCCTTTGAAGAACTCGGCCATGCTGGTCAGCGACTGGACCAATAGTTTCAGGTCATGGCCGAGCAAGCTGCCCGGGTGGAGAGATTGATACACCAGGGTGTCGGCTGCGAAGAGAACCTACTGGGAAGAATCACATATCGGCCACTGCATCAATCTCTCTCTGGCCGATATGGAAAGGAATGAACCCCTGCTCGCATCGGCCTCATATTTCTGGTCCGATGCCCTCAATGCCTTCCTGTTCGGGCACGGGCCGATGACCCCTACTTTGCTGGATGTTACTATGCTCACCTGTCTAGACACGACAAGCTACATCGACCCCTTCAAGCTCCGCTTCAAACCTGCTCATTGGCTCCAAGCAAAAAACATCGGCGGCTGGTCCAGGTACATATCCATTCACAATAAGGGAACTGGATCGGTTGATGACCGGGAACATGTTGCTTTTCTGAACTTATGGCTGGAGCGGTTTGTTTTTTGGTAGCGCAACCTCGGTCCAACGATCAACATGCAAGTGTTTTAGCAGAGTGCTGGGTTGATCGGAAACAGATCCCTTGGGTCAATTCCTCCTTGGCGCCACTTATCACCTTCTTCACCAAGTGGCTACCAAGCTATCGGCCGGCCAGCCCGTTGGCCATATTCGGGGGTCCTTGGTGGTTTGTACAGCTCTGGCTCAATGTCTATACCTCCAAGGCCTTCTCGGGACTTCTCTTCTCAATGCCATCTTTTCCAGCTGACCACACACAGTTAGGAGAAGAGTCCCAAGATCCCATTTACCGCCGATGCCGTTTCCATGGGCGAAGCTGCATCGGCCCTCTCTGGCGGCAAGATAACCCCCACTGGACTCAGTCAGTGGTTCAAGGGGTTCTATTATGGTTTCACCAGGGAGGCCACTCTCTGGTTAGCGTATAATGACGCATCATCATTTGAGATGCCTTTCAATTTTGACCCGCTTAATGCTCTGGAAAGCGAGGAGTCCAAGGCCATATTCCTATTGGCCATCACCCCTCATCTGCTGCCAACTGGCTTCTCTCTGGGCCGATCGCAACCATCATACGAGTTTTACCATCCATCGGTCGGCTCCCGCCAGCTTGGCCTTGGTCAGCTTCCGATCGGCCTATTCTTCATCGACAAACTTCAGGCCTGGGGCACGGTCAGCAATGCCCTGGAATATGACTGGATGCGGACTTTGACAGACCCCCTTCTTCTAGGTGCCGCCACCGAGGTGTATATCTGGCACTGCCAACACCAAAGCTTTTTGTTCGATGGTGTCAGTAATGGAAAAAACATATATTCAGCCTAGCGGCCACCTGCTTACTGCTCCTCGTCTCGACACCGAGTACATCGAATCCGATGAAGAGGTAACACCCGCAAGCCTTAACCATCATTCTCCGAGAATCATCTCTCACCCTTACTTCGCAGGCTGCCAGCGTCGAGCCCCCAACAAGAAGCAACAGCAGTCGCCGATTCTGTATCAACCTCCATCGGCCACTCCAAACTTAGGGCGGCGAGCGCTCCATCTCATTGGCTCCTCCTCAAGGCACCTCGGCTGACAGGCCAAACGGAAGAAGTTAGCGCACCGCCCCTCCTGAAGAAGCAGAAAACTGATGCGATGTCGTTGCCACGACGCCATCTTCTCCCCAGACATCGGCTCCCCCATACTCCTCAGGTATGCGCCAAGTCTCAATATATTACCCGTCTTCCATTTATCTTACCAGTTTCACTTTCCAGCTCGGAGTCAGTCGGCCCCCCGGAACCTCAACACTCTGACATCCCCCCGAGCACTGAGCCAATGGCTTCTCTGGTGCCCCCACTCTCGGTACCAAGTAACAACCGTCGACGAGACTGCTCCTATTCCATCGGCTGACATCGGCCCCTCCAAAGAACAACCTCTTCATCTCCCGAAGCCGATGCCACCCGAGCTACCGATGTCCTTCCTCAGGTAATCTCTTCACTCCATACTTCATTTTTATCCTTCTACTGATTCTTTTACCGATGCCAATTTGCAGTCCTTAGCCGACCTATTTCCTTTGACATCGGCCAATACTTGGAGGCAGAAGACGAAACAGCACCAGCGGCAACCAAACCGTCGTTCCCAGCCGATGTTGCACGACTATTTAACAAGCATCAACAGTCGGCTGGAAAACCCAATTGATGCGCTAGTGGAAGACTGTGGCGGCGGTTTGCCGATTCGGGCAAGACTCACAGAAATTGAACACCATCTGCGCCGAAAGAACTCGTCGACGCGTTAACCCCTCGCAGCATACCTGGAGTCTCATTAGGTTTAAACTCATAAAGGAAGCAAGCATTACAAGCGCATAGCCAATCCGTGCTGACCAACAGAAGATCACCGAAGAATGCCAAGGCCGATCGCTGTCTCGCCCAGAGTGAGAAGAAAAGACTGATGATATGCAGCCGCCCCCCAAGAGCTCCAACCCAAGCTAGATCAACTGAAGAAGAAAGAGGCTGATTTGCTGGTAGAACTTGAAAAAGTTCGCAAGGATCTCGAAGCCACAGAATCCAGCTTATCGCTTGTCACAAGCCATCCAAGACCAAGAGGCTAAGGTCGCAAGCGAGGACAGTGCGTCAGATTCATCGGCGCAAGAATTTTGAAAACCATTCCGGGCTCCGATGAAGATGACATCCGGGCCATCAATGAAAATTGACCAAATCCGCCTGCACGCAACAAAACGATCCAAAAAGTTCTGTAAATGTAATGACCGATGGCCTCCTGAAACATTAATTGTACTGTAGTATATCCTGATCGCTCTGCTGCCTGCTTCCTCCTCCCTTGTTAATATTTCGTTTGCTTGATCTAAGGCGATATCAATTGATATCGGCTGTCTTTAGGCGATGCGAAACATCGGCTTTCCAGACTATATTTAGAAATCGGCCACACTTGACCGATTTAAGAACTGATGCAAACCTGGGATGGTATTTCTTGAGATATTTCCCATTAAGCGTTTAGCAAACTCCGTCCATTCAAGATCTTCTAATACAAGGCATTACCAGGCACCACAGCGATTAATCCGATAGGCCCTTCCCAATTACAGGCCGACCTTTTCCAAACTTATTATCTCTGGACCCGATCGGTAAAAATCAACTTCCACACAAGATCTCCCTCGGCAAACGACTTATTGCACACTTTTTTGTTGTAATTCCGAGCTGCCTTAGCCTTATTTTCCTTGATTCTTTCCAACGCCCTTAACCGATTCTGAGCCAAATCTTCAAGTTTCATCTGTCATTTTATAATAATCATCGGCTGTCAACTGATTCTGCAAGAAATTCTCCTAGAGCCGATGTTAGTCTCCCACAGTAAAAAACCGCCTCATGTCCAGTATACCAACTGATACGGTGGCACCTGATAGATCCATGACATGCCATCCGATAGGCCCACAATGAATTGGGCTAAGTATTGCCATTGCCGCGGTTGCTCATCAATCTTCCGCTTAATCAACTTGATCAAACTCTTGTTAGAAGCTTTCGGCCTGTCCATTGGCCTGAGCAAATAAGGCATGCAATTTAATAACTTGATCCCCATACTGGCAGCAAACTGTGAATGAAACCATCAGATACGAAGATAGAACCCCTGATCAGTAGTTATCGTCTGAGAATCCCAAACCGATTAATTATAGTCCTTTACAAACTCAATCACTTCCTTGACGTAATTTCTCAGAAGAATCGCCTCTACCCATTTGGTTTAAAATTAATCCGTTGCCTCAATATAAACTTAAGCCCTTACTTGAGGAGGACCCTGGCCGATCATGTCAGATTCACCATCCTCTGAACGGCCACGGTTTGATGATAGGGTTCATAGCAACGCTCGGTGCTCGTGCACATTTCCGAATTTTTACAATCTTGACTCCTTTATAGTACCTGAAAGGCAATCTTCCAGCATTGTCGGCCAGAAAAAATATCCTACTCTTCTCCAGCAACAACTATCATCTTAATGAGCACATTGATGAGTCCCACAACCCTTCATCACCTCGCACAAACCACCTTGCTTCTTCCAAATTAGCCACCTAACAGAACTCCCTCAAATGTCGATAATACAAGTTCCCCATTCAAGCAGCACATACTTAGTAGCTCTATTACCAAAACTTTGTCTGGAAACCGATTCGACGGATTTTGCAGAAGTAATCAATTATCTCCTGTTCTCCAGTTCATCGGCCTTGCTTCTGAATGTCAATATCAGCTATCTCAACCTCAGACATGCCTATTTCAGCCGATACCCTGAACAATCTGCGCAAGATCATGGCTTCTAAAATTCTGCTCCCTGGAATATGATTCTATTAGTACCATCTTAAAAACCCTTAACAATCCGTACACTCCTTAATATGACCTCAAAACATCATCCCTTGCACTCATATTCTGCCAGACAACGTTTGACCACCAATAAAGAATCGCCAATATCTCTATGACATCGGCCCCGATCTCCTGTTAATGATGAAGTCCTTTTAGCACCGCGTCGTACTCTGCCTGATTGTTGATCCGATAAGGCTTAATTGTAAAGGCAAACTCAAAGATTGCCCCCCGAGCATATGATAATAAGCGATCCAGATCCATGCTTGGCCAAACCGATCCATCAAAAAACAAAGTCTCATGGGAGTGCTCTACATGAATCTGCGTGAGCCCTCGTGCTGCCGACAATGCAAATCGCCACCGCTGGTCCCTTGGTTGCTTTAGCCTGTATTCATATCTCAAGTTCGAACTCGTGCAGAAGCAAAAACCCATTTACCAACTCGTCCTTTTCCAAGACTGGAGCCACAAATATATTTGACCACATCGCCCTGGCAAACACTGTACACTCAGCCGATAGGATATCAATGCCTTAACTTGTAACGAGAAATATAAAGCACAAGCATAACTTCCTTCCACCGCAGATTCTTGTTTTCAATATCCAAAAGTTTCTGCTTCAGATAAAACACAACTCGCTCTTTCCCTCAAACTCCGTATTCAAAACGAGACCGATGGATTTCTCATACGCCGACAGTACAACCTGACGCACTCTTTCTGCGCGGAATTAAAATAGTGGGGAACTCAGATAATTCTGGATCTCTGTTCAAATGCCTTCGGCGGCCGCCCCCCACACAAATTCTTGATCGCTTCACTTCAACACGGATGAAAATTCAATTCTCCCTATAATTGTGATATAAATCTGCTCACAAAATTAATCTTGCTGATCAACGATTCAACTCTTCTATTGCTTTGTGGCTCTTGTAATCTTAATGCTTTGACATCAATTCCTCCTCACGAACCATAAAACCCAAAAACTGCGCCAGCCGATACAGCCAAAAGCGCACTTATTGGATTCATTCTTATCCGTTTTCTTGGCTCTCTCCATACCTTTCGTAAAATCAGCTATTATGCTTTCCTACTTTAGACTTACCACCACATCATCAAATGTAATGCTCTACCAACAAACCATGAGATCATGAAATGATATAATTCATCGTCTTTAATAAAGTCGCACGGCACTTTTCAATCCAAAAGCATTACACCCACTCAACAAGCCGGATAGTTCCTGACACCGGAACGCGGTTTATGTATATCTCTTCACCATAAAATTGATTATCCTGCATGCCGTCCATGAACTGATAATCTGTGGCTGAGGGCTGCACTCCACTAATAATCTGCTATCGGCAGTTGGGTATTCAGGCCTTGGGGGGTAGTTTATTCAAATCCCGAAAAATCAATACAATCCTCAATTTCCTTTTTCTTTCCATCGGACGAATTAGAAACCCACTCAGCATATCGGCATGGCCTTATAACTGGCATCATAAACCTTGTGATCTCTGCTATGATCGGCTGCATATAACTCTGCCTTGAATCTCCTTGGAGCCTGCTTGAATGGCATATCCGGGTTTAATGGGCAGCGGTCAACAATTTGTCGGCTTAATCCTGATCTCAATTGTTACTCCCAAGCGAAACCAATCTCGATACTCCTTCAACCAAGTGCTATCAATTCTTCGAAGTTCAGGACTTAGTTTTTTCTTATGTACTTCGGCCTTGTTGATCTCCTGTCGCTATGTCAAGTTCTTCAACTCACTCGGCCGACGTAAATCTTGCCCCAGGTTCCCTCGAGTCTTCAAGGGAGCCCATCAGAATAACAATCAGAGCGAATTCTGGACGGCTGTATCCCTTGGCTAAGTACCTTAAGGTAGTCATCTCTCTTCCC